>NC_051165.1:317916033-318076033 GCF_013339725.1 Rhipicephalus microplus
CAGTGGCGTTGCCAATTTCCGTAGGGCAGTTCCCAAGCGCTTTGCAACGTGGTTCGTGCACTCTTCTTTGTCAATGGGGGTGTCACAGTATACATTTGCCTCGCAGACTGCAGTGTAGGCCTTGCTGTCACCATCACTTAGGAAGCTGGTGAATCGCAGTGGAGTTTCATAAGACAAGGTCCTCTGCCATATATTGACAGCTGCCGCAGGTTCCATTGCATGGGATGAGCAGTCAGTGTTTTTTTGGCAAACTGGAAGATGAAAAGCTCGCCATATCTCTTCATCCTCCCCAAGGTCCCTGTGTATACTGCAAGCATGGCAGTAGTTCGAAAGAACTTTAAAATCGAGGCAGAGCCCCGTGTCCAGGGACACGACTGTGCCCACTCCATTGTGGCTTTTATGACCTCTTTTCTGCCAGGTGCCATCAAACATGACTGGCACATCTCTGCCGCCGACTGCGTCCTTCGTGATGTTTCGTGCCTGGTGCAAGTTTTTGCTCACTGCCGTCATCGCCGCACCATGGAGCTTCTTGCAAATTCCGTTGAATGTCTTGTGATGCATCGGGCTCGGAAGACCGAGAATCGCACAAAATCGTGAAAGTTGGTCGTGGCCTGCGCCTATAGCGCGTGCTGCCAGAACTGCCTTCACGTTTACAGCAAAGCTGTCACGCGAGCTGCCGCTGTCAAAACGAGCGCTCGTTCCTTGGCTCCCGGCCGAAGCAGTACGTCTCGACGTGTGCGTGAACGAAAGTGCAGATTCAGGGCAATCAGAATTTTAACAGCACAGTTTGAGGAATGCCGAAAGTCCTTTGCGCTTTCCAGCTGCCTCTCGCACGCCGAGCTTCCGTTCGCGGCAGGTTGGGCATTGCGCACCCGCCACAAGTGCCGTCAGCGCATCGATTTCGCAAAGCAGCATGTTCGCAGTAGCAGCATCTACCGGTCTACGTTCACTCTCGAAGAATCCAATCTTCCTTTGGGATGCACTGACGAATTCCACGGCAGCGGCTATTTCACAACCACTGTCGCAGGGTTCGGTGACGGTGTTAGGCCTATCCGAAGTCGGAGCGTCGGGGCGTTGGTCGGGGGCGACATCGTCGTTCGCTGTCGCTTTGCGAAGCGTCCGACGCCGTTTCCCTCGATACTTGTGGCGAGTTCTGAACTTTCGATTATCTGAACTGCACTTCTTCGGGCTTGCCATGACGCAAAAATGCAGAGAAACGCAGAAAAACTCGATCGCGACGTCCGAGGCTTCGCTCTTTTGCCGGAGAGATAGGAGGGGGAGGAGCGTGGAGCGCACCGCCGTCCAATGGCGGCCCCGCGCAGTGTGCCGCGATATTAAAAACGCGTGACGTACGCGTTGTTTTTCTCGTTTCTTGTTTATTCTGCGTGAAGGCACGAGACTGGCTACTAGTGGATTATGAAGGATACGGCCTTCGCAGCATGCGTGCACGATTGCAAATGGCGGCCAACGCGTCGTTTTCGCGACAGGACGACGCGAACTTCGCCGTTTTTTGCGACTTTCGCGCATTTCTCGCGTCACCGCTGCCCACTTGGAAGCATTTTTTGATAATTTCTCGTGCGAATTTCAGCTTGATATTTTCAGAAGTAATAGATTATAGTCCAAGGATGCCAATACAGCCGGAAAAAAAAAAGCGAAAATTTTCCGGAAAACCGTGACTTTTCGACCCGCGTCTCCCCTTAATGTGATAAAATCAATGCCTAATCATAATGTGTGGTCCTCACCCAGAGTCATCTATCTGAGAACTTCTGATAATTCAAAAAAAAAAATTCAGAGGTTCCTTCGAGTTTGAATCAAACGAGAATCGAACGAGACACAATGCACTGTTGCTATCTATTCGACACGAGGCATTCCACTATTGCGTAAGCAATTTTTCAAACTGTGCTTATTATTTGATTCACTGCCACAACACACTGAAGGGTGTTCCACTGTCTCTGAAGCACGCTACAAGGTTGACTGACTGAATTTTTTGCTCTAAGACAAAAACGCCAGCAGATATTCAGATTCACTTTATGTGCTGAGCAAAGCACAAACCTCGTCATGTTAGCTCTGAACAATCTTTCGTAGCACAAGGTGATGCAAAGCAATGCAGCTTCCGGTCATACTATTAACTTTCATAAAGTGAAACATGAAGGGATGAGGAAAACATGTTTTGTTTAAAGGGATACTGAACAAAATATTTGCCCGCCAAGATTTCCAACCATATCGATAAACTGGGTACTGAAATCGATAGAAACAACTTCATTGCATGCAGAAACTACCAGAAAATAATCAATTTATTGCGTTTTCACAAACTGCCGCGTCTAGTGGCAGCGCTGTGAACTAGAGACGGTGATGTTTGGTGACGTGACACATGCCCGAAATGGGCAAGCCAACAATGCAAGACGTTGCCCGTGTCTCCCACTTCGGTTCTCAGCAAAGAATGCTTCTGGCTGTACAAAGCACCACCTCTTTTGTGGAAGGAAAAGAGTTCAATGAAAGGAGAGGTAGAGAAAAGGAAGAAGAGGACAAGAACGCGTGCATCCTGCATGCGCCTCAGAGATTGTGACGTCAGGGCTCTCGAGCAGCCGCTGCGCGCTGGCAATCCATCAAAAATACAACCAACTGTTCAAAAATACAGGAAAGCAACTATGTTCATCATAACACTGGTATCTTCAGAGTCAAATTTTAATCTTTCGTAAGTTTTTTTCGAATATCTGTTCAGTATCCCTTTATTAGGAGTTCCGTTTCCTGGGAGGCAAAACAGGAGAGCAATATTCAGGCACAAAATCAAATATATAAGAGGCAATTGTTTTGATTAGGTAGCAATACCATTTAGGCCATTTCTGTTGAATTCGAATCTACTATATTGCATTTAGAGCAGTACACAGGCAACAATATTATACTTCACTACACCTGGTAAAGTACCCATGCTCTTCACTCAACAAGTGAAGAGATACTGGGACTTCCTACCCTCAAACTCATCAAAAAAAAAAAAGTGTTTCTGAAGGGTTAGGTCATCCTAAAAATAATCTAATATCTAAACCATGTTTACACACTTCTCTTTTCCAGATGCTTCATTGGCTTTGCCATCCTCATCTCTTCCTCGGTCCTTGTCCTTGCGTCTTTCTCTGTCACGTCCCTTGTCCTTGTCTCGATCCTTCTTTTTCTCTCTACTACGTGATCGGGATCTGCATTTCGTAGTGAAGAAAGGTCAGATACAGAAGTCACTATTTGCCTGATATTACCATCCAGGTAAACAGTTTGCAAAATGAAAGCACTGTGCAGTGACACAAGTGTGCTGCCACAGTCAGCAGGTGTAACTGTCTTTCCATGTGAAGTTACTCCTCTTATTTTGAGCACCATGATGTAAAAACATCGCAATCAATAAACATTCCCACTAACTATTTTCCAGTCGCCTCTGCAAGTCACTCAGGCTAGTGTTATAACAAATACAAGCCGCAACAATTGAAGACTTATCCAAATACTGGTTAAGTCAAATAATTACATATATGTAACCGTGGAATGAATGCTGATTTTTTCAATTGCATATAAGTTCAAAAATAGATTATGTGGTTATGAGACAGTTTTGGCACAGCAGAGATGTACCAGCACATGTGTATACTAGAATATCAATAACTTTCAATAATAATAATTTCAGGATTTGTTAAAGCCATGATATGATTACGAAGCACATTGTAATGGTGGGCTCAGGATGATTTCAACCACCTGAGGCTATTTAACAGGAACTGACATTGCACAGTATGTGAGCCTAGATTATTACACCTCCAGTGGAATGAGACCAGCGCAGCCAGTACTGAACTGGCCAGCGTATTTTTAGTTTACAGTCAAGGACCACAACCTCTAGACCACTGCAGAAGCTGAAACATGCTTCTAGTTGTGCTTAGTTGCACAACTGTTCCCTTTAAGAAAGATAACGCACTGCGGTACCTTTGTGACGACTATGCAGCTGTCGACATGTTTCTGCCAACAGATGAATGAAATATAGTTGGCTATTCTGCGCACTTCAACCAAGCATCGTTTCACAAGCCATAGCCAGTACTGCTGCTTCTCGCACGTGTGTGCACGGTATTTCGAGATGTGTCAACGCCACACATTCATCGTGCTAAAACTTTTTACTACCTCAAAAATTAAAATCCTAAAAAGAAATACTCAAGAGCACAGCATACCTTTTCTCTCGGCTCCGTGACCTTTTCCTTTTTTCCCTGCTTTTAGACCTGGAGAAACAACCGCAAGAAGTATTTGAATATGCAAAACTCTACGTACAGCCCCAGTAAACTGTTAAAGAGAACACTCAAATGTGTGCCCCTTGAATTGTTTGTTTGTGTGTAAACTGCAAGTGGCTGTGGAAACAATGTCTGTGCACTACCACGATGTGCCGAAAGTAATCCGCCTGCCAACTACAAGGCGTTGGCTGCAATCATGGAAGCCATGCTCTTGCGAGATAGCAAAACCTAAACATGCCCTACACGAAAACGTTCCCGCTAACAGTGAAGCCCACCACACGCACGCACGCAACTGGAACATCTATGTGACATGGACCTGAAATGATTTCAGAGAAATCGTAAAGCTTCTTGCACCCAAAAGTGAGAGAAATGCCCGTAAACTATCAACGTCAAACACTGACCGCAAGAACGTTGGAAGTCGCTTCTATTCGAAAGCTTGGAAAACGTAACACGCTTGATGCCGGCTCACCTGTGTCGTTTCTCGCGCCCACGCTCGACATCTCGGCCACGGTCGCTGTTCCTGGGTTCGATTGTGGATTTCAGTCCTCTCTGCAACCGCAACTCGTCGTCTGATGTCATGCTCGGTTTTCCTGCAATCGGAAAGCGGCACAAACATTTTTACAGCACCCCGTGATCGACGTAGCTCGTCCCTGCAGAGCGGACACATCTTGAGTCTCGTAAGCCCCCCCACCCCCACCCCCTCCATTCACCAAAACAAACGTTGTACACTAGCTTTCGGTGGATTCAGCCAACATAAATCTTTCTGCGATGTGCAAAAAAGTACTTTGGGGGGTCACAGCTTCCGACACTAGCAGTAGCATTTACTGCACTTTCATGTACTAGGTGCGTCAGTATTGATCAACGTAAGCTTAAGTACACTAAGACTGCTCAAATATGCATACGATTTACTTACAGTATGTATCTAAGAGCCTGTGGCACATCAGATCTTGCCAACGTTGATCACTCGTTTACGTTCATCGGCGCGTCTGATGCGTCTGATGTAAACATTAAAAAACAAACAAGTGTGGCACACCGGCGATGATGATAACAAAATAACCACTAGCTAAATACTTTAAATAGTTTATTATTTGTTGCTAATAATATTAAACAACACATAACTTTTATGCTTAATAATTACCTTTTTTAGGCTTCATGTACAGAACAGCTCACAAGTGAGCCCGTCACTCAAACAAGCCAACGCCAGCTAAGCCAAGGCCACCATCGAAACGACAACGTTGCCATGGCGACGGCTGTCGCTTAGCGACAGCTTGGTTTCGTTTCTTACGGGTCTTGAACTGCGTGTGGACGCCATGACTGAATCTGAAGGACTATGGCAAGATCGAGATATCAGATTCGATATCTCAAACCAGTGAGTGAACCTCTGTTTTGAAAGTTATGTGCAGTGCACACACGCAAAAGAAACGCGAAAAACAGAAGTCTGATTGTACCTGCTGATTTTTCCAGAGACCTCCAATACGGTGCTGGAGAAGAACAGATTGACAGGCTCCCAAATGTGGAAGACACCAAGGGAAACAGTGGAGATAAAGGTGAAGCTATGTCATGTGCCATTGCTGAATTACACCTAATTACTGAGCCCTCTTTGTTATCCTGCAGGAACATTGTATGTCACAAACTTGCGGATTATCTGGCAGTCTCTCGCTAGGCCAAGAGTAAACCTGTGTAAGATATTTGAATGCAAAATGAAAATGAAATTAGTGCATGGCGAGCCTGCGTAGACGTGCTTACTATATTTCCTTCTTTCGCCAGCTGTTGGATTCAATTGTGTGACGGGAATATCAACGAGAACTGTTAATTCCGTGAGTGGTAGTTAAATTCACCAATTTATTCCACAGTCATGCCGTTCAGGCATGCATTCAATGAGCAGCTTTAAAATTTCGCTCCATTTTTTTTTTCTCCAGAAATTATGCGGAATCGCCGAAGCACTCTACATTATGACCAAGTCAAACAGCACCCGTTACGAATTCATATTTACCAACATGGTAACTAATTAAACTTCAATATATGCCAATCTATTATGCACCATATGACACTCACACAGAGTGATTATTTTACCAATTGTCTCTTTACCAGAGCCAGACCATGGAGCAGCCACGCCTCATTGCATCTGTCCTCAACACTTTCAAGTAAGAAGCCAGATATTAAACGTAGTCATATTGACTGGAGTCATATATAACACTGGCACATATATGTCTACATAGCAGGTTACTATCTTCACTGTTTTGCATGCACTAGGTCACTGAACATTTTAAAGCAGGGTCTTTTTCTTTTTTAGCATACCATGCATTGTCTGTTTCGTGATGTGTTCTGGCCATAATGATCCTCAGCACAGCTGCTCCTTTCTATATCTTGACAAAGTAATACGAGATATGCACTATGCATAGAATATTCCTACAACATCTACTGTTATAACCTGCTATCTGTTTTTCCATCTTGACTTTCTGCAATTTGTATTTATCGAGATAAGCATATGGCCAAGCTGTGTAGTAAGGATTGCTAGAACCTCATCACATTAAAGTAATGCACATAGCAAAGTAAACTACACACAAATCCAAATGAATCCAACATACAATTAGGTCAGAAAAAGCATAGCAGACATTAATTCTCGTTTTTTAACTGTAGTGTAGTAATTATGATGTAAACTGGAATGAATGAAAGTAGATGAGAAAACACGTACCCTTTTAAAATGATGGGATTCAAACTTACAGCCTTGGAATGACATGCACAGGGCATACAGTGCCACTAAGCTGTACCGTGACCTGCACCTGCGTGCCGCACTGCTGCACAATCGCCAACTGCGACTGCTACCTATGGAGCAGCTGTGCAGCCAGGTGAACGGAGTGTGGAACCTGTCCAGCGACCAGGGCAACCTGGGAACAATGCACATCACTAACGTGCGCATCGTCTGGCACGCCAACATGAACGAGTCTTTCAACATCAGCTTGCCCTACCTGCAAGTGGTAATTGTCTTCCACTGTGAGCAAGCATGCACAGTGAAATATAATGAAAATCAATGCCTCATTCGAAATGACAGCAGGCATTCAACGATTCTTGGTTCATGCGTTATTTCTTGTAACAGTGGAAGTCCAGTACAAATATATAGAAATATGTGAGCCCAGTAAAATTTGTTGCTAAGCAATTTGTTAACTAGAAAATACATGAAAGCACGACAGGGTAACAAGCACATGACAAAAAAGGAGAGTGAAGCAAAAGATCAAGCCCTAAACTTCAACTGTTTATCTTTACTGAGGAGTACAGAGGACACGAAAAATGTCCCTACGTACAGAATTAGCAACACTTTCGCTTATCTTTCTGGAAATTAGAATGTCTTAGAGAGCTGTTCGACACATCGCTAAGATTTTTTTGCATGACTGCTGCAGGCATGCAGGTTTGTGGTAGTATACAGTTAGCTCCATCGCACTGCGCAAAAGCATGCTTACTGCTCCAAATTGACGGGGATAGAGAAAGTGCAACATCACGACTAATGGGTCCCATTTTAGCAGCACCTTGAGTTTCGAGGGTTCCTGGGGCTGGCTCAACTTGTGGATGAACCCTAGTGTCGTATACAATGTCCCAACAAAAATGGGAGCGACCACTATGCAAAAAAGACACTTAACCGGCAATAATATCAAAAGAGTGCCTTTAAGTTGCTTTCGCCGGCTATTCGATTCATAGTATTGGTTGCACTTAAGCATCGCTGAACGTCTGCACTGATCTTCAGCCACTTGTAATGCTTGGTTTTCAGGTACGCAGCTCTTGGAAAATCATTCTCACACACATACGTTTGATTTGATAATACAGTGACAAGGTGCCACTCTGCACAGCACTGTGGAAGAGGCTGGTCAATAGCACACTGCTGTGAAATTAGATGCAGATGCAAGACATCAGGAATGCTTTTTTCAGATACCAAAAGACTTGCCCTATTTGAGTAACTTTGTGCTATGGCAAGGACACCAGCAGCATTTATTTTCATTGCATGATATACGCAGCCACATTTACTTACGGCATTTCCTGCTTTATTTTCAGTGGCTAGACAATTTATATCAACAGGACATCTTATGTTGCCCCACTTCTGGTTTCAGGTGATGTTCATGGCTTCATTACAAGGAAATACTTGAGCCATTGGGATTACAAAGTTAGCAAGCTAACTCTTACCGTAAATAGAGCAGACATCTTTACTTTCTTCAAGACAGCTTCCTAAAGATACCTTCTGCCAGTTCCATGGTTAGAAGGCTAAAGAAACACATAGACAAATATTCTGCCTAGTATTTTGAGAACTTTCATAGAATGAATATTAATGCCTTATTTTACATTTGTCCAAGCAGGATGAACACTTATGCATTTAGAACCATTGTGGCCAATGTGTGCTAGAGTTACTCAAACTAGCATTTCACATATTTTTTTAGGCTGCCATAAAAACGCGGGAATCGAAGTTTGGCACAGCACTGGTGATTGAGACAACGGACAGGGTGAGTGCGCTTAGATGTAGGTGTGTATTCGATGACATAGGAGTGGGGCAGGTGCATTAAGAAAAGGTCCTTCAGGAGGGCTGAATCGCCCCAGAAAGAACCAGCTATAGGGCAAGCACTATTAGGGTAAGGGAAAGAGGACAAAGGGAAGAAGGTGACTGCATTCTCAGCACTGCCCCTGAGTATTAATACTAGAGGAGCAATAGCTGCTTCATATTGTTTCTCTTTTAAAATACATAAATATTATACAAACTACAAAAATTTACCATGCAATTCCAGATTTCCTAGAAAGCTTTTTTTGGATGGCAAATAGCACAAGTGAGCTCACTTACAACATTTTTTTATTGTTTTCAGACATGTGATAGATGCAAAGAGCTATCTCTAGACGTCGGTGTGAAGCTAAAAGAGATGCAAAGAATAAAAAAATGTTAAAGTTAATCGCCTTAATTATTTAAGTGTACTTCGACTCTGAGCACATACAGTTATTAACTCATCCCCTTTCCCTCTAATTGTAAATGTGCATCTGGCAATTGCTCCAAAATCACATAAATGGGGCCTCTCACTTAAACAGCTGCGAATGTCAGCTCCATGTAATGTTGTATTCATTGCAGAGTGGCGGGTACGTTCTTGGTTTCAAAGTGGACCCTATGGAGCGACTGCAGCACATCTACAAAGAACTGTCTAGCCTCCTGAAGGTGCACAAGACCAAGCCAATCATGGGAGTGGACGTCTTCATGCAGAAACAGGTCTGTGCATGCATCCATATTAAATTGCATGACAGCCACATGTCCAATGTGATGTAACGATGCTCTTTAGTCACTTGTTACCGACAGTTTCTTAAAACTGCATTAGCCCTCTTGCTTTAAACGTTCAACCATCAATGTTTCATAAGCCATCCTACAATTTGAAGGCTTCTAAAAAGCGAAGATGAAAGATTCAAACAATTAAAATGATTAAGCCTGTATTTCCAAATTCCATAGGAGCAGCACAATCGGCATTTTTGATAACTATTCAAACAGATAAGCCACCTTGTACAAACCGTATCCAATCATACCCATTAATGGGCGTCTTTAGCGTTCTCACTGTCATTTGTTTTGCTTCATTCTTAGTGTGTTTCTCTCAATTTCACTGTGGTAAAAACCGACCCAATATTTTGTGAATCTATCAGTCACTTTTTCAATTTACCTAGTAGCAACATCACTGCTGCCAAAAAAAAAAAAAAGCAGTAAATGCTACGACCCATATACAAGGCAGCGGGTCTCGTAACAGTAAGCAGGCAGTGCTCATTTACGTTGTAACCTTTGCTACAGCTTTTATCTAGATTTACTTGCAATTTATCACTTATTTATGTTTCATCTTTAAAAGTGTACCCGAACTACCCTTGCATTTTTTGTCAAATACTAGTGACTTATCATTACGATAATAAATCCTTGTTTCTCTTATGTATTAGATTAGTGCCAAATAACAAATGAGGTCATGTTACGTCAATGCACAAACAAACTTTGCAGAAATTATCTCACTGTAGTTTGTTTCTGCTGAAAACCTAGACAGCAGACGAGGAAGCCACGACTCAAGACACGGGACCCGAAATACAAGATGAGCCCGAAGTGAACAGTGCAGACGGAACTCACTATGACGCCTTTGCTGTGAGTCTCCTTATCATTATTGCAGGTTACTTCTTTGCACACTGTTGTCCAACTGCACACTGTTCGGTTTAGTTGCTTTTCCTTTTGCAATAAGATTCATTGAGTCAAGGCTGCATTGTAGATGATGAAAGACACCAAAGCAGAAGCGCCTGCATCATTTTTGTTACCACAAGAACTTTTTCAATAGCACATACCACCCTGATTCAAGTCATGTGGTCACCACAGCTGTAATTTGAGTGTGTGACCCTGAGGCCAGGTATCTTGGCAAGTAAGTCATGATGGAAAATGAATGTAATTATTCGACAGAAGTCTGTCTGGTTGGGTATGAAACTGGGAGATGATTTAGACTCCAACCAAAAGTTTCTAAGAAACCCAACGTTTCGGAACCGACTTGGTTCCTCCCTCAGGGGCGACTGCGGAGGCTACATAGCAGCCACGTCTTCAAAGCACTCGCGGGGTGGCTAATGACCCCCTCTCTTTCTCTCTCTCATTTTGCCGTGGAGCGCAGTCCGTGTGAATACACTGGGGGAAAGGTTCCGAGAGAGCGGTTGATATTATGGGCTGTCCTCTGTATGTGCCACGAGTTGAGTAACAACCTTCTCCTCCAGTTTGGCTCGCTTTCAAGGATGGCCATCGCTTCATAATTTATTTTGTGATCCAACGTCTCAGCATGTTCGGCGACTGCGCTGCGCTCTTTGTAGAACTTCCGCACATCGTTGGCGTGTTGCTTCAGTCGTTCCGGTAGGTTTTTCGTCTCGCCGATATACGACGAGGGGCACTCGGCGCACGGAATTTCGTAAACGACACCGGGGCTCCTGTCCATTGTTGGCCGGTCTTTCGGGCGGGGGAGGAGGCGGCCCAGCGTACACGAAGGCACGTGCGCGATGCGAACCCCTTCCTTCCTGAAGATCCGCGCCAACATCTCGCCGGTTCCCTGAACGTATGGAACCGGTACGTGTTTTGGGGGGCTGCCAATTAAGGTTGATTGGGGTTTTCGTATCCTCTGTTGCTCTGCGCGGCGGGTGGCGGCTCGAATGAAGTTTTTGGGGTATCTGTTTTTTCTGAGGTGAGCAATTACGCAGGCCTCCTCTTTCTTTCACTCGGTCTCATTAGAGCATAAGTTCCTAGCTCTACCGAGTAGCGTGGTCACAACCGAGGCCTTGTGGCAGGCGGAGTGGGAGGAATCGAATTGAAGGTAGCGGCCAGTGTGCGTTGGCTTCCTATAAACGGAGAACTCCAGGCCGTTGTGCTTTCCTGCCACCTGGATGTCGAGATAGGGCAGGCAGTGGTCGCTTTCACACTCGGTTGTTAATTTTTTGGCTGGGTGCTCGGAATTTAGGGGTTGTCTGAAGTTTTCAGCTTCAGCCGTCTTAATGACTCAAAAGCAATCGTCCATATAACGCAGAAAAAAGCTTGGGTCGCAGCGAGAAGGAGCTGAGTGCTTTCTCTTCTATGTACTCCATGGTCAGGTTTGCCATCACGATGGCAAATCAGCTTATGCTATACATTGTGTGTGCATATTTTTTCTGTTTTTAATCACCATTTGAGCTGACACATGTGTAGGGGTGGCCGGGACACCCGTCATGCTGAATGATCAGCCTTTTTTCCCCTGGTCTCCCCCAATATTTGTCTTGTTGCAAATGAATGAATGAATCCGTCTTCTAAGAATGCATGTAACGCAACATTGCAGGCCTACCTGGCAGACGGTGGTCATGATCGTGACCGCGAGGTGGTGCTGAGCCCCGAGCTAGGTCTTGCTGTGGAAAAACTGCCCGAAGGTTTCACACTCGCTAGCCTCTGGGAAGTACTGCCTCCCTCGTCCTGAGCTTACCAGTTACTCAAGGCCGACGAGAATAGGTAGAAGACAATGGTATCTACACAGCTCCTCGATTTTCTTCAAATAAACATTTCACTTCTGTGTGCCTCTGTGTGGCAAGTGCAGTCATGTTTGGCTTCTCACGTGCCCGGTATGCTATATAGTGCTCACCTAATTCCAGCTTGTTTAATGGCACTTTGAAGCATTTAGTATTTACGACAGCCAAACAGCATACTAGAATGAGTAGGCTGCTACTGAAAAATATGTTCTCAAATAAATTATAACCCTCTTATGCTGGAGGCTGGCAAAGGTGTCTGAGAGTAATACTGCTATGGGATGGGCAGAATGGGTGGACAACTGCTGTTTCTGTTTCTTAAATGATGTGAAAGCACACACAAGTCATTGTTGCTTAAGTGTTATTTGATGGCCGTCAACAACTGCCCAGCTGGTGTTTGTGGGTCGTCACATAAGCTGTCACACCATCACAGACATCACACCTGTTAGAAAAATATAGCTACATGCAGTTCCAAGATATCAAAAACATCTGAGGAGCGAGAGCCAGCCCTGTAACTCTTCCATCTTGAAGAGTCAGCTGGAGGAGATCAAAAGAATTTCCCCGACCAGCCGCTCGCTTCTGGAAACAGAGCACCGTACTAAGATATTGCCCGCAGTTCAACTCTACGATAGACTCTCAATAAATTTCGCAGTTACCAGCAGAAAAAGAGGCAGTAGCCTTGAAAGCGAGAGCAAGCAATCAAATGTGAAGAATGATAGGCTCCCCACTGTTTGAGATGGAATAGTACTACAACAGAGAATCCGCCTTTTTCACAATGCGACAGCGTATGTGCCCTTCCACTAGTGCCCGCCCCCTACCAAAACCCTACAAAATGGCGGAGGGTAGCACAGGAAAATAAAACAGGCAGATTAGGCCAGGGAAAGCATGAGTGCCATAGTCTTTAAGTGTAGTGTAGTAAATAATGACATAAATTAGAACAAATTAAAGTGAGCAAAGAATCAGCTTTTTGGTGGGTGGGATCTGAGCCCAGAACTCTTGAATTACACATCCAACGGTCTACTGATGGAGCTTCAAGAAAGTCCACTTTGTTGACTGTTTCTGAATGTGTAGTCCCTGGTATTGTTAGCCAGCATCGGAGCTGTAAGCAGGCAGAGCATCGGACGCACACTTTGAAGGTTGTAGATGCAGATCCCGATGACGAAAGTGATTTTTCGTTCATTTGAATTCATTTCAATCTTCATCATTATCTACTACACTTACAGCTAAAGGTTTACTAGCCCTGTGCTTACCCTGACTTAATTACCAGCTGGATTCATTTGGTTGTCTCTAACGAAAAAAATGAGGCACCCCAAAAAAACTATTTCGTTCATGAAACGAAACGAGACATTAGGCTTCCATGTTAATAGCAATGCTCATTCTTAATGTAGAATGTTTTGTTTCTGCATTCATGATGTGTAGAGACCGGTGAATGATAAATTTAAAACTCGTACCGCATAGTGACTTTATCGAATAGTTTTGGATCGAACAGCTTGAATTGAATATATCACACAGCTTAAATAAGAATGGGAATTTTCATCATAGGCTGTACTAACTTGCAAAATATCTTTAATAATTGGAACTAGGTGTATGCGAATGTAACTTTTTTCATTTTGAAGTGGGAGCGAATGAGAAAAGCGGCAGGATTTTGATAGTAATAGGGCCTAACTTATGAGCCTTAAAATATGTTACATTTCTAAATTTGCTACACTGAGCACATATAAGGCGGTATAACAAACTTTAAAAAAAAAAATGCCAACCCTCCGCGGAAGGCACAGCACAGTCACAGCGGAAGCTAGAAGAGTGGCCTTTCAGAGCCTTTCAAAATGCTCATTGGGTAACTACTGCAAGCACACTTGCTTGATATTCACTAGAGCATTAATAATAAAAATTTTGGAGAAGCAGGCCGGCATTTGTTATGCTATTTTTTGCCATTCTTCTGAGAAGCGTGGTATCCGCTAAACCCTTGCAAGGAATATTGTGCCAATTGTTCATGCAGTGGCTGACAACGATGGGGAATTATGGCTGAAGTGGTTATTCGCCACAGTTATTAGGAGAACAAGAACAAGCTTTTGTAATGGGTTAGAGCATTGGACGGCCCACTCGTTACATTATTCGCATTGTGCGATGACTGGTTGCTCTTTCGCCGTTTTAAAGCGCTTTATAAGTCGCATTAACGCGATTGCTTTCCTGACGTCAATCCTGCCTAGGACAAGTTTGCCAACAAGTTCCAAGCACTGATGTGGCTCAGTGGTAGAATACTGGGCTGGCACCCAGGGGACCTCGATTCGAGCCCCACTGTTCCATTGGTGCTAGGTTTTTTTTCTAATTTCGGGCAATGTGGTTGTGGAGACCTTCATTTAGAATAATTCAGAATTCTGAATAACTTAAATTTGTGCTGAAGCGCAATCGAATACTAACATATTTGTTCATATATTCGAGGCACTCGAACATTCACCAATCTTTTATAGAGCGTTTCAATGTCCTATATAGGGGCAACAAATTTTCCACATCTTCTCCAATGAGACTATCCTATTTTATAACATGGTTAGCACACCATTAAGCCTTCTATATGACGATGATGTCTTTCTAATCTGACACAATTGACTGAAACCAGAATGTCATGTGTATGGGAATGTTCACCAGAAATTATTAAAATGTCCCGCCGCGGTGGTCTAGTGGCTAAGGTACTTGGCTGCTGGCCCGCAGGTCGCGGGTTCGAATTTTGGCTGCGGCGGCTGCATTTCCGATGGAGGCGGAAATGTTGTAGGGCCCGTGTGCTCAGATTTGGATGTACGTTAAAGAACCCCAGGTGGTCCAAACTTCCAGGAGCCCTCCACTACGGCATCACTCGTAATCATATGGTGGTTTTGGGACGTTAAACCCCACATATGAATCAATCAGAAGTTATTAAAATTCAAACAAGCTTTATTGTTTGTTCAATCAGCACAATATTACACAGTTGACAACCGCACGACCAAAAGGCACACATTCTATCACATTTGCATAGGTCCCGATGCCTTGTGAAGATGTGCGTTTGCACACGCACATTATGTGAAAATGCAGACATATCAATGAACTCAGCTTCATGCCATTATTTTTCAGTTGTGCACTGCTTCTGACAAACGTATAGAGGACCAGCATTGATGACTAATAGGAGTCTGTTTATTCATCGATGTACATTTATCACAGTTTAACTTGCATAGCCTGAATATTACGGCTGTGTTCCCATTCTTAGACAGCACATGGACTGCCTACGCAGATAGCTTAGAAAACAGCACCGAGCCCATGCTGTCCAAGAAATGGAACACGTCTGAACGGCTTCTACGCGACAAGGCGCCACCTTGTGTTGAGAAGACAAAGCTAAAAACAAAGAAACTGTTGTATTTTCTGGCTTATTTCGTGTTGACATCTAAAAAAATTAAACATTACTCACATTGAGCATCTGGAGAAGCATCTGCTTGTGTGCATACAACCATTTTGGCGAGATCCGATCTATCCTGAGTGATTCGCTGTGCCGCCATCTTATTTGGACAGCAAAGCAGCTTGCATCATATTTGTCTATGATGCGGTCTTCTCGGAGCTGTCTAGTTTGCCGGCTACACGAGAATTGGTAATTGGACTTTAGATGGCCCGTTGTCCATTTATCTGTCTATTTAGTTGTCTGCAGTGAGTATTGGAACACATCCATTATATTAGATTGTACTAATTGATGTGGCATACCTTCTTCGCATGGTGCATAAAATAAAAGCCTTCTCACATGCCCTGTATACTGTCCTTTCTCGGCAATTTAAGTCAGCCTGCACTACTAAATTAAGCAGGTGCAGGCAACATTTTGTTTAACGAATGCACACTGTAACATACTCCAGAATTAAAATATATATCTTGCTCGAAAACAGTGAAATGTGATCTATGACACACTCTGGACAACAAAGTGAGCCAATAGTGCTAGAACATACTTTAAATAAAACCGCCATGAGCATTCGACAGTGCTTTCACACCACACATGCATTTACCCGCAGGATCCCCCGTGAGCATTAAATATACACTGCAAATAGTAAGCTAAAATCTGAGACTTGCAAATAAAGCTTTAATGACAACTTTCTCAGTGATACTAAGACCTCCACGTAACTATGGCAATGGCTTTAGCAATATCGAATTCCGCGCGATATCTTTTCAATAAGTAGGAGTAAGGAAAATAGCTAGACCTGTGAAAACTGCAACACGGTCGGCAGCAACATTTGACCCCTTCCTTCTCATTCTTGTTTTTCACCTTGTAATGTCCAAGACTCGGGTGCTCACTGATACAATTGGTGTGCCTTATAAAAAAAAAGGGGGGCTTGTAATGGTGTAAACTGCATGTGCAGTGCATACTCCAGGCACGTGTTTGATCATTGTCAAAACAGTAACGTAATTGACGTTCGAAATCAATAAAGCCTCAGAGAAACAAAAGCCAAAAAGAAGGACACTGGTTTGAAATAACAAAAACACATGTAACTTGATAGGCAAACAACAACCAAAGTGCTAACGCAAATCAGTGAAAGTGCCCTCCTGTTAAAAAACAAACAATCATACACATAGACGACGCTGGCGGTCATGAGTGCCGAATGTGTGGCTACTGTGACCATGTCGGTCAAATCATTTGGTAAACCTGTCAGCATTGTACAAACGGGCATACAGCATGATGTGCAGAATATCCTCGTCCTTGCCATTTTCTTTGAGAGTCAGGGTGCTTGCGTTGGTTGAGGTCGTCTCAAACTGCCACTTGTCCTTGGGTGTTAGGGCTAGCTCATCCGAAGCCACCACGGGGAACACGGCATTTGTCGCAAACTGAGCCGTCAATTGCAGCTTGGTGAACTTTGTGGTCGAGCGAGTCGTGAAGTTCTTGCAGACCGTGTAGTTATCGGATTTGCAGACAGCGAGGATGCATTGCTGCATGGGTTTATCAATGTGCAAGTGTTATCATAAGAACCACAAGGCGGCCATGCTCACATGAGTTTCAATACAGTTGTCTGTACAGAATGTCTATAGCAAACTGCTGTAAGCTCTTCTGCATGGAATACACATTTACTATTTACGGGGACACCAGAGAAAACAATTTTCTCATATGGGTAAATTACTGCAAAAGAGTGGCTACTTTGGCTGGTTGGTATTGCATTTTGAAAGAAAGTTACTTTTCTTAGTGCGCAGAGAACTGCTTGAGAAAGAAGATAGAGCAGTGAGATAGGACAGAGCGCACACTTACAGCCAATTTTATTGCACAGATTGCGGGAATGTATATACAGTCAAGAGGGCGAGATGATCACACACAGAAGAAAAGACAAATGATAGCGCATGCACCAGACCACCTTATTCCATTCTTTAATTGACAACTTACACTCTGACAACACTGCTCTATCTTCTTTCTAAAACATTCCCTGCATACTAAGAAAAGTTAATTTCTTTCAAAGAGGGTAAATTACTGTTTTGCAACTCGCCACACTTGCTACGAGATGTTTGGTAAGTGAGAAAACAATGTGAGAAAGCAAAAAGAAAATGAGGGAGGTGACGGCACTTTGGCAATACCGCATCAAATTCTGTGACATCAGAGATGTTGATAGCCTACTAGGTCCTACATACTTCTTAAAATGTAAAAATGAAGCACATTATCCTCTGAGGGGGTCAGTAGATTTAACATAACAAGTTTGAGAAAATATCCCTGAACCAATGTTGCCAAAATATAAAAAATACACTTTGAAGTTTGTGACTCCAAGCCAGGAGAGTTCGAAGAGAAATCTAAAAATTAACTTTGACCTACGTTTTTTCCTCTGTTAATAAATCTTCATGGTGAAATTAGCTATGTTAGAGTTCTCAGAGTAAAATTTGTCACTATAAAACAGATTTATTGATGCAATATTTATATAAAGGTTCACTCTAGTGAACCTTTAAATAAATATTAGTTGACTCTGACACCATTTTCATCTCCCAGCACTCTGCTCAGAGATGCTAATGAGCAGATTTGAGATTTGGAAAAATTCTTTACTTCAAGCGAATTATACTTAAGATACATTAAAGGTCATAGAATAACCTTCTCGGACAATTTTTCAAGCGAAATAACACTTATTGCCAGCCCAGTGAAGACCGCTGTAGAGAATAGCACTTTCAGAGTACACAAGACGTGGTTAATAATAAATGCAGATTTATTGCCTCATAACTATTAGCTATAATCCTAAAAAAACATGCTACAATTAATGTTGCTTAGCTGTTACGTGAGGCACGCTTTTTCAGGTGTAAAACTTCATCTACAAAATGCCAAGTTCCTGTAGCTTTGAATTTCCCTCATCCAGGACGACATGAAATTTCATTCCTTTTACGTTTTCCAAGGCTCAAAACCAACGAAATATGTAGATGAAACTACATGGGAGAAGCCTAAAAAGACGCAAGGGACCCAGGACAAAGAGATTGGTTTTGATACTAGTTCCATAGGCAGGGCGGCAATATGCACATTGAGCAGAGAAAAGGAAAAGATGGCAGTGAAGTTGTCCAATGGGAGCTGATACACATTACACCCCAGAACTTCAGCCTTTAAAATTAAGGTTGCTTTAGTGTTAAGCCAAAGATCGCTTATGGTGCTACGAAAATCATTACATTGGGTTTCGCACAAAAAAAACAAAATAAAAGTGGAATTTATTAGTAAGCTTTCAGTCAATATAACAGGAATGACCTGCGTTACATGTGAACACAAGTGACTGAGTGGTTTATTAGCAATATGTTCGTGCTATCACGAATCTACAACACCCTGCCATGGCTCTAACTAAAGCTGGCAACTTCACACTCAGCCAGCATAACACTGCAGCTACTGAGCGAGTGCAACAGGCTGCTCAACAGGGCAATGCCATTGTCTCACCTGAACGCCAAGCTGCATGTAAGTGCCGATATTACGCAGGCCATTTCTGGCAAGCAGCACAAAGTTGTCATTCAGTTCTCGAGTCTCGTACGAGAGTGAGCAACAAAAGTCTCCAGTGGCAAACGCGGCTGTCACCCTTGGGTCGCCCAAGCAGCTGCGCGGCATGGTCGCTCACGTCCCCTTGCATCAGCAAACGCTTCTTAGGATGAAGCTCGTCACCAGGGTACCTGCACCAAGGTGCCCTTCTCTGTTACAATGTCGTTTATGAACATTAAGCAATCCTTTGTTTAGGTTGCTAATAAAAAGAAGGTGTTGCTAAGTGAATGCTTAAAAAAATGCCACCTAGGTTCTGAAATACCGTAACAAAAGCCTCGTAAACAAAAATATTGTATATTGGCGATTATAAGTCCTATGTATTTTTCATAAAATGGCCTTCTAAAGTTCGAGGGTCGGAGTTGACCTATACGCCGAATCCTAAGTCGACTTGTAATCATAATGTCGACTTTTCTGAGGGGCCCAATGAACGGTCGTCGTGCTCGAGTTCACTGCTATTCGACACGACGATAACATCAGCCACAGAGGCAATGGAGTCGCGGAAACTGCTATCTCCCAACGCGTGCACGCCACTTCCAGAGCCGGACATAATTACAATCTGTCGCAACGATCGTGAAACTACGGTATAGCTATGATGGCTAGAGGAGAAGTGTCAACAACAGTGAGTCGGAGATACAGCATTTTTTAATGACTCGTCATTAGTGGCGTCACAGTTTCAATGGTAGCACCACCACATCTGCGTGTCTGTCGGGCGAGATTGGAAACAACACCGGCACTCGCCGCACTATGGGCATGAATGTGCACTTGGCTCGCAAAAAAACAGCGACATGCATTTATCGCTCGCTAACAATGCGACACTACCTGTCGCAAAAAACTTCACAAGGATCTCTCGCTAGCAAAAAAATGTGACGTTTATCGTTCGCGAAAGACGTGACATGCGTTTCTCACATTAGTGGAGAGCGAGAAATGCATGTCAGTGTTTGCTGATTAGGCAATTCAAAAATTCAGATTTCTCGCGAAGCACCATGGGCGTTCTATGGAAAAGCTGGCAGCGCCGTGTAGGACTTCGCGGGGAACTAAACCACATGACCAGTCACATGCACCCCACGCATGCACAAACGCCTTCACGTCTTTTTGTGCTTACACCTGTTCACCATTTCTACCATTTATGCATTTCGTTCGTTTGCTAGGGAACAGAGGTGTGCGCGATTTGCGAAGCTGCTCAACAAACGCCAAGATGCCACCGCTACACGAGCAACAGTACAGTGCTTCTTTAAAGCGGCAAGCGATCCATCTATGCAGAGTCAGAAAGTAAAGTTGAGCGGAAGTTGAACGTGTTGGAAAAGTGCATGAGGGAATGCAGAACACAAAGATCCAAGATTTTCGTGTGCGCTGCAACATGCCGATTCTTTCGCAGACCGAAGTCTGGATGATACCCTGTTGTTGAGGAGGTGGTTCGAGATTGGGTTCACAACCAGAGAAGCAAAAGCACATACTGTCGCAAAGGGTATGTGCATTCTGCTAAATGAGTTCAAATCGAGCTCCGAGTGAAGTGGCGCAATGGGTTAATGATGCCTGGTATGGACTGCCAACTGACATGGTCCACACGGCGTTTTCCAGGTGCGGCATCTAAGCAGCGAGCAGCAGCAGTGGCTCACACGATGGTAATCATCGTGGCTGCAGCATCTTTCTCTCAAGCGACGATAAATCTTTCTTTGTACCACCTCCTCTTCGGAAAGATTTACTTGTGCATGAGACTGTGTTCGGAGTCTTTTTTTTTTTTTTTTTTCCATAGAAGAGGTTGCAAGTTGGGGGGTCAACTTGTAATCAGAGCCAACTTATAATCGGCAATATACGGTAACAAGAAAATTGCCCTTATTATTTTTCTCTTGCTTTCAGCTTGGTACAATTAATGTCAAGGAAGATATGAATAGAGAATTTGCACTCAAACTAGGCCGGCAGGCTGCGCTAAAAAACAAACAAAAAGAAAACAAAGAAACAAACAGGCCCATTTCCCTGACAGCAGTAGGCAGTTTGGTGCACTCTATGAATGGTGTGCAAGTGAAAGACATACAGCTGGCTCCACCTCAAGCTCTCAATGCCACACATTGCGGATTTTAAGAAGTTGCTGCTAGTTACTGGAGATTGCAGAAAGAGAAGACTTAAATGAATAAAAGAAGGATTGCAAAACATCATGTACACTGAGTGTAGCAAGCACAGGCCCGAGAGTGCAGCATATCTCAGAGGTAAACTCCTGTTTGTTTCCCAGACAGTTGTTATTGGTCAATGATTCTAACGGTATCGTGCTTGCTCACCATGTGGCAACAAATCGTAAAGAATGACTACCTACATACACCTTAGCACATGTGTGTGGGTCTGCGATCCTCAGCCACTGCCTAGTGATCCTCAGTGTGGTTGTGCATCTGCAGTACACTTTTGTGAGGAGACAGCGTCCCCATAAAATGTGCATGTTTCTGTAGCCGAGGTTTAATGCAGAGCACCCACACCATTGAGATGCCAAAATATGGCATCACACTTCCCTGCCAAATATGAAGCCACCGCAATGATTATCTATACTTCGGACGCATTTGTTCAGAAAGATTCCTCGAGCTGTAGGCTACTGCACATGGAGGAACTGACACTGTCTGTATCTGTGAGAAATGTAAAATGACTTTCTTTCCTCGTCAATGCACAGAAAAATTTGTGCCACACGATTCTGCAATTTTTCACTGCCACACACAAACTGCATCAACGTTTTTGTTTGAATGCATGCAAGATGTTGCGGCAGTATGTCCAACGAGGCAACACGACTTTCATCAGCCATCATGATTATTATTACTTCTCGCTAGTTTTTTTTTTTTTTTCATAGTTAGAAAAGTGACATGAACAGTCACACTTGTATAGAGCGGTCAAGCTCTTGGCTGTGGATGTGGGTGCCACCTGCAGTTATTACCTCGCGTAAGCAACAACCGTGTGCTGAAATAGCACAAATATCTAGCATGTGCTATGATAATCATGTTTGGTATGATTGTGGCATCATCCGCATATTTTTTCAGAAAAACAGAGAATGACGTACCTTACTGGCCACTCTAGACAACTGTGATACACAGTGCACTTTCTTAATACTAGTACTTTTTTATTCAATCTGACATGTAGTCTATGCCTTAGGAAAAGCAGTTTCATTAAGGAACACACCTGTTGGGCAGGTACAAAGGCTTTTGGTGACTTTAGTTTCTTTTTTTCCTTAGTATTTAATAAATGACGATAGACAGTAGGGGTAACCAAGTTTCTTGAGACCCAGCATAACTCTGCGACAACTTGGCCAAAATCCAAAATCTACTCAGTACCACACACACACATACTCGAAAATCTACACCATGACAATTTTTCATAAGCTTTTACTGTGAAAATAGGACTGGGACAGTGCTCCAAAAGTTGATATTCATTGCAGTAACACCAGCCATGCCATTTAAAAGCATATCGAGGTGCAGAGGATGAGCAGCTAAGTTTTTGTCTAGACACTTTGTCTAGACATAGCTAATCTTTGGCCAAGTGAGGTAGAGAAACTTTTACAATATGCAGCACAATGCTGTGCATATTAGCGTGATATTACAGTGCTGTTGTGGTTTCGGCCTTCCCAAGTACAACAAGTGCATGTAAACAAACATGAGTAGGGCACCTAGGATTCAGTGATGTGGTCCTAGACAGGTCGGCCAGCAGTAGCTTGCTCTCCCCATCTGGGCTGTAAGTGTAGTTGAGGGGACCACGGCGTCCAGCGTATATGCCACTTCCTAGGGAGCCCCTGCATAAAAAAATTCAGAGCGACACTTCATTAAAGAACAAAGAAGAAAACTTGGTTTAATTCATACATATCTATTTTCCTGGGGGAATTAGTGTAAGTGAAGCTTTATTCGGTGACATTTTTTTTCAGTAACCCTCTCAAGATATACGTGGTAAAAGTTGCCCATTAGAGGATTTAAAGAACAAATCTCATTAGGGAACAGTCAATGTCACAGCAGTGCGCAACGAGGATTCCAGACAGAGTGCAATGCGAGAACTGTATTTAGCAGTTCAAAACTCGCTTCATGAGGGCGGTGAAGATTGCGTGAGCATAGCAGTTGTAGCTGAGCGAGCCATTATTTACACCAGGAAGATGCATCAATGTCCGAATACGAATTTATTCACACTTAAGTCTGTCTGAAATAAGAGTTATATACTTCGAGCTGCAATAAATGATGTGCGCAACTTTTCTATTTCCACAATGCATTTATTTGGCACTGTGTCGCTGCGCAGCGAAATGCTACTTCACCTGCTATTTGTTTTGGGCTAGTGCAGGGAACAATAGTATCTGCAATAAATAACCACTGTGGTTATAATGCAATTACGGGTAGAACAAACTATTAACAGACTCTTTCAATTTCATTATAATGAGCTTAACTGATAAAAAATTTCAATTTATTTACATCAGAGAATCGATTAAAATAATTTGTCATTCTCAAATATTGTTACATCAAGAATGTACAAATAAGCATGAGGAACTTTCCTGAACAAAGAGAAATCGCCTGTAAATGAAAGCAGTACATCCCCATATCTGTCTATGGCGATGACAAGAACTTGACAATGCAAAAGTGAAACAAAGTGCTTATAAGGAGTCATTTCCAGCTGAAGTATGCACAGCTTGTAGAGATCTTGGATCAGGTAACACCTGGTGAGCCCGTGCTCAGTTGTGACTGTGTATCATAACAGCAGGGAAGTCCTAAAATGCCTGTACAAGCACATTTCTTCTATATTGGGATGAGATGAGATGCTGTATCGTGGTACTGCTCACGACACAGCAGTTCCTGATGGCAGGAAAACCGTCGCACACGAAAAGAATACAATTGAGTGGTGTGTTTCTTTAAAGCATAGATAATACGCCTTGAGCCAATCACACCTTGCAACACCAAAGCTGATGATAACAATGGTGTCAATTAGTAAAGTTCAGCATTAGTGCTGTTCACACATTAGACATCTTCACATAATGCACTAGTGTTAACTTCGTACAGGTGTGTTCAAGACCCAAAAGAACGCACACACCCGATTATTTTTTTTTCTGTTACTCCCAACTTGCTGATCAGTGTTGCCTGTCTCACAAACTGCTACAGCTGATCAAAAATAACATGCATACATTCTTCCACTTCAGTAAATGCTTACATTCAGGACGCTGAATTCCTGATGCCAGCAGAGGAATTCCGTTGTGTATGGACCAGGCTTGCTGTACTCCAACCGAGTACCAGCCAGGAAGCTCGTCGAACCACCAGCTGCTCATGACGCCCAGGGTGACATTGTGCTTCTCTAACAAGCAGGGATGACTCGGCAAAGAGGACGTCGAAACAAATGAAAAGGCCCACACGGGCATCGAAATCTGTGTTGAAGACAGCAAACTCGTACGGGTCAGCAGGGTTCATGAAGGGTTCGATAAACAAGTGGTTCTTGTGGTACCTGGAGGCAGAAAGGATACGAGGAGTTGTGAAGAAAGCAGCAGCATGTTCAAGGTTACACAAACAGTGCTTTTGGTTCGCATAAATAGGCAGCCCTTTGGATGCCAATTGACTGCCATGATGACACTTTTTTAGGCAAAAAGAAAAAAAAAAGAAGTAAATAATGTAAGTTCAGTGGACAGAGCTGTAAAAATACACCACGACTAGCACCAGCATGCTACTACTAGGTAATCGGTGTCCTGCTTATTAAATCTACTGGCATAATAAAGGTTTTGGTAACGGTCTATAGTTAACAGTTTTAAGCAACTGCATGCTTCTCGCAGCATTTGCGAGTTGGTTCACCTAGGTTCTCTACAGAACGAACTACAGTGGACTTTGATTCAAACAGAATTTGAAGGTGGCCAGAAAAACATGCTTTGCTTTACAGGAGTGCCATTTACTGAGAGAATAAAGAAGGTACAACGTTCAACTATGGAAGCAGTCATATTAAAGGTAGACCAATTAGACAGCAATTAAATTTAAATGATTTCCATTTACTGAAAGTCTAATGCACCTTTGACCTTCTTGAGTACTGCACCTGTTACACCTATTCTCTGCATTGTGTTCTCTTTGCGAGGCCAGTGTTTTCCCACCGATTTTCGCTGAAATGTTTTAATAAGCTCGACTCTATTCACACTCCCCTCAATGCTCTCACATTTACTTAAATTTCATCGCCCAGTATGAAACTCCACTCCGACAAAGGAGGTGCAAAAAATAACAACACTGGTATACACAAATGCTAACGATTGAGTGTAGTTTGGTTCACAGCACTGCAATAACAAATGAGGCACCAAATGTCAGGCATGGGCAAATATTCACTAGGTATCCTTGTAGGACAAGATGAGCTTGCTCAATCATTCGGCATTTCACTAAGGAATTTTGTCTAGCAGGCATATTGTACAAAAGATGCAGGTGTCCTTCTGTGCTCATCCTACTATGTTGTTACATCCTTAGTTACCATGGGCACATATAATACATTATAAACTTAAGCTGCTTCTTCAACCAGTGATCCTCTCTTTTTCTCATATCTGAATATATTTCATAATATGCCTTCCTTTCTTTCTTTTTTTTTTTCAGTGACAACACGATATCTATTTCATTCAGAAAAAAAAAAAAGAAAAGTCGGGACTGTGAAACATAGAACGACAAGCTCAGTAATAAAAATGTACGTGTTATCACGTGAACAGCCACCATGCTTATACAATACTAAAATAAAAATCTATCAGTGCTCTGTTCAAACAACTGTTCCCCAAAGCCCACAGTGTTGGATGAGTGCATCTCTCCCGAGAAAGAGCATGCCAGAACACATCACATTAGATGGCGTGCACGCCATGTAATGGTCATTTCGCACACTATGCAAAAATTCTTTTAGGGGCACAGGCCCAGTGACACCCTCCGGCTATGCCGCCAGTAGAAAAAGATAAAGAAGATTGACATAGGTGAAACCTCTTGTGAATGATTGTAGTTGATAATGTCAATAGAACAACTGTACCAAGAGCAATAACACTGACATTCCAATACATCTCTATAAAGGAAAAAAAAATGTGAGACTTCGACATTCCCTTGTTTAGCTTTCTGAGATTGCTATCACCAGACGTTTTTAAACCTGTTCCACTTCAGCTCAGCAAGCAATGCAATGGATCTACACAGAATGTCCGCATGCGTTCAAAAAACATTGTGCAGCTCAGGCTTGCACTCAGCTTGGGCCCGAGAGTTGACGTGTACCCGGCCAGGACTTTCAGGTTGGCCTGAGCCTGAACAATGTTATAATCTATGCCATATCACGCTCAATCAGTCGCACAGAACACACAAAAGTGGATTGCATGACGTAAAGTGGATTGCATGACGTGCAAGAAAAGTGGATTGCATGACACAACAGCTGCACATAACCCTACAAAGGACGCTCAGCAGTGATTCACAGTAATTTTACCTCATTGATTTCAATGTCAATGCGTTCACACCCTCCACCCCTTTCTTCGTTTCAAAGCCAGCAATTAAAAATGGTAATATGGCAGTGATTAGCAAATTAGGCAGTGCTTAGCAAATTAGCCAATGTGTAGCTTCAGACAGGTCTTAACTTGATGTTATCAAAAAAAAAAAAAAAGCCTACGGGAGCATGTCTCCAAGAGCAGGCAGCAATCCCCACTAGAGGTGCGTGGCTAGACTAACCTGGCGACGAGTGTTCCGTTGCGGTCGAAGGCCACGTTGGTGTTGAAATATTTGACCTTGTCGCGGGGACAGCTGTGGTCACTCTCGTTGCAGGGCTTTCTATCGATGAGGTTGGCCACCAGGTATATACTGTTATTTTGTGCCATGCAGCTCAAGTTGGAAAGAATGGACATGTTCTGAGACCCGCATATCGTCGTGTTAATGCCTGGAACGTCCTCGGCAAACTTGGCCACTTCTTCCCTATCTTTCAATCGATAGAGGATGCCATCTTCTGGAAACACGATGATGTGTGCACCCTGCACGGAATCGGTAGAAAAATTAGAAATGAAAAACTTTTTACAACAATTTTCGGTCACATCTTCCCTACTGCAAAAAACTCGTGCGACTAGTGGAAAGAGCCATGCAACTGTGAAGGCACACTGCACACTCATGACAGATATTACATTTAGTCGGGCTGTGACAGCATTCATTTGAATATATTTATTTTATGTGTTTGACAAACATCAATATGCTCTAAACTGTACAAGAAAAACAATATAGACAAGCATCACAGTCGTCCAAGGATTTTACCATAACGCTTGAGTTTATGAATTAGTCATGCTTCTGGCATATTGGAGGTATCTGTATCATGAGACCATTATGGAGAATTGCAATATTACAAATTTTTCACATGCACATGTAGTAACAAGAAACAAAGATAGCACTGCTAATCATGTGTTCAATGAGAAGATTGCACGTTAAAGAACCCCAGGTGGTCGAAATTTCCGGAGCCCTCCACTACGACGTCTCTCATAATCATATGGTGGTTTTGGGACGTTAAACCCCACAAATCAATCAATTAATGAGAAGATTAACATCATCAAAGTCCCTGTCTCAAGACATCAGAAAATTTTGCTCTCTATTACCGATGTCAACATGTCTGACAAAAACAGAAATCTTAATTAAATTAAGTCATAACTGTTTGCCAATTTCAATACTTGCTCACAATGAACATTTTTCATAATTCTAAAGCTAGCTTTCCTGCTATGCAGTTTGCCCGACTAATAGCAGCTAGCCATCTAGGGAAAATAATGTATTCAAGCGCAGTTTGTTTGCACTATGATGCGATAAATGTAGACTTTGCTCTCTTTACATAGACACCCATGATAAACTAGCCCCAACATGTGCAACTAGGAACTCGTCTCCACTTGAAGCATGACAGTTGTCTCCATTGGTAGGGCGAATACGCAAGTGCGGGGACGCGCACTTGTGAATTATAAAAATGGTCTATTGAGTCTTCGAAAGAGTCAAGGTAGATGAAGTTTTGTATCACCATTGCCAGAATCCACACACTTTGCAATTGGACAGGCCAACTTATGAATACACAGGTTTGTCATAAAGAATGCAATTCTGCTGCTAAAAAGCCTCCGATACTTCTAGCATGTTACAGTTTCACACATTCCAGAAAATAGGGGAAATTGAGAGAAATACACAATTTACATACTTTTTTCTTTTGCATAGGTATTTTGAGGACACTAACTTGCGACAAACATTTCATTGTGCACAAAAAAAAAAAAGAAGAGAATGTAATTTTGATCAAAACTGCCAGTAACTGTAGAGAAATAGCATTTACTGCAATGCTGCTGATGTGAATGTGTAAGAGCAAGAAGAGCACAACCCTCTTCTAATGGTACTTCATATGCATAATGAACTATGAGTGTTTCATACACCATGTATATATTTATATCTATATAAAGAAAGCTTCCTTGATCTAACTTTTTCCATCATAGTCATTTGTCCAATCGAATATTTGTAAATGTACCAGGCTTGTGGCAGTCAAAAATATTCTGCACAACATTGACAGATTACAGCAGAAAGTTTGACACTCATGAATCAGTTTTCCTCTGCTAGGAGTAATAAAGGTTTCATAAATTCATCAATCACTGAAGTGGTAAGCAAGCAATTTAGTTTTACACTGCCCGTTGCACATTGTCCCTAACTGACTGCTTTTGATTTGTATACGAGTTCATAGATTTATAGAAGAAATTAAAAAAAAAAAACTCGCAGAGGCATGTCTGTTTTCTTTTTATCTTTTAACTGCATAAACTCTCATAAACTCTAGCTTCCATCCAAATGTACAGTTTTAGTAAGAGAAGGTGTAAAGAATGGAGCTGATAACACAACAAAGAAAGGATGAAAGTTGGGCGCATGGGCACTTATTCTGATGCTGCAGCTGCCTCTTATAAATGCTATCTTTTCTCTGATATGCAAGGAGAGAGAGAGCAGTAATCGTGTACTTCACTTCTGTTGCATTCACATTATCAGCGATTCTGTACAAAAAATAACACAAAAGTTCACTGTCCGATCTTTAGACTACAGCGGTGTCTAAGTTCAATTGCGATTGTTTAATTTATTTTACAGTTTGAAGCACAGCTGTGGGACAAAATGGGTGGGACGGGAATGTTCTTAAGGGCATCCTTTATTTGGTTTTTGTCATCCGTTAGAGCTTTCTTATACTTTTTAGCATCACCGTGAGATGATAATGGGCGTACAAAGTGCTGCTGCAGTTAGCTTAAGATTACTCAAGATCACATTCTTACTTTCCTATTATGCATAGAAGTTCAATCTTGCCGCTTCAGGAACCCACAACAACAAATACGTCATGGCCGCCATGTTTCTGAATCACATGCTGAACCACGGAGGAAAAAAAGGTCCTCCGTGTGCTGAACTATTTCAGAAAATCGCAGCCTCGCTTAGAAATAAGAAGTCCCATCGTCATCATCGCAATCAGCGCCACCGTTCGTTCATTTTTCTAACTACAGGAATATTTTGCAGGTGAGCTGATTGCAGCCGACGATGGCCACTCCTACACCCAAATCGCGGCAATCGAAAACCTCAGATCGATCACAGGAAAGCCATGGAAGTTCCGCCTTAAGTCACCGACACGATAAAACTGCGTCAGAAGGCTCGAAATCATCGAAGGAACCAGCTGTCGAAACCGCGATTCAGCGACACTCGAAAACGGTATCGGAAAACTCGAAATCACTGCAGTCCGCAGTAGTCGATATCGCGTCGTCTTCAAAACAAACGCAACTAACTACCGCCACCGAAAGTAGGCAAGTGGTGTCCAAATCGTCCGCAGGCGGCATTTCGGAAAACTCTGCGCCCGAACATCCCGTAGAAAAACCAGAACCGGCACCGCGCGAGGGAAAAGAGAGCTCGAAATCGTCGCATGGCACGGCTGTCGATATGGAGTCGTCTTCAAAACGATCGCAACCAGCGCCGATCGACACAGCCGCCGCCGAAAGTAAGCTCTTGGGGTCCAAATCGCCCGCAGACCGCATTTCAGAAAAATCTGCGCGTCAACAGCCCGAAGAAAAACCAGAACCGGCACCGCGCGAGAAGCACCGTCAAGATCAGACTCCACCAAAGTCGTCAAATGCGGCTGAACGTAACACGAAAGAGAACCAAGCAGCATCCCAATCGGCGACACCGATGACGTCTGGGCGATCCGGCAGCGAAAAGGAAACGCCAACCGCTGCCCCGCGCAGCCAATCGCGGCGGGACTCTCCGGAGAAACGACCGAGCTCGGCGTTAATCGAAGGAGCTGCCGACACGGACCTACAGCCTTTGTGGGCGCAGTCGGAAGGTGAAGTGGTTCCCGCGTGGCACAGTTTCTCCGCCGGAAAGTCACCGCCGCGAGATTTGATGTCGCGAGAACGGCGCTCCGATACGGACAAGGGCCCGTTCTCCACGACACCCAGCGAACTCTCGCTGGGACCCGAAAACGAGGGCTTCGCAGAGGACGACAAGGCAGTGTCCTCAAAGCCGCGCGCGTCCGCATCGTCCACGACCGCAAGGCGGCCAGACGCGCTAGAGTCGTCTGCTGGTGAACCTCCGACACAACTTCCAGCTGAGCCTACAACTGAACCTCCACTTCAGCCTACAGCTGGAGCTTCAGCTGAGCCTACGACCGAATCTCCAGTTGGGCCACCGACCGAGCCTTCAGGCAAAGAAGAATGTGAGGAGGCACAGGGCAAGGAGCCGCAAGACGAACAGCCGGTGAGAATACCATGGTGGAAGCGGTCAATGGCGACATCAAAGCAGCGTTCAGCAGATGCTCAAATAAAAAAAGAGACTGTGGCTCCACTGCTGCGGCCCCTCAGTGCAAAGTATAAAGACAGCTTTGCTTACGAAACAGTGCGTGACAGGCTGCCGGTCATCTTGACGAAAGTCATTGACACCGTTTTCAGGGACCGGATGGAGATAGAGAGAGTGTTGGGCCCCGAGGCACGCGAGGAGACCAAACAGATTGTGGGACGCCTCGCCAGGCTGCGCAACGAAATGGTTACCAACAAACCCATGACACCCGTAGAAGACGACTTTGAGGATGCAGAAATATGGAACAACGTGCTGAAGGAGTACACGTCAAAAAATGGTCGTGAACCCCACTGGTATGAAGCCCCCTGGCTCTACATTGAGACCTATTTCTATCGGCGCATCTTCGAAGCATTCCGGCTCACAGCCAAGCTGAGAGACTACGACCCCTTCAGTAAGCTCAAGCAGGACGCTCTTTACGGCTCATTCAATGCAGTGCGTGCCCTGTGCGACATTTTGCGTTGGAATACTCCTCGAGATGCCACTTTAGAGACCCTCCAGCAAACCACGTACAGGTGAGTATCTTCTTACTGCTGATCACTGTGATCACTGTGCTGTGAGTAATATCTAAAATAAGCAGGGTTTAAAGACCATCTTTTTAATGTTCACAGCTGCTTGCCGTGTCAAAGTGCATACAAAAAAGGAAAGTTATGACAAGACTGTCACATTCTAATCCAAATTCCATACACATGAAAATCTATGCAAAAGCAATAAGACAGAGACACCATCCTGTGAACTGTCACTTACAAAACAAGCCCCATTCATGCAACGGCTTTGGCAACAAATTTCTCATGTTCATAGCATGAAATCGGCTACTTGGTACTAACAGTGGCGTCATTCCATTCGTATGTGACGCACAGCAATATGTTTTGTTGTACAAAGCGACATACTTCTGGAAAACTTGTATTAATTTGTTTTCTACTGACATGGGTAAATGTCTGGTTATTTGTTTTTTCTGTGCAGTGTTGGCAATACATCCACTCGCATACATCCTTCCCCAGACCTTTTGCTATTGGCCAGTCATGCATATGACTGCCGGGCAACATGCAACAGCTTCCAGATTTGTAAGACCAAGCGATCTGTTGCAAGATAGCCACTGCTGTCTATTCATATGGATTTTTGCGCATGTTAGATGCGGTCTTTTATTCCACGAAAATTTGGTGCTAACAGCAAACTCATCGAGGAAGCTTTGCAGGTGTCTTGCAAACTTTTTAAAAACACTTTTGCCATGTTTTATAATGGATTTTAGTACCACTTAATGCACAAATATTATCTATGTAGTTAAGTGTGTTATCTCAGCTGATGCTTTCTCATTGTCTCATTGCATACTGCAGGCTCGTCGAGCTGTCACTTTGGGGTAATCGGTGCGACCTTTCACTGTCTTCTGGTACAGACACTTCAACACAAGCAGGCTCGCTGCAGCTGACTGAAAGACTTCGACCGTACATCATTTGTAGTCACACCGACAGGTTAATGCACTACTTATGCAGGCTCCGAGAACGCAACTTTGATGGAGAGGTTGTTCACTTGCATTGCGTGCTGGACAATTCAGGCTATGAGCTGGCTACTGACTTGGTTCTCCTGGACTTCCTTCACGAGACCCAATACGTGAACAGAGTGACAATCCATGTTAAGGCAATCCCTTGGTTTGTGTCCGATGTGACGTGGCGGGACCTGTTCTGGACACTGCGCGAGATGGAAGACAGTGACCACACCGCAACACAGGCGCTGAGCCAACGGTGCCAGCATCGAATCATGCAAGGAGTGTGGTACGTAATGGACGACATTTTTTGGACACAGTCATTCGACTATGCCGAGATGGCAACGAGACGGCCCGACCTTTACAACCTGTTGCAGTCAGCCGATTTACTACTCTTCAAAGGAGATCTCAACTACAGAAAACTTGTTGGTGACCTTAATTGGAACCCCACTGTTCCCTTCAAGCAAGCACTGCGAGGCTTTGAGCCAACGTTCGTGTGTGCCTTGCGCACGCTAAAAGCAGACACTGTGGTGGGCATAGACCCAGTGATTCTCGATAAAGTGGCACAGAGGTCGTCTAATTGGATGGTGACTGGCGAGTACGCTGTGATTCAGTGCGCCGGAGAAGAGCATGTGAAAGGGCCTAGCTTGGCTTCCACACCGGAGAGTGTCAGTAGCCCTAAAATATCTGGCACTTCTACACCAGTGCATGAATCGACAAATTCTGATTCGTTGATGCACACTACTGCGTCAATCCACAAAAAGAAAAGCTCCGACATGCATCAAGAAGCAAGAAAACCCTCAGGCACTGCCGCTGAACAAGTGAATGAAAGTGCGCTAAATGAGTCAGCAGCTAGTGCCACAGAGCCTAGCGCAACAGCAGTCAGCAAAACCACGATTGGCACTACAGCTGCTGCTTCGAGCAGTACCATTCATGAAGTGCCACAACGGAGTAGCCACAGTTCTGGGCCTGATGACACAAAGAAGCACAGTGGCAACAGTTCACGCTCTGCAGCCAAGGATGCACCACTGCATAAGTCAGAATGAGTCATGTGTATTACGGACACTTATTGATCGAATTTTTACTCGTACTGGCAGGTGTTTGATAACTGCCCCATCACGACGTTTGATGTAAATAATGTTGCCTCTCTAAGGGACATGTATGATTAAGCATTGCAATTGATTTATGTGACGTACTACGTATGATCAAGCATTAAGACTAGTTCAATAAATTTACGTTACGTATTGACTGTTTTCACAATAATCCACGACCAAAATAGTGAGAGAGCACTCTTAGTGATGAAGTACAAATGTAGAAGGAACTCCACTAACAAGACTCTTGCACACGTGGCTCTCCTACTTTTTATGATACAAAGCGACATCACCGTAAGATCAAATAGCTGAATGTATTGTTAAGAGCACTGATGTGAATTCACTACATAGTTGACAGCATAGTAATCACCACTATAGTGCTACATTTTTGTGCACACTGTTGCAAAAAATAGGCCCTAGCAGGTGATAATAATCTAAAAGCTGCTTTCACTGAGTGAAGAATAATGGTGATTGATATGTGGGGTTTAATGTCCCAAAACCACCATATGATTATGAGAGATGCCGTAGTGGACGGCTCCGGAAATTTCTACCACCTGGGATTTGAAGAATAATGGTGCTTCATTTCTGTATCTCCACTTATTATGGCTGAAGTGAATCATTGGCACAGTTCAATATTGCGTTTGATACGTACCTCACTGGATGCATTTTCAGTGGCCCACCAGTATGCCTGTAAATTTTCTGCAACTGCTTGTTCTGTAGAGTTGGTTTTACTTTGTACGTGCTCATAAACGGCAGCCTTGAAAGCGTGTGCGGTGCTGGAGCACAGCACAGCTGTGAGCAGAAGCCACATGCCTTGCATCTCCCTGAAAAGAAGCAAAGTCTGCTAAATCACAAAATTCTGCTAATCGAGCCCATCCAAGATGCACAATGAATTCTGCGGAGTGTAGCATTTGTGGAGCAGTCAATTGTAGAAAAGAATTTTTTGTTGAAGTTGCACAATGTGCAGTGTAATGATGTGACTGTAGTGCAATAAGAAAACACGGATAAGGAAAATAATACTAGACACCATGTGTGACTGTGCCCACAACTGCCCAGAACAGGATTTTACTACAATATGCACAAGCCTCGATCGTTAACATGACAAATAAAATTTTAAAATCATATCTAACTTCCGAACATCTGGCATGATGAGGAGTGCATGCACACTTTGTACCTCAAGCATCACGCCTGTGACTCTTAAACCATCAAGTACTGCAGCTGCTGCGCACGCTCAATGTCAAGGGCACAAACAATTCTATTTGTCGTGAAATATCGCCGAGATGTCCCAGAATGGTGCCTACGAGGAAGGCACTTGCTACTCAAAATTATGTGCACAGGTTTAAAGCCGCGATTTGAGACTAGTCGTTTGAGCAGGTTTGATGTAGCGAGTCATCTGCCGCCGTGCAGGTGCACAGACCTACGGCGTCCAAAATCGGTGCGCGATAGAACTCGGACAGGACGCAGATCTTTATTCCAGGAGCGAGATGCGAATCCGGCACACAAGTTTCGCGCAAGACATAATGGCTCGACACTTTTCAGCTCGCAGCAACACCCAGTTTCGCGTCCGATCGGCGTAGCTCACGACGAATGTAATTAACGATATGTGAACGCATTTCCAAACCATTGCGAACAAGTTCGAGAACAGTTTCGGGCGCATGATCAGCGAAAACTCGATAGCTTGCTCAGTAGTCACGCGCGCGTGCGCGCAGTCCGGTGCAAGAAAAGAGAAAGATAAATAGTTCGAATAACTCATGCTTCTGTGATACGTACGTCAGTTGACTTGTGGTTCTCCACTTGTGCCGGCTCAAAGCGAAGCGGCAGCTGGTGAAGTAAAAAAGGGGGCGGCGTTTAACGGTTTGGTGTGTTTGATGCAGCTGCTTCTTGTCGGGAAGCCTCTTCAGCGAACAATACAGCGCTTGTTTTATATCTCAAGCGCGTGAATGATGTAGCAACACTTTATCTAGCACAGGAGATAGCTTCAATCGGTGGGATACTGCTGAAACGGCAGCAGTGAATCGCAATCACGGGTAAAGGGCGGTGATCTTGTGGAGAAAGGTTGTCATCACCACCTGTACTGGGCAAATTTACTACACAAGCTACAGCCCCACTTTTTTTTTGCTCATTAGAAATGTTTCAAATTAAACGTTTTGCAAAAGTTTTTCTCTGCCGCTTTTTTTCCGCGATTGAACGCCAACCACCATGGACTGGCTGCGACTACGCAAACTGACTACGGTTCTGGCTATTTTTTTGCCGCGCGCGCCAGAAACGAAACGGAATAGCTAAACATGGATGTCGGTAGCGTGCAGTCGGTGCTAGCTCAAAATCCATGCCGAGAAAAACAGGTGGAGACTATTCTAGCTGCGATTGGTCACGTAAGTACTGAGGACACGTTTTCAAGTTTGTTTCTAACTCTGGTTTCACTTACAGCCGCTCGGCGGACCGTGCCAATGCATCTTTGTCTACGGCCACGCGTCCACTGGGAAGACACGTACGGTGCAGAGTATCATGAAAACGCTCAACGTAAGTGTGTTCATTGAAGATTTTATTTCCAACACAATTCGTGAGCGTAAACGCACGGAAACGAATAAATAATTCGTTAGAATAGTGGCATCATCACAAATGAAGGGTATGCGTGCAAACACAGACATAAGAGGAAACAAGGGGCACAAAAAGGGCATTTGCTTCACCCCTCTCTAACCCAAGTCACATTCGCACCTGCCCATCAAGCCCCTCCCCTCAAAGTCCACAATCCCGCCGACGCTGAAGATAAACACACACACACACACACCGGTAGAAACGAAAGTAAAAAAAAATGTACCCAGGTATGGTGCTACCAGCGCCACCTGTGCAAAAGACTGTTTTGTCTTTTGTATTACACAACACATTTTTCTTGGTTGGGAGGATGTTGCCTTGGATGCATAATTATGGAGCATGCAAAAAAGTTTCAGTGGTTCCCTAAGGTTGGACTGCAACGATTTGTCATGGGTTGAATCTTTACACCGCTTGGCTATCAATTGCAGTTGAGTAAACTATGTCGAACCGTGTAATATGGTAAATTGGTCACCTTTTGTTAAGATTGTATTCAGTCAACACATATCTTCACAGAACATACCATCATCCCTGCTATGGCACAGGGCGTGTTAAGAAACTCGCATAGATCGTGGTGCCCAGATTTGTCTTCAAGAAAAAAAACTATCCTGTTGGCAGTAAGGCTCGCCTATTGCTGACATGGTAACAAGTATGTTTTATTTCATATAAGTCCTCTAATAATGAATCAATTTAAAAAATATTCTTTGGTTAAAATGCTCTCTGGATGACACCTTATAACCGTGTTGCCGAAATTTGTGTAGGGGCCTGTTTTGGGGTCCTTCAAAGCAGATCTGATGCGCTTTGGTATGAATTGATGATAGCACCCTGTAATGTTTGTGCCACTCTGGCTATCTCAGCTGTGGCAACCCGTTGCTGTTGTGATTGAATGATAACTGCAGCTACCTATAAAATGATGGAGTCACCGTTAGGGCAAGCAAGCTGCTATGCTAAGCAGAGGCTTCTTTTCATCTTCGAGAATAAGTTAAATTAATGAAGCGGGTATGGACGCAGGCATGACAAGTGACAAGCATTGATCTGGCATGCATCGCAAGCGGGCAAGCTTCCTCACGTGCACTAGTGTGCAGAGCAGTGATGTCATAGTGCACTGTGTGGCGTCATTGCTCATGCAGTTGCGGCATGCCTTTGTGAGTGGCTTGGAGGCCTATACTCCTCGGCTGCTATTCGGTGCTGTGCTTAGCCAGCTGATTGGCAGCACTGATGCCTGTGACAATTTGTGCGACTTCGTCAGGCACCTTGGAGAGGGGCTTCAAGAAGCACTTCCTGCCTACGTCGTAAGCCCATGTTATCTTTCTTCTTCTTCTTCTTCTTCTTCTTCTTCTTCTTCTTCTTCTTCTTCTTCTTCTTCTTCTTATTATTATTATTATTATTATTATTATTATTATTATTATTATTATTATTATTATTATTATTATTATTATTATTATTATATTTTTTAGCTGAACATGCTTGTAGCATGCAGTTTCAGCCGTCAAATCATAGACTTTCTGTCAAGAAGAGCTTGAATGAGGAGCAGCTTCAAATTATGAGTTGTTGCGCATTAATAATGTTGCAAACAAATCTGACCAGATCAATATTGTACCATATCCACATGTTATGGTAAAATATGAAATAGGTAACTTTCCGAAGAACCTGTAGTTACACTGTTTAAACTGTACTCGATGTTAGGGTAAATGTTAGGGTAGGATGGAGACAGGCAGCCTTATTTTGCCTAGTTACAGAACTTGGTGGTTTCAGTTACATGAAATGATGCCTCAAGCCATAAGATGGCTAGTTGTGGTTCAGTGCATTTTCGACTGATAGCTGAAAAGCACGATTGATTCAAAAGCTTCTCGGATCGGCAGATCGTTTATTTCCTTGCTGAAATGTGTTGGCTTTATGCAGTGGTCTTGGTATTATTCTATGCATCTCTTGTGAATATGTAATCAGTATAAGGTCCAAACATAATGAGCTAGTGTGAATGAGAAATTAAATGCAGATGAATATCATTGATAGGATTTAGGAGTCAGTTTTTGGTAGGTCACATAATGTTTGGAACAGATAACTAGTGGTCCATTAGAGTAGCATGACATAGTACAAAGTGAAGGAAAGTGCTATCAGGGATAACAGAGAGTTGGATAGAATGATCAAATACGAAAGTGATTTCCAGACCTCTTGTCATTTGATGTTTATAAAAGGCAGGTCAACAAGTAGGGTACTGAATAAGATAAGTGCTTAATTGCAACTAAGGCCATTTCTTCTTCTGTTACCTTTATTGTTATGTGAGTGGTGCGTGATGACATATCACATGATCAAGTATTTACTCATTCAGTCAGCTGTTCATCCCAATTTGAAAACCTGCGTTTCATAAATGCAGCATGGGTAACTTTCACCGTGAGAAATATCTGGCCATTGTTCTGCAGGGTACAAAAGACTGGCTGGCAATGATTACAGCACAAAAAGGGATGCATAAAGACTGAATGTAAATTGGGAGTGGAAATTCATTGTTTTGTTGTCAAGTGAAGCTTGCATTTCCTCACAAGTCTTGTTGGCATTGTAGGTGTGACCTTGAAACAGAACCCAGTGCTCGCGAGCAAGGCGTGTTTGCATACTTTAATGTGGCATTTTCCCTCTGATTGGTGCTACCTCGATTGCGGTCTTGTCAGCGATCATTCATTTCTGATACAGTGATTTGATCTTTTATTGAGGTTATCGAGGTCATCTGTCATTTCACCTTGCCACGTTCCATTGTCCACATGATTGTCATTTTTGCCTGTAGCAAGTGAAGTGTTGTGCTGCTAAGCACGCAAATGGCAATCTGATTCCTGGCATGCAGGAAGAAAACAGTTGGGAGGGAGCATTGTGCAATGTAATGTAAAGAAAGGGAAGTAGTGCGTCGGGCACGCAGACACCAATCTTCATTTGCCTCTCGTTCTCCTAATATGGCAACAACTCTGGAATCTTTTCTTTGCCTGTTTGTGCTGTGCCCTAAATATACTGTTGGAATCATATGAAGTGTACATATTTCTATTAGCTCAAACTTTTTCGGCACCCATGCAGGTTGTGGACGAGGCTGAGCGACTACGCGGCCAAGGTCTGCTAGGTGCACTGGCACGCCTGCGAGAACTGTCCGGGCGGCCTTTGTGCTGCATACTACTCTCTCGCGTTCCCTGGGAAAAGTTCCGGGAGGCAGGAGACAGCTCACCTTACCGTGTCCACTTCCCACAGTACACAGCTTCGGAGCTCAGCCAGCTTTTGGGTGGAGATACGTTGCTGCCAACGGTATTGGGAGGGACCACCCTAAGCCTGAGGGAACTGCAGCACGCTGCGGTGGGCATTGGCAACACTCCAGGAGGTGAATGTGGTGCCTCCTGGCGGAAAGAGGTGGCATCGCGCCTCCGTCAGCGTCTCCAGTCAGTCTACCTTCGTGAGAGCAGGTAGGCATCAGACCTTGGCATACATTCAGGTCCAGTCTTTAACAACACGCCAATGTGTAGCTTAACTGCTCTGACATTGCGTGTCTTTGTGGTGCAGAAACCATAGCAAATGCCCCTGATTCTTCTCTTGCCATCGGCTTAGCCAAATATAAATTAACGAAAGCGTTTTTAAAGGGGGAATATGGTGCATTTTCCACCATACTGAGATAATGCTGTTTTCAAATAGTATGGACAGTCCTGCAACAGCTAGGGTGGTTCATTTTGCTAAGGCACTTCTAAAAAAATTTATTAAGCAATGAATAATGAGTCAGAACAGAAATAGAAACAAAGAGATGCTCCATCTTCCATGGTGGGTATCGAATTACGTCACGAAAATCTGTCTCTGACGATGTCATAAAATTTGCTACACCCCGCCACGGCTGTTCAGGGTGTAAACATAGCTCACGTGCTTCTTCCGGCATGCAAAAAGCAAGTTGGCAATGTCATCTGACACGGAATCAAGCTGTGCCAGCTCGTCGGAACTTACCAATGACAAGTTCAGCGATGACTGCAGCTACGATCTCAACGCAGAAGCATCGCTTTTTGATTTCGACCCGCCGGCGCGTGAAGCATCTGGCATGCCCCGAATCGTTCTCCTCGTTGCTCAATATTGTAAGACCCAACGTCAACGGCGACTAATGCAGCTCTGTATGCAGCTGCCAAAACTGAAGTTTTCTTGTGTTGTCGTCACCTCGTAGAAGAAAGCGCGTGCTGAATTCGTCTGCTGAAAAGGGCGGGGTTTTTGAAAATGAGTAGGCTCTTACGTCAGAAACACAAGGTGGCCTGCGTTTACAAGTGTGATTCCAAAATCAGCTACCAATTTCGAAACTTGTTTTCTAAAGAACTAAATGACTTACAGTTGCATAATTTGGCACATATCACCATATTACCGACGAGAACACATGTTCAAAGTTTATTGAAATCTGTGAATATCGAAAAAATGCCGGAGGTCCCCCATATATAATATGTACGGTACTCATAGATTGAAGTATGAAAATTTAGTACTAAGTAACGCACATACCTCTGTTTTGAGGATAATCAGTCTATATCATATGTACATAGCTTTGACTGAAAGACTTGCATCGAGCTGCCAAATCGATTGCGACATGATGCGATTTTCTTGAGCACCGGCCTACAGAAGTTGCAGTAAAGAAAGTAATGTCGCGTGTCAATACATGAGTGCTATATGTACATCCTAGCACGCCTTCATATGTTACCAGATTGTGACCTCAGCGATGCTGATTCTATTTAGAATATAAATTACGGTACATTCTCATCCAGAAGGGCTTTGACAGCCATATGCGTGGTTCTTTCGTCAATTTGTAGCAATGAGTTATCATGTTATGATTATATCTAAGCATTCCTACAAGTGCACACAATGTACAGCCTGTATGTGTTTGTACATGTACCCAGCGGAAGCCAGCAGCCTGTTCGAATCGAGTTGCCATTCCACGCACGGTTCTTGCTTCTGGCTGCTTACCTGGCTTCGTACAACCCTCCAGGCACGGACCGCAAGTTTTTTGTCAAGGTGACACTCAAGATCCTCTTCATTCTTCTTCGACTCTACAGCTGTCTTTAGACGGCCTGCTTTTTGGGTGCCTGGTTGGTCTCTTGTTAGTACTGCGAAGCATGCGATTGTGCACGTAGCCTTAAAGGATCATGACACCCAATTTTCAGTCATAATCTGTACTTATTTTTCATGCAGGCACGAGGTCCAGGGACCAAGCGGCAGAAAAAGGTTAGACAATGGGCACTGTATTGTCTATTTTTTTAAAGCAAGCTTTTATTTTCGGCGAAGTGCGATGGATTTGGCACTGTGATCAGTACTACTAGTAAAAACATTGTTGAACAACAGAGGTCACTTTCCAGGTGATGTTACCTTTGAGGCCTCTGGCTGGTTTAAACTCTGTGGTGGGTGATGACCTGACAGTGGAGATAAGGGCAGAGGCTGTGAGGAAGGGGCAAGGTGTGTGTAGAAAAGGAAAGCTGTCACAGAGGTAACTTACGGATTGGTGATCCTGCCAATGACAACACACAGCGGAGAGAATGTGTGATGATGCAGTAGCATTCTGCAGCTCTCAGATGGATACAAAATCTTGGCTCGTGATGTCTCCCGGGGGTAATTAAGTGGACGATTTAGTAAGAGCGCAATTGGTTACTCTCTCGCCCGTATGGTACATGCAGGGACTAGTCCTACTTGTAGATGCCTATATAGTGAGAAATACCTAGTCTCTCGCTTTTTCTCTAGTATTAAGGTTGGCGAACACGCTGGCTATGCTAGTTGTTCCATGGGCATTCATGCTGTGCTGCTCCATTGATATTAGTGACCATTGGGATGATGATGCTGTCGGTCAGCTTCAGAGGCTGAGTTAGGCCTATTTGAGACTCTACACCCAAGCAGCTAGTGATCAGTGACTGAAGGCAAACCTTCTTCGTTGCCCTGTTTATATATCATATGTTGCTCATTTAGTACGTTCGAAGGATGCAGATGGGCACACATGGGTGTTCGAAATGCAATGCATTGTCATATTGCTTCCTTGGAATGTATTACTTCAATTTGCAAGTGGGTGTTTGTCCTTTCTTCTTCAGTTTCTTGGTGACTCTTCTCTACTAACCAACTTGTATGATGCATCAGGTTGTGTAATAGTCAAAATTTCTTATACGAACCATATTGCTCCTTTGGTTTCATAATGACCATGACCAAATGGCGCTACCCGATTGCTCTTGTCACTCATTTGTGTGCATATTGGATTTATTGCAAGGATGTCACTAAGGCTCTCTTGTCACAGTCCATGAGGCTGTGTGCTGTAAGTTAGTAAACAAAAGGTTTGTTACACTACCATTGATGTAAGGTAGTCACAATACAACCTGAGAAGTCTTCTTTAAGAAAATCCTGGGGAAGAGAGAATCGAAGCTCGTAGTTGTTCTTGTGCTCAGGTTTGAACAGCACAAATGACGACACGTAACTTAAAACGTTGATAATGTAACTGAACAAGCTGAAGCCACTACAAGATAGTCACCAAACCACAGCTGTTATGTACGGTAGTTTAGACAACCATGTAAGGACCATTACTCTTTGCATTAAATATTGTTGGCTTTGTGACAAATTGCAGGAACTCTGTTTCTTGCTCGCTTGACTGGGTCTCTAGGTAGTGGCATGTTAGTTATGACAGTGCCAAAACTTCCAAGGCACTAACAAAACAGCTGCCAGACGACAGTCATTTTGTTGCATACTCGGGAAATAGCATGCAATCTTGTGCCTTCTCTCATGTGGGAGTGATTGGGGATGTCAATGCAGGCCAACCAGTTAAGCCAGCACTTGCTGGGTCCCAAGCAGTTTCCCCTCAACCGACTAGTGGCCATCTTCCATGCTATTGTGGACGAGCACGTAGCCCCCTCTGCAGTAACCCTTGCACAGGTGAGCGGCCCAATGGAAACAAGCTGTCTGCAAAGGTGCATCAGTAGTTCTGTTGCTAATATTCATACTTAATGCTTGTTTCGTCATGTTTAATTTAAAAAAGGACTCACAGCCACCGTGAAAATAGTTTACAACTAGTTACTGATGACAGGAACAGCGAAGTCGGGACGCGTGCCACTATTGTTCCAAAGGATGCCACTAAAAGCATTGTGCATGATGCATATTATAAAGCTAAGGTAGCCTATAGAAAGCAGTGTTTTCAGTACCAGTGCAAATCATTTTGCTGCTCTGGTAAACGGTCACATGCGCTAGTCTCTGACCTCTGCAGTTGTATCCTTGCGGTTTTCGAGTTCTGGATGTCCACTTGTTCGTACTCAATGTTCTGTAACTCTCTATTATTCTCACAGGAAAATTGTCTGTAATAAATAGGAGTGCCAGATATACATGGCTCCCAGCTAAGACGATGCTTCATTCATAAGGAGGCAGCACTTTTTTGTGGGCTTTGCAACACGTGTGGACACTGCTTGCTGGATTTGTCTGCAACTAAAACTTGCTTTGCATCATTTGTGAGGGTTGCAGTCAATGTGTCTACTGCTGTGGAATTATGACACATCCTGATATGGCCATAGACGCTTTGGTGTGGTTGTTAATTCTGGAAAATGGCCTATAGCATTAAATAAATTGCTATGTCAACACCTCTATAATACTTTTGCAAAATTGATGGCTGCATTTATTTCCATTCACTCTATGAAGTAGCAGGAGTGAGTGGCAATAATAACATTCACTAGCGATAACACCTGAGCAGTGCTAGATACAACCACTTCATCTTTCCTTCTCTGGAGTACTGCTTTTATAGCTGTGGGGCATTGGGCCTTGGCCAAAAGATTGTTGAGTTAGTTGGAAGGCTTGCAGAATACGATGAATGAGAACATTGCCTTTGACTGTTATGTGTTCATTCAGACATTGGTCTCCCAGATATCTAAAATTTTTATAGGAGTATAGTACTAACTTTTAGAGTGATTTAACACAAACAATGCTTTCCTGTGCTCTTCCTAGTTAGTTTTTTTAGTGAATCTCTAGAGTACTTTGTTGTGTTGTGTAAATTACTCTTAATGACTCATAGCCTTGCCTCTCATTAATTTCCAAGGTTGAAAGCCTGGTCTCGCTGCGTCTTCTGGCACGAGTGAGTCGGGAAGAACAGTTGAGCACACCTCGCTACAAGTGCCTTGTTGACCTGGACTTCATCCGCGCCGTGGCAAGGTTTGTAGCACGAATCCATGAAGTCCACGGTATCACAATGTCATACTGGCGTGCCTGTGCTGGAGTTTGAGCTCAATGAGTACGGAATGAATGCTTGGCCTCTGTTAGCTGTTCTTGTCAGCCGTTACAGCAAGACTTCTAAAAGAAGTTTTAAAAAATGCTGTATCAGCCTGAATAGGTTTAGCATTTTCCTTTAATGCTGCTTCAAATTGGCATGAAATGTAACACCGAAAGGGGTGTTTTCGAATGCTTTATATAAGGTAACGTGGACGTTTTAGTTCTGCTATTAACTGAATAAGCCATTTTTTCGTTTCCAGGACAGTTGCATTCGACGTTGTGGGGCATCTGAACGACTTTGCAAGCTGAAAACTCGCCATTCAATATGTATAGCAGGTCTACTTCAAGAAAAGGCCAATACTACCAAGCGCATCAGAGATAAAACTGCTCTTCTACATATGTAGCACCTCTTTGAATGTTTCTTCATCCTTTGCCTAGTGTGAACCCGTATTTGTTGCAAAAACACTGGACACTTTTGTTTTGTTCCACCTTTACTGGAAGCCGTTCCTGTTGAATGTAATTTTGAAATTTTTATGCATTTCAGCCTGTTTTTTTTTTTTAGCATTGCAATCTGCACTGCTACGATATGCACTCTCTTTGTGTAAGAAGTTGTGATGTCTGGTATGAGATGGTCTGGAGGAAAAAATCTGTATTCAAGTTGGAGAGAGGAACCTTGGTACCGTACATGCAGGACTTGCTTATTTTGGTTGAACATTCTGAAACATTCATAGAAAGAAGGTTTATATAAAAACAAAGTTAAGTTGTCTACTTTCAGAGTTGTACACGTCAGCACCAGTTGAAAAGTGTCTGTCGAACCAATATGGTTCAGCAAGGGCAGCAAGCTCAGAATAGCAGACTTCATTTTTTGTATGACCAACTAGTATAGCAAAGTCCACAAAAGCTTGATAAATAGCTCTTAACTTGGGCCCGCTATTTCAAATCTGTCGAAGTGCAGAACTTGCAATCACTATGTTGCAGTGCACAGTTCATGTAGTTTGGCAATACTATCGTAACTATTAGAACTATTAGGCTTGTGTGAATATTCGAATGCTTTGAATATTCGAGCAAATAATGCAGTATACAAAATTGCTTTGAATCGCATTTAAAATATTAAAAGTTCTGAATTATTCGGAACAAACGTATAAATGCATAATAATCCACATGTGTTACTTCGTAAAGGTGGTTTCACTGCAATGAAGGGGTGCTAAGCCGTGAAAACACGTATTTACGGGAAACACGCACTTTCACGAAGCCCCACTTCAAAACTCAATGAGGATATTGCCCTGACATTGATTCATTTTTTTAAGTTTAAAAAGCTTGGTATACCTATTTATATGCTATAAGTATAGCAAATTTTAAAAATAACATATTTTATGGGCTATTGCTTGCATTCTAGCGAAAGTCAAATTATGCTACTATTGAAAGTTGTTGCTGCTTTCTTTGATGCAGAAGAACAAAAAATTCATTTGCACAGGCCTTGTCCCAAATTTTTAAATATATTCTGCAGGTTTGTTAGATCATGACAAATATGCCTTTTTTTTATTATGTGTGGTATAAATGCTATTCGATTCGAAGTTATTCGACCAAAATCGCTATTCGCTTTGCACCTAACATTTACTATTTGCACAAGCCTACTAACCATATATGATTGGCTCACTAGTGCCCACTAAGTAAACTGAAGATAAACTCAGCATTTATTGTAGGAAATTGATAATTGCCAAATGTCTTCGAGAAACTATTCACTTCTACTCTTTACTGAATCATGGCCAACGAAAATCAGCCATTAATGATTGTTTTATCAGTGCACCGTTGCCCTCTTGAAGGACACACAAACATGCACTCATAATTTAATGATGGCGCTTGTCCTGCATCAATATAGTCGATTCAACTTGCACCGTGCTTTGGAAGCTAGTGCATCATAGGTCTACATGCAGAGTGCTTTGCTTGTGGCTGGCACCGGGTGAAGTAAATTGCTATATAGAGACAAGGCTATAAAGTAGAAGAGTCGAAAATTGAGCTTCTTGTGTATTGAAACTTTGGGGGAGTACGAAATGATGGAGAAAGCATCGGTTTGGGTCAAGAGCCAGATTTTATTTGAGACTACATGTCTGCATAGCTACTTGCGCATTGGCTTCTTAATATAAGTCTTCTTTTAAGTAAAATCTGTACCTACATCCCAGTCTTTGCCTGTGTGTTGTCTTGTGCCATGCTTTAGTGCTTCTCTCAATAAGTTTCAGCTATAAAGCAGCACTAATGGAAAAAAACAGCAGTGTACATCACATCCTGAAATACTAAACCCGGCAAACTGAGTGGACTTATAATTTGAAGAAGCATGTGCTGTAAGCTGGTGAGAAGAAGGCTATGAAGTGTACCATTTGATCTGAAGATTAACACCAGCCATGTGAGTGTTGTTATTGTTAGTGTTGTATACATTCTTGTTCACTGTGTGGAGCACTAGGTGATCTCTCAGTGCTGGTGTTCATAATAAATATGGCTTTCCCTTTCAAGTTACCTACAATAATGCACGTATATTATTGTATATAAATCTAGTTTCTTGTACTTTGGTTTGCCATTTGGCTATGATTTTTACCTTTCTTGATGCCTATCGGATTATCGTTATGTTTTGTTCCATGCTTGTCGCTTTCCACCTTTCCAAATAGCGTAAGCCTAAATTAGTCCCCGAGACTGGACAATAGTCAGCTATCTGAAGTTGTGAACAAGCAAGGAGACGTCGAACCCGGTGTCTTCTTGCATTTTCCAAAAGCCAGATCTACCATGTAAATAAAAAGGTTGATGTTTTGAAGTAGTCGACTGTGTTCTTTATTGAACAGGGTGACCTATACGGAAGCAAAAATTCATGTAGCATTCTCTATGACATTGCGATACCAGACATAACCTATATCGAAGCTCATTTTCATTTTCATGGTCATTCTTGAAAGTTTTAGCATAATTGTCTGGCAGTTATGCGAGGCAACTGCTTAGGACACAGAATAAAGTGAGAATAAAGGTTTGTAAGTAATACAGGTTTATGTATAGCCTTCAACTGAGATGAAGTACTCTTTCTGGGGTGAGTGGAAAGCTTTCTGTAATATTTTCCATTATCTAAAACTAAGGGAACTTCTCATTGGGAAAGGAAATAGCAACAGAAGCAGCCACGGTCTTGAAAAAAGGGAAAAGTCTGCTGAAGAAGTTTGGTTCATAACTCATCAGTCAAGACTAATTTAGTATCTCATTTAAGTGTCCCTTTGAAGAGACTAAAGAGAGCAGTCATTTGAGCAAGTTATCGTACATATTGAAATGTTGCTATTGTCACGAAGGAAAGCTTGAAAAGACAACAAAAGTCTAGAAATGTCATATTGCATTTCTGCATTGCTCACTTTAACACCTCATGGCTTGCATTGTCTGCTGCGACATGATTACTTATCAGTAAGGTACTGCTACATTCTATTTTTAAAAATAAGTTGGACTTAGCAAGCTGCCCAAACATTTATTCAATGACTGTGGCTTGAAAGCAAAAATATACCCTGAATTGAATTCTGGGACATAATGCTAACATACTGATACTTTGGCTTGAATGTGAAATTCTAGAAATAGATCATGGTTGTAACATGCTTAGTATTACAACAAGGGGGCTAACAAAGGATTGACATAAAAGAACACAAACATCGCGTAGTTCAAGCATCTACTTCTTCGCCCTTTACAAGTTTGTTTTTCATTGTTTCCTCAGAGTAGTAATAAGCATAATGCGCTGAAGATCTACCAGCTAGCTTCGTTAAATGTTTAACTGAATCTAGAAATGTAGGTGGCCCAATTATAGTTGTAACAATCAATCAATTACTGCAAAAATGATGCAAATTAGGCTTTGAAGAAGCACTGCATCGAGTAGTGCTCAAGACCCTCTGACGCTGATGCAAACAAGTGTAACAGTTGCACCAGTTTGATACAATTCTTAATTTTGCCGCAAGATGAGCCAAAACCTAAATTGGTTGAAATTGCGTCACGCTGTGTCAAAGTGGTCGACCAGCCCACAATAACTCTCAGGAAATGGAGGCTGTGTGGGCCACCAACAGTTTGGGCATCGACATCCAATTCAATCACGATAGGCAAATCTCAACTATCATGTCTAGAATATACTATAGGCACTATGCACTAACATTGCCGCAAAAGAAAAAAGAAGGAAAAGGACACTGGTCCTAAAATTTCATGGCCTTGTTCTATGATGTAAAGATCTTTTTTGGGCCATTTTCGCCAGTAGTACGCCAATGTTTTGCAATAGAGCGTGTTAGTTATTTAGAAAGGGCAATTAGTACTAGCTGTGCACAAAACAAAGCACTTTTTTCTAGTTATTCATGTATGCGCTGTATAATTAAATGTACTAGTACGTACCGCCGACGTTTTACTAAAATTACTGTCATTTATTGAGAGCTGTGTGTGATGTTTGCGTGGCCTTGAGAATAAACAAAAACACGTGCCAATTTTTTTTTTTTTCCGCCCCACACCCACTCGCTCCTGCTTTGTGAATCCCTAAAATGTTGAGGTCACCATGTTAACAGAACCACTATTTTTACTGCTGTCAAATGATTTGACAGGTGTTGCACACGCTAATAATGACTTCAACAGTCATTGTTTGCACTTTGGGGTCGTTTAACACATCGCTTTTATTCAAGTAGCAGTATTCACAGGCACTGTGCACGAGTTACTTTAATGGTGAGTAGTTTGTACACATTCTTGTGTATCGTTTTTTCTAAATGTAAGCATTTGTTGTTGAAATGCTCCAAACTTGAGTCCTTTGCACAAAAAAAAAGAATTTTTTAACCTCTTTTGTAGCTTGGGAACAAGGCAACTGGGACATGTTTTGTGGTGAACGGTTTAATCCGCACCCAGCATCTTGCTTGGCAATATATACACACAAGTTAGGGTGGGTCAGTACTGACATCACCGTGCTTTTTGCTTTTATTAGATACAACACTGTCTACCTTATTTTCATTCATATCTATATCTGTCTGGCGGTTGCCGAACCCCGCTTCGGCGTGGAAGAAGTTCAAGAGGTAGTTCAGCGGCGGTGGAATCTAGCTTCTGTCGTTGGTTCCAGGACCTCGGTACGAGTTTTCTGTTTCTTGAGGGGTCGACAGACCAGGTTGCGCTAGAGGTATGCCAGTGATGCGCCCTGTTCTGGGTAGGGTAAGCGGAGTAATTGTATAATTGAGAATATCATCAGCATGCATGAATCGCTCCCAGCCGGCCTTCCAATTTAACTATGCAAGTTGCCACGTTGACACGACAAACAATCGTTCCCTCTAACCAGTGCGGGTCACCTGGTGAGATACCTTTCACCCGGACCCGTTCACCTGCATCAAATTCCCTCCAGTTCTTTTTCTGTCCCTGGTCTCGAGATGAGGTAGGCTTTGACCGCTTGGCTAATTCAGGGTGTAAAATGCTGTGCCCAAGACACCAAAGTCTCTGCAGGATCGAGTCTTACCAGTCATGGAGCATGACGTGTTGTGGTATGTGAAGAGGAACTGATTCAGTCGGTGTTGAATCGTCTGGGCTTGTCCCGAGCGCCTCTCATCTCGTAGTTGGCATACAAGGTTCTTTACCGTCTGGACGAGCCTCTCTGCAGGCTGTCCCATTCGAAGCCGGATGGTACGGCGTGGTATCTTGACGTGCTGCACCACATTGAATCTGAGGAAAACTGCTAATTCGTCAGACACAAATTGAGAACCATTATCTGTCACTATCTGTTTCGGAAAGCCCAAACGCTGCAAAAACGGTGCGAAGCTTTTCTGCAGTCTTCAATTACGGGGTCGATTGCATGTGTATGACGTCCACCTAGTTAAAATAGGCATTGACCAACACTAAAAACCAGTCTTGTTTGTAGTATGCAAAATCTAGGTGCACTCTTTGCCGTCTGGTGGGCCGTCCCCATGACATATGTGGTATGGCGGGCTCAGCGTTTTGGCTGAGCTGGCAAGTTGAACAGCGCCAAACTGCCTCTTCGATCAGTTCAATTAGCTTCGGCCACCATACGTGACTTCTTGATAGCATTTTCATGCGAGTAGTACCATGGTACCCCTCGAGCAAAAGCTACAACAATTCTGGCTGCAAAGATGCAGGAATAACTACTCTAGTGCCCCCAGGTTATGCAGTCAGAGTCTAAAAACAGCTCGTTTCATCAGACAAAATAGGGTGCATTGTGAACATGTGATAGTCTTTCATGGCAGCTATTCAAAACGAACGGTTTGACTCTAGACAACGTGCGGTCCTCCTCAGTTTCCGCTTGAATCTTGCTTGCGGTACGCGCTACCGCTTCAAAACGGTGAAAAACAGGACGTAGTCACTCTTGTCTGCTTCGTTCGGAAGCTGCAATCGTGATAGTGCGTCAGCGTTAGCCACTTGCGCACCCTTTCTGATTTGATCGATATGTGTGTTTTAACGTCCCAAAACCACCATATGATTATGAGAGACGCCGTAGTGGAGGGCTCCGGAAATTTCGACCACCTAGGGTTGTTTAACGTGCATGCCAAATCTGAGCACACGGGCCTACAACATTTCCACCTCCATCGGAAATGCTGCCGCCGCAGCCGGGATTCGAACCCAGATCTGCGGGTCAGACGCCGAGTACCTTAGCCACTAGACCACCGCGCCGGGGCTTGCACACTTTTTCTAAAAGTCCACTTGTATTGATAAGCCGCCAGTAAAAGCATCGAGCGTCGCATGCGCGCGGCAGCCATCTGTGGAATTGGCTTAGTCTGGCCAAGCAGGCTAGCTATAGTGGAAGATGATCGGAATAAATTGTGAACTCGCGCCCATAGATGTATTTATGAAAGTGCTTTACCCCAAACACCACAGCCAACGCCTCCTCGATGTGCGCGTAGGTTTCCTCGGCGCTGCTTAGCGTTCGTGACGCGTATGCTATCGGCTTCTCTTGGCCGCAAACAACATGAAATAAATGTGCTCGAACTCCGTAGGAGGATGCGCCACAAACCAGACATAGTGGTTTTTAGGGTCGTAGAAGGTTAGTACTGAATTCTGAGTGAGCATTTTTTTGCTTTTCGCCTTTTAAGTTTCCTACGACCATGCCCAAGGTTCCTCTTTTTGAAGTTGATATAGTGGCCTTAGCTCGGGTGACGTGTTCGGCATGAACCGGAAATAAACTGTCAACATGCCAAGATAAGCAGCTTTTAGTTCCGTGCAATTTTTTGGCGAGGAAGCCTTTCTGATTGCTTCCACCTTATCAAGGCAAGGGTGCCCGCCTATTCTGTCTCATCAATGACGTGGCCCACATATCTTACGACTTCTCGAAACATTTGCACCTTTCGTGCCTTGCTTTTAAACCATGCTTATCGAAACAATGCAAGACTGCTTCTACACGTGCCAGACATTCGTTGTAGTTAGCACCTGTGATAAGCACATCGTCAAGGTAACAAATTAAACTACGCCACTTAGTCCCTTCAGCAACTCGTCCATGATTGCTTGGAATACTGCTGGTGTGCTAGAAATGCTATAAGGCTTTCGAACATATTGGAACAGGTCCATGTGCGTATTTATAGTCAACAAGGGCCACGAGTCAGAATGCAGCTAAATTTGCTGGTACGCTGACGACAAGTCCAAAACGGTAAACACTTTGCTTCCTGCTAGGACCACGAATATGTCTTCAGTTGGCAGTGGGTAGTGATCATTTTTAACACAGGGGTTTACTGTCACTTTATAGTCTCCACAAAGACGCACTTTGTTCCGTGTTTTTTTGACTACCACCAAATACGTGGCCCAGTCACTTTGCGTTACACCTAACAGTGCCCCATCCCCCATCAGCTTGTAGGCTATCTAGTTCTTTAACTCGCTCTTTTATGGCATGGTACTGGACGTGCCATGCAGAGCACTGGCAAGCTAACTTGCTTTAAAAAAAGTTTCGCTTGAAAGCTCTTTATCAGTCATAGCCCAGGAGTGAAAACGCTGGCATACCTTTTCACAAGGTTGTCTGCCGCGAACTCCGCTTGCACCGTGTGAATTACATACAAGTAGATGTCCAGGTTCTCGACCCAATCGCGTCCAAATAGCGCTGGCTTGTTTCCTGGCACCACAACTACTGATAGAATAGCTGTCCGTTGCCGATCGGAACCTCGCGACGCCCCCCTTCACTTCCAGCGGTGCTCCTCCGTAAGTCTTGAGCTTGACCGTGGTCTGTGTGAGTGGTGGAGGATTCACTAGTTGCTTCCACAGGTCTTCCAATATCAGAGAAACAGCAGCTCCCGTGTCAACTTGCATATGCACACGCTTCCTTCCGAGCATAATTGTTCTAACTCATAAGGCTGCTTCGCAAGGCCGGCGTGATGTACGGCGTAGAACATCATCTCATATCTTGCTAGTCGGCAACTGCATGAATTGTTTGTTTCGCACATGGTGGATTTAGTCCTGCATACTCGAGCCAAGTGACCCAGTGCGTTTGCAGCTGTAGCATCTTGCTTTCCGATGACGACAATAGCGTCGTGCTCTTGCCCGCAACGGCGATACGTTGTCTTTGTTGCCTAGTATTTCTTGCCTGGCTTGACCGCAAATGCCGCTTTTCTGCATGACTTCCTTATCGCATGGACGTCAGCTTCCGTTCCACTGCCAGGTTGAAACCCTCTCGACTCCTGGCTGTTCCGCCATTTCAACGCCTTTGGCAATGTCGACTTTGTCAAAGCAGATTCAAACGACAGCTCCTTCTTTAGTAGACCTGTATGAATTTCAGGATTTCGCAGTCCAGCGACGAACCGGTCGCGTAGTGCCTCGTCAAGGAATGTGCCGTACTTGCTTTTAGCGGCTATGTGCTTTAGTGCAACTGCAAACATTGCAACTGTTTCACCTCTCGCTTGGTATACCGCCTGTTGAATCTGAATCGCTCTGGGATGATTCGACTTACAGGCTCATAATGATCACTAAGTACCTTGATCAGGTCTACGCGACTCTTCTCCGCAGGAGTCACCGGTAGAAGCAAATCTTTGAGCGTCTTGTACGCGTTCTTGCCAATGGCCGTTATGCATGAAGGCCGACATCTTAAGCTTCTCCTCTTGTACGTTGGCTTCTTGGCAGTAGTGCATGAATCTTTCCACGTACGAAGCAATGTCTCTTCGTCACCGTCCCCCAGGAATGCATCGAATTCTCACATCTTGGCCATGCCCTGCGTGGTGAGTGGTTGTAAGAAAGAGGAAAAAGGCGCCTAATTTCTGTTTGCCTCCAGGGCGACACGACGCAGTGCCTTATAGGGGGGGGGGGGGGGGGGGGGGAGGTATCAAAAGAATAGAAGGAAATAGATGAAGAAATAGAGAGGCAAGCGACGGAAAATAGAAGGAGATAGGAAAGTGGGGATCCGGTCGAAGCAGTCCAAGGACGGGGCACCACAATGCGAGAGCTGCACGGCGACAGGAGACCGCGGAGGGCGAACCGGTCGGCAGGAGCTACGCTGTCGTCGGAGATCGCGAGGGCCTGCGTGCGCTCCGCCCTGCAGACGTCCTTCACGGGATCCGCCCCTTCCCAACGCAGATTCGTTTCAACGTCCTCGTCGACAGTTGTTGTAGCTTGGGAACAAGAAGGCAGCAGCTGGTACACGTTTCGTGGCGAACAGTTTGATCCGCCCCCAGCATCTTGCTTGGCAATATATGCACATAAGTTGCAGTGCGTCAACATTGACGTCATTGCGCTTCCTGCTTTTATTAGATACAACATTAACCCGCTCCAAATATGTATTATCAAGCTCCAGAAGTAACATTTCGCGGCTCCACAAATTGCTCAAAATTCTATTTCGACCGTAGCACCCCCCCTCCCCTGTGTGGGGTTGTAAGCAAATCGATTTGCACATGTTGTGCTCATTCATCTGTCTCACCTCAATTAGAACCTCCACCAAAACACTGCTGACAGCGAGATTCGCCACTAAGTATTTTCCTGTTCAGCAAAGATAACGCCGGTGATTGGTTACTGACTGGATGCGCCATGCCTTAAGCAGCAGAATGAGCTCCGCATTTTTCCATACAAGACACCCTCGGTGATTTCTGCAAAATTAATGGTTGTTGTATTCGAAGAGTTGGTGACAAATGCTGGGAGAATAACATTTAAGGAGTAACGACAGCAATTTTCGTGTGTGAATAGATCAGGTCTTGACCGTGGAATCACACACCTCTAAACAGAGACATTTTTTTTTCTCCCCGAAAGCAACCGTACACTTACACTTGGTTCTGGTTTTCCAAAACGCTGCATGTGGCGGGTAAGCCAGGCTGATGGAAGTGATCGGCAAAACAGAACCAGTAGGGTTTCTAAAGCATCTTTAATTTCTAGTCACCAGGGGAGAAATATCTGAGCCGAAGAAATCTACTGCAAGCGGAGACTATTGACTGCCATTTTTTCTTGGAAATTGTAAACTGATTTCTTGCATTTTGCTTAAGCGGCAGTGGGGCCGCCGCGGCGAGCCATCGAACCCACGACCTGCTCGGCAGCGGGCCGCAGGGACCCCACAGCGGCAGGGCGCGTCAAGCAGATTTTGGGGAGAAATGGTGCGACAGGGGGACATTAGGATAGCTCTTCGTCAGCGATCTCTGCTCTCGGGTGATTTTCAAACTTGTCGAGGCATGGAGTCCGCACACGGGTAAAATTTCACTCGCCGCTCGTGGAAGGCGGCTGCAGAATGTTTATTCTCAATCAAGGGTGGCTTCTTCGGGGATTCCGTGCTGCCGGTAACAACCTGCGAAAGGGAATTCAGTACGTCATTGCAGTGGTCAGGGCAGGTGAGAATAAAAAAAATCTGTGAGGAGGGGCGTTCGACAAAAGAAAAAAAAAGAGCTAGCAACAATAAATATGCCACGCAAATTCAACGCGAGACCTGCATGGGCTGTCACTCAATACGTGCAGCAAATATGGTTGAACCAGACTTTTACTGTGCCTTACGCTGAAAAAGGGAACGGATGCAGTGGTTAGAAGACAGGAGTAGGCTTCCCAAGACTGTGTTGAAGGACAGTTTCCTGGCTGGCATAATTGGTGTACTATCAACATTGACATTCATCTCGACTGCATGCACATTGAAGAAGCAGCGTGACATTTGTCTTTACGGTAATTATGTGTTAGGTCCTGTAAAGTGACAAGAAAACAGACACCATAGCAGTTTAGGGTATGTACAGTTTCGTTCGTTCAGCTTCTGTAGCGCTGGAATTAGCTGGGAGATGTATACTGTAAGGCAACGTGTTGGCTGCAGGACACTTCTTTTACTTGCCGAGCCTCTGCCCCATAACACAGGTCAGACTGATGATGATCAGTATGTACATATGATAAGATGACGCAGTATAAATAATGCTAACACTTATTCCCCCCCCCCCCCCGCGTGACCTGCTAGTCCGGAAGCATCTTAGACGGAAACTGCACGTCGAACGAATGGCTTCAGACGCGATACGTGGACAATCTCCGTACCACGACAGTGACGATCCGAAGAAAGGTCGGTGGAGAGTGACAGTATAGTTCACTGGTGACGTTTGTTCATTGATTGTATAGGGTCCAATGAAGCGTGACTGAAACTTGTCGCACAATCATGGAGTACGAATGGGCGTCCAAAGCAACACTTCAATATATACACCGATGCTAAATCACACAACCAAGGCATATCCCTCACAGTAGTGACCCGTCTGTCAAAAGCAACTTATCTGTCTTTCCATTAAATATGCACAAGTACAACGAACTTCGCGCTAAAATTACCCTTACAATGCAATATCCCAGTTAATCCCATGAATCTCAATGGCGTGAGCCTGCAGAATTAACAACCGTTTATTATTAAAAGCGTCATAAAAATGTAAACTAGGCATGAGCATTATGCCACGCAACCAGCCTTGACAAGTGAACGTTTCCTGCCCCACCGCGGCGGTCTAGTGGCTAAGGTACTCGGCTGCTGACCCGCAGGTCGTGAATTTGAATCCCGGCTGCGTGGCTGCATTTTCGATGGAGGCGGAAATGTTGTAGGCCCGGGTGCTCAGATTTGGGTGCACGTTAAAGAACCCCAGATGGTCGAAATTTCCGGAGCCCTCCACTACGGCGTCTCTCATATTCGTATGGTGATTTTGGGACGTTAAACCCCACATATCAATCCAATCAAGTGAACCTTTCTTGAAGCTGTTTCCTCTGCTTTTTTTAGTAGTGATATCAGCCCACAATGAGACCTATGAGAGACAACTTATTGGTCGATAACGTTTGTTCGATTGTGCGGCTGTATAGGTTTGCCTTAACTGCATGTGCACTCTGACGTAAGCGACAAGCACGTCTTGGGACGATACCGAGATTTTTTTTTTTTTCGGCATCAAAGTGTCAGGTTAAACGGTCTCCTTTCTCTCTCTTTCTTTTTTTTAAGAGTGAAGCTCCTTAGGATCTGGTGATGTCTATTTGGCTACAATTAGTCAAGGTTCCGGGTGCAGTCGATGAGCAGATGCAAAACATCTGTGCGTAAAACTGTCTGCAGAGTGTACATAGTGCGCATGTGGTTTTAAATAAATAACAGGAGACAACACTGTAAAAACACCGACATTTCACCTTCTATCAACCAAAGCATTTGAAAGAGCAAAGCGTTTACAACAACTCAATATAAGGCTGTTAACCAAAACAAAATTGAAGGCCACTATTCATTATGGGATGCACACTGTTTCACTTATCATCACTATTCACTTAGTAAATCTGCCATAATTTTTTTGATTCCTCCATATTTACAGTTATATAATAACTGTTGGGAATTTAGGTCCCAAAACCACGGTACAATTATAATTAAGGGACGCCGTAGCGGAGGGCCCCGGAAATTTTGACCGTCCGGTGTTCTTTTTAACGTGCACCAAAATCTAAGCACTCGAACCCCTAACATTTCCTTTCATTGATTGATTCGATATGTAGCGTTCAACGTTTCCACCCAAGTGCAACAGCTGGTGCGGGGATCCGATTCCGTGAACTTCGGGGACCTCCACATAATCTTAAAAATAAACAAGTGGCCACGAAACGACAACGCAGACGACGAAGCGCACGAACGTTGAGTTCGACAAGACACGGCAAACAAAAAAAAAAACGAAATCGCCTGGCTGCCCGCCAACCAGTTCTTTTTGAGGGTGATGCTACTTTCGATGGAAGTGATCGACACTTTCCGGCAGAGTATAGCCGGGCGAAGACGACCATTTTATTACGCCTGTCAGGGGGAGCTCCCATCGCGACCGTTCGCTATTTTGTCACGGCAAGTGGAAACTCGCGTCCACAATAGCGTTCGCCTCACACGGAGTGCGCGGTAACAAATAAACTATCGGTGTACCGCGTCTAGCGCTGTTTGCAGCCACTGTTTGTCGTTGTAATGGACACCTAATGTAGATTAATGGAGTTTTTACTGTCGCTCGCGATATCTCATTGAAGGTCGTGGGAGGCGCGGTCCGTTGACGCCATTCGCGGGTATCTCGAAGGCGCAAATTCGTTTACGGGCTTTCTCTGGCAACCTTGTAAATATAAAAGCTGGGGTTAGGGTTTTTTTTTTCCTCTCCGCGTTGTCAAATTATTGATTTGTACCTACTTAGTTACTTTATTTCGTTTTAATTGGCTCTAACACCAAGCACATGTGTTTCCACTTGGCCTGAACTGTCGTCACGAGGAACTTGGAGGAACATGCTATTGTTTTTTTTAAGTTCGAGGTTCACGTTTGCAGGTACTGCACTTGCATTCAAGAACTGCTTTATGCCATTCGAGGTCGATCGATAAGCTTTCCCCGAGTGAAGTAACTTCACTGCCCAAAGACTAAGCACGAAGTAAAGCACTCTTTACAAGATGGACTCTGCCTCATGTAAACAAATGCTAGGATATCGCTTAAAAGGACACTCTCTCAACTGCCATCCTCTGCATCGCTTCGGTGCGAGAAACTAGATTTGGAAAATTGAAAAATTTTCCGTGCATGATCGTGGAAATAACAACCGCATAAGCAATGTCTGCGACAAGTTTAAATCGTTACAGAAAGTGCTAGCTCCCCTGGAGAGGAGAATACTGTTTTTTGTGTGTGTGTGCGTGAATGTACAAAACAACGGGGGGAATAAAAGGTAAATGAACTTTTAAAATTGTTGCGCAAAATAAATTGTTCAGGAAATCAGAAAAGAATTCTAACTACTCAAACCACCTTCCATCTCTTATGCAAAGGTAACTTCACCGCATACATTTTGTGATCAACGTAAAGCACGCTTTACAAAAAGCAGTGTCGCACATGTGAAGTATTGAAGGTTTATTGATTGGTATGCGGGGTTTAACGTCCCAAAACCACCATATGATTATAAGAGACGCCGTAGTAGAGGGTTCCAGAAATTTAGATGATCTGTGGTTCTTTAAAATGCACCAAATTTTGAGCACACGGGCCCGCATCTTTTTCGCCAGCCGCTGCAGCCAGGATTCAATCCCGCGACCTGCGGAGTACTGAAAATGTCGCGGTAACGATTAAAGCAATGCACCAGTAAGAAAGCACAAAAAATGTAGCTAGGGAAAAAAGAGGCAATAAATAAAGCGTAGATGAAGAAAGGAATATCCTGCTCGTGATAATGGTATTTTCTCTAAAGCCACAAACAGCGACATGAATTGGAAATCTAAGGGCTCGTTTTTCTTTGCTAGACACAATATTAATGTGACCTAGCAGTCAGTTATACCAAGGAAAGTATAGAGGATGTTATTGGTAATTCGAACAAAGAGAAGTGGACGAAAGGATAACTTGCCGCTGGCAGCGACCGAAGCTGCGACCTTCGAATAACGCGCCCGATGCTCTACCAAATGAGCTACAGCGGAGGTTGTTAGATTGCACTCGTTTGTCATACTTCTTCCTTCGTCCTTGTTTGCTCGCGCAAGTAGCTAACAGGATGGGAGTGTTAGTCAGCGCCGCTAGTAGCCATGACGGCAAGTCTGGAACACTCTCGTTATGCCTACTGGCGTCCTGTAGCGCGGGATCTCACCACGAGATGGCAGCTGACCAGTAATTCCTCGCATACAACCTGAAGGCATCGTGTCTGGGACAAAGATACTCTCGCTATGAATGAAGGAAAGAAGTGTAAATTAGTAAAGGGATCGCTTTTCTTTGTCAAACGTGATAGTGCGCTTTTAGCAGTGAGCCGGAGAGGCGTTGTTAAAGCAATTACTGAGGTGGAACCGACCAGTTGTCAACCGGAGCGAGCGCGTGCAGTAACAATCTTCATTCTCTTCTTACGCTGGCGCTCCGGCCTGTGCTATATGTTCACGCTACCAATGTAATATTAATGAGAAGTAGAATGGCAGAAAATCCCGACAAGGAGTATATAGGGAATGTTATTAGTAGCAATCTTAATGTAAATACGAAGAAAGAAAAGTGGACGAAAAAAAATAACTTGAGGCTGGCAGGGACCGAAAGGACACGTCACCCAATGTACCTACCGTGACAGCATTCTTCATTCTTGACCGCTGAGCATGCCACTACGGCCGTCACCGGCATACGGGTAGAGACCCGCCGCCTTCTCCAGCTCGGCCCTCTCGAACAGCTGCGAGGAGAGGGGCAGGCACGGCCATCAGTGTAACAACGACTGACACACTTCGCGTGTTCGTAGGCAGGCTGAAATCACCATACGCCGAGTCCGTACAACAAGTAGTTAATGTTCTATGTCCAGTGCTTGGAAGCCTTCAGTGGACACCGTGACTCGACAATCTACAGTGGAACGTGACACGCCTGAAGGTTCTTGATTTACAGCCAGACCATGGGCACTACACCGAGTTAATTCGATAACAAGACGGATTGTCGGGCAACGAAGAGAGAATGACCGGTGTATCGAAACAAGGTGAGATGGTGCAACCGTATGCGCAAGTCATCTCAGAGAGCCTGCAATATGAATGACGGTGCGTTCAACTGAGGTATCTGTCGATTAGCCTCGATAGACGACCACTAACGAGTGCTTGAACAGTGGGAGCACACTTGCGATTGAAGACGCGCAGTGAGCGCTCCTCACCATTATTTAATGAGCAAAAGGTTTACGGTATGTCTGTAATTGACATTATTGCTTCTTTTCATAGTATTGAGTCGTTAATAAACATATATCATAGTCATTTAATGCGTAATTGTGTAAAAAACTATCTGAACAGACCTCTGTGTGATCACCCTGTATGTATCAAACTCTGTATTTACACTCTGCTCATTCTTTATACACCAGAGGTCGTATACTAACAGTTCCGATTTAATAATTCTTTGTAGTTTTTCTGTTTATTTAGAATAACTATGATTACGGTTGGACTACCGGCTCTAACATAGCCCGCCTTCTCAGGTTTTTCCTATATAAATAAAAACAATATGAAACGATACTGCAAAATGGGTAAAGAGAAATAAATGGCGCTTTTACGTTGCGTATAGCTGATTAGCCGTGGTGCGTCGAAGTAACAATAGTTGTTCCTGAAAACGATGGTGCATTTCTTTGAGAGGGGCAGACGATGAGATGGTGTGACGAGCAAAAAAGGGAAGACGTAATGCTCATTCGGTTTTCGGGCAGAATGTTCGGTTTTCGTGCAGGTTTTCGGGCTAACTGGATATATCTGGGTAGAATCTTGGGTCTTGCAATGTACTACGTACAACTGTACTACGTACAATACTACGTACCATTGTACGCAGCATATAGTGAGACCTCCCAAGCCCCGACATCACCGTTATCCTATACAATTATACTAAGTACAATTGTACAGGACGATGGTAATGGCTGGCCTAACAAGAGGAAGATAGAGAAGATAGAAAAAAATGCTATCTCAAATGGCCGGAAGAGCACGCATTTCGCCTATTTTCCACTGGTGTGAGAGAGAAGGGGGGGAAAGCAGAAAGTGCAATGAGGAGAAACGCAATCGAGAGTAACAAAGCCTTGGAGGCAGTAGCAATCTCGAGAAGGTTACAAGCGAAAGAGACACTAGCATTCCCGTCGTACACGGGTTGCTTGACATATCTTTTGGACAGCCTTTTGTTTTCTTTTGTCATCAGTAGTGTCCCCTAGAAAGAACAGTGCAGTGTAAGTTTTATCTAAGGACAATGTAAGATGCAAGCAGCGCAATACGGTGATGAATCTTTTCTGTTGGCATAGCTTCTGGCATCAGAATGCAGAAAGCCCGCTTAGTATTTAGTAATGACAGTCGCGAAGCTCGGACCTCACCTCACGTGATATGGGATGTTCATCGAGCTAAATCTTCGTAAGCAATGAGTTCATTTATTGGTTGCACTTGAACGAAATGTTGGTAATATTTCATTAGAATGTGTAAAGCTCTGGGTGCATAGCTCTTCTCCCTGCGCAGCATGTTCATCGTAATGCCGACTGACAATGTGGGCTTAGCTCTGTACATTAAAGGGACACAGAAAAAAAAACAAGGAATTGGTTTAGATAGATAAATTGCACTCCTAGAACTCTAATGCCATATGTTTCACCATCATAAATCCATCATTAGCGGATAAAATCAAGGTTAAAGTTTGATCTTTAAATTTCGCGTCGAAATCTTCATGCATGACGATTTCAAAATAAATTGTTTTATATTTCCGCAACATTTATTGAATGAAATATTCCGAAACTTCGTATGCTAGCTCTTTGGCACCCACAGATGACAATATACTTTATTTTTATCGAGCAGAAGCTAGGTATACGGCTTCAAACTTGTGACGTCACGGTGTTTGGTGCGAGAACTTCAAGTCGCGTTTCCACATGCATTTTCTTTTTACATATTATCTCGCTTACCAAGCGTCAATTCGCGGTAAGAGGAGTGTTTTCAGGATTGTGAGTTTGTGCTTCACTAATATGCGAAAAATTATTTTGCTCTTTAGTGCTATTTTAAACCCTTTGTCTTTGCAGCCCTTCATCTAAGTACTTGTTACATGTGTATTGTCACGGTGCCACGGAAGTACACTGAAGAGTTCAGATGATTAAGCAGTTAGGGTCATCAAAAGCCTGGTGGCTTATCTTATGCATTCTTTCTGAATAAAATTACACAAAAATTTTGCCTGCTAATTCATTATTGTTTCAGTATCCACTTGTTTTCGTTTCCTTATAAACTCTCAAGGGCGCCTACTCACTGTTGCATTACACTTCGTCCCATTTGTCTACTACTACTACTGCTACTACTATTACTACTGCTACTACTACTACTACTGCTGCTACTACTACTACTACTACCACTACTACTACTACCACTACTACTACTACTACTACTACTACTACTACTACTACTACATACTACCACTACTGCTATTATTAATACCCATTACTACTACTACTACTACTACTACTACTACTACTACTACTAGTATTATGATCAGTGTTACTACATCTACTACTACTATTACCACTACTACTTCTGCTACTACTACTGCTGCTGTTTCACATACCATTTCTGCAATGACGACTGATATGTTGTTCTCGTGTTGACAAAAACCAAATGTTCCCCAGACCACGAAATGCGATCGCTACAGGCTTTGAGGTGCTGGCACAGAGTTCGGTAACGATCGTTTGCAAAGCAGCGCCGTGCAGCGAAAGCGTCCGTGCAGCGAAAGCGTCGTGTATGCGTATACGTACGGTCCTTATGAGCTCCCGCAGGCGTTCCCCGCGTAGTTCGTCTCCGGACCTGGTCGGTAAGTAGCGTCCTTCGGCCACCACGAACACCAGCGCCCAGAGGGCCACCAGGCTCAGCAGCCGGTACACCACTGCACACAGGAAAGAGGTGCGCGCTGGTGGTGCGCCCCGGCGCCGCGTGGGGGCGCACATGTTTCGTTAGGCTCGATCGTGTTACTGCAGCCAAGTTTGTGCAACATGGTTCTCGTTTTGATACGGCGCAGCTCAGTTTGAGCGTGAAGGAAAGAGACAGCGGCAAACGAGGAAATGACAGGCAACAGGATGAGCGCTAACTGCGCTCATCCTGTTTCCTGTTATTTTCTTCTTTCATATTGTCTCTGTGCTCGAGACTCAAATAGAGCTGCGCTATATCGAAACTACACTGCGGGTGAGCGACTAGGCTAAAAAAAGAAATGTTACACTTGAAGTTACCCAGAGCAGAAAAATCATTCATTCATTCATTCATTCATTCATTCATTCATTCATTCATTCATTCATTCATTCATTCATTGTACGTATGTGCATGCATGCATGACGCATTTGCTTTCCCGTGATTATTTAAATTCTGTCGCGAGCTGCACTATCACAAAAGGCTGCAATTTTATCACGATTCTCACTGTATTACGAGACAGTGGAAATGGAGCCCCTTTCGCAGGCTTTCTTCTCACTCGTTCCGTCTCGAGGACTGTCACTTTGCTTTTAATGTTTTCTTTTCCTTTGTGAAAAGAAAACATTAAACACTGCACTAATTTCGGGTGAATTCTTCAAGCAGGTCGAACAAACGCTTATTGCTCAACGAGAACATGGCTGCCACTTTTTGTACCCATCGCAAAAACAAAAAATATGTAAGCTAGAACTGCTTTTAGGCCACGGTCCGGCAAGGCTCGTCTGCAGATTAGTGGCCCTTTGCTGACCCCCAGAGAAAAAAAAACATTTTATTCATTCATTTACTTTCTTTTGGACGAAGCAACGTACGGGTATTTCCTTCATGTGGAGAGCGGCCTATCCTGTTGCCAGCCGCAGACGTCTTTAAACGCACTGACTAACGTGGCGACCTCCATTAACAGCTAACGACTAGCACTGTCTGGGGATGTTTCGCGGTTTTACACGAAAAGTAGCGAAACCTATGAAGAAACCACAAAGACGACGGGATCTTTCCGCTGCCTGTCAATGCATACGCGGGTCAAGGCAAATTAGATTGACCCCTCGACGATTTCATCACAATCCGAAGCTTACGACCGCAACGCTGTTGCCCTGATTGGAATTAAATCGAGTTAAGGCTTAATCCTGCCCCTTGCGCAGCGACGCTAATGGGTTAATGAGCGAGAGCCACGGCACGGCGCACCCAATTACGTCTTTGTTCTCTCGATTCAGAGAAATCGGCCGCCGCTGGAAACGAGCCTGCGTCTGACAACGTGGCGCTCGTTACAAAACTGGGCAACAGCGTCGAGTTACGTTGAAAACGTTCGCGTCAGTGCTGTGGCGTTTGCGTCAATGCAGAGGTAACGCCTCCTCTAAACAATGCCTGGGGAATGGCTCGCGCTCCCAGCGGAGTTGGCCTGCCTTCAGTTTTGAGCAAGCGTCACGCGGTGGCGCTCGCGACCGAGACTATTATCACGGCGGTACCAGCTAAGTGTTTTTTCATCTGCGGCCCATAGGGGCGCGTCAGTCGAGAGTTGTTCGAGACCTGCAACTGTGCACCACTATTTCGGAGGCTATGCAAAGTGTTGCGTTGTTGCACCGTCCACCACAGGTGACGCGGAGGGAAAGAAATGAAGGAGGAAAAGGGTGTGGCAGCTGTTTTGTTTCTCATGCGGCAGGCATCTTCCTAGAGGAGGCGTTGGCAGAGGCATGGAAGCGTTCTTAGTTCATACAGTAGCACGCCGAATCGCAATGCGCGAACTGCCATGAGTATATGATATGCGCTTCGTGCAATACTTCGAATGGGGCAAGAGACATTCATGGTAATTTCTGGAAGATCATTATGATGATGAGCCTTTACCTTCGCTGGCACTCGCCCACAAAGAGGGATCAGCCAAGAACCGGGCGGCAGGATCATCAAGTGAGTTAGTTATGAGTCAGGCATTCAGGTAGTCTCGTAGCCGTAAATAATAATAACAATTGACTAACAAGGTAATCTTTTTGTTGCCATTATGAATACACACGGCAGAGTAAACCTCCCTGTGGCTATAACCTAATGTAATCCCTCCGAAGGATAAAATTACTGCCACGTTTACTTTTAAACCTAGCTTCTCAATTGGTTCAACTACGTATATTTTCCTTTGATAAGAATATCGTTGACAGGATAAAAAGAAATGATCGATTGATTCTGATTCCTTGAAGAAGAGACATAACGGAGATGCTGTTAGTCCAGCTTTATGTAGGTAATAATTCAGGTGCGGAATTCTGCATCGTAATCTGGTGATTGTAATTTCAAACTGCCGAGATACACACCACTGTTTGTTCCAGCAAAACCTTAGATGTACGAAGTCTCCGACTTTATCCAATGATAACTTTTCTATTTCCTTGTGTAAACAAGCATTTCTATATCTGAGTGCTGTTACACAGGCGAAATCAGGTAAAATAGGTAAAAGAAGATTTTAGGCAGAATGTGCACTCTCGATTCTCTTCTTTGTCAAGCCGCAATGGTATCAGTGGAATGAGCTCAAGCGAGCTTCGTGTGTGACATTATCGCATGGCACTCGATGCAGAGCATAAATGGGAACGATACGCCATGGCACTTCAAGAAACTTAATTGACGTGTTGTGCGTCGTGTACATAAAAAAAGGAAAGACGCAGTTTCACCGCAGGCCAAACAATCCAACGCATTAACAACATGTTGTATTGTTATACGAAGGAAGGCAAGCAGCTCAACGTGGCGCAACGCAATAAAACACTGGCGCAACGAAACATGGTCGTTGCAGCGAGCGTGTCGCGACCTTCGTGCTGTCTATCCCTTAGCGTAAACTGAGAGGAAAGAAGAAAGAAGGAGGAGGAGGAATGAATGAGGAAGGACAGGGAGGTTAGCCAGGAAGAAAAAGAAGTTCACATGTAAACGCATGAGGCGGGAAATGGTACCTGTCAAGATATAGTAAGCAGCACTTCATCCAGGACCCCTGATCTCATGAGCCTTCCGCGCGATGGCCGGCACGGTTCCTTTCCGCTCGAACCGCGATTTTCGGCTGCCCTCCCAAGATTTCACTCGCACGTACAACACATGACGCGTGGGTCAACTTTAACGATTTGCACTTTATTCGAAGTCTCACGGCAACGGCCACGGCAAAAAAAAAAAAAACAATGCACCTTGAGTGTAATACCGAAACCAGGCCGCTTATTGTCACTGTTTCTAGACAGTGTACCTTCCGTCAAAGACGACGGGATGCAACTGCCAAATATATCACAAAACGACGCACACCTTCTCAACTGACGCAATAGTTGTTTACGTATTTCCCGTGAAGATAGTTCGTTCATCGTTGCTCGCACCAATTTTTTTTTTTCGTTCAGCCATTGTACGATTTTTCTCAACGTCGATGGCGGGCTGCTGCGCCATCCACTTTTCTGTGCATTGTTTAAGATGAGCCTGCTGCATCGCTTTAAGTGTGCACTCGCCTTCGCGCTTCTCGTAAGCTTCTGGCGCACCATATTGAAACGCAACGGTTTTTTTCCCTCATGTCTTGAGACTTCCAGGTATAATCTACCTGGAGATTTTGCGCGCGTATGGTATAGGACCCCGGCATTTTAACGGGAATCAACAGACTCAACTGTTGCGTAGCAGTAGCTGAGAAACGTGCTAGTTACCGATCGTCGGGTCGGCTTCAGGATAGAGCTGGAACGGAAGCTAAAACGGGCTCTCAAATGGTTGAAAATATCTAAAATTTAAAATTAATTTTTTGTCAATTTTCAATTTTTTTCTTTTTTATACAGTTTAATCCAGCACGTGCTTCGTGATACCACTTGGGCACAATTCTCTTACGTTTCGACGGGGTTTAGCGGCTCTACATTATCAGATATTTTTTGCTCTACACTCTTAGTCCTTCGAGCGTTGTTTAACTGTTGTTCTGAATGCATTGCAATGAAAGGCCCTGTATTTCTTCCTCGTGGTTCTCCCTAGGGAACTAACTGCCTGCAGGATAGTAACAGATGTGCTCCTCGAGAACCCTTTTAGGCCTCGTCTTTAAGTCGGGGGTAAAGTCTCTCGGGGAAGTCAGGGTCTTCCTCCACCGAAGAGCGAAGTCTGCAGCCCTTGTTCTGGCCCTGATGGTGGTGTCAACGCCTCTATAAAGAAAACGCGAGAAGCCGCTGCGGCCTGAGTTAGCTTTGGAAGCGCGCCCACGGCCGGTGAAAAAGAAGAACGAAAGGAAAGAAGAGTGGTACGTAAGCAGTCGCTGACCGCCAGGGTCCTCTTATAGAGTTCGTCGGGGCGCTGGTTTACGACTGGCAACTCTGGACCGACACTGATTTACAGCCCATCTCGCCTCAGGCTTGCGTGGGGAGGGGTAGTCAATCTTCGCGGGATCTTTGCACGAACTCCGTGGTGTCCCGCGGCTGGTGTTATGTACGTGGCCTTTTATTCGCGGGTTGGAGAGAAGGCGATGAGAGCGAGGCATGACGTCACCTGCTGCGAGTACGTGTTGCCGCAGAAAAGAGGAAAATGTGTGGGAACGGCGGGTTTGGAGCGAGCTTTACGAGCGTCCGCGGCTGGGTGGACGGCAATTTTTTTCGGCTGGACAAATAATTACCTCGGGAGTTACACTCTCATTCGCGCGCTTGATAAATGTGTATTTCTTGTGGTTCGGCTACAAAGAGCACGCCCTTAATTTTTTTTTTTCGAGGTCGTAGCAACCTCCAGCAATATGCTCGAGAGGGTAGAGAACGGCGGACCTCGAGTGACCGCCGGACTCGCTTGGATCATTAATGGTGCCGTCGCTTCACGGAAGTAAGTATACCTGCTGTACAAAGGATACGAGAACGCCGCTGTCGTATCTGAAGCACTGGCTTTACCAAACCATGGCGACTGAGTGTGAAGACGAAATTCTTGGTTGCGTGCGAACAAATTCATTTTACTTTCTGCGAGGCTATCCTGGAAAATGCGTATCTATCGATGTACTTGCGTTCTCGTCAAAATTGTAGTGATAGCAGCACCTGTTGTACTACATGAGTCAAAACTGGCTTGTTTGAGTTCTTGGTTTGCAGAACAACATTATTGGCAGTAATGCGAAGAAATGCCCCAGCTTAGGTGTCAGCTTAGGCGACGTATTTTTGTTATTCTGAAACGTAATAGTTGTTATAACGTAATAGTTCTTACTTTCGTTGATTGATTGATATGTGGGGTTTAACGTCCCAAAGCCACCATATGATTATGAGAGACGCCGTAGTGGAGGGCTCCGGAAATTTCGACCACCTGGGGTTCTTTAACGTGCACCCAAATCTGAGTACACGGGCCTACAACATTTCCGCCTCCATCGGAAATGCAGCCGCCGAAGCCGGGATTTGAACCCGCGACCTGCGGGTCAGCAGCCGAGTACCTTAGCCACTAGACCACCGCGGCGGGGTGTTACTTTCGTTGAAGAGCTCCAACAGCACACCGCCGTAAGCGATGTTTGGTGGTCTGATTTAAACATGTTTTATGAGAATCTGCTAAGATAAGGATCGGGTGTCAGAAATCTCAAGTTTAAAGCGAACACGAACGTTTTCGCACGAACTTTTGCGACAGACTTTTGCGCGAAATAGCGACGGACACTGGTTGCATACACGTTTTGAGCACTGCATAGCGTCGGATTCACTCTGAGTTGCAAACAGCGCTTTGCCAGTACGTTACCATCCGAAGCCGCGATATTGTCAAGGAGTGCTCAAATGACAGCGTGCTTTATTGTGATAAGTAGAAAAGACCAAGTGCTGGTGGGTTGCGTCCCCCTTCGTGACTATGCGTCTAATTACGATCCTTGTTTGTTTAGGTTAAGTCCACCGCACTGTAGCTTCTAAACGCGAACAACATCAATGAAATAGTGCTTGCATGGACTCACTAGTGGGTGTTAACACGGGTGCGATTGAAGCTCAAATACAGGTTTTTGTGTGTGTGTGTGTGTGGTGATATTACATAAGGCTGGCTGTAGAATCAACTCGCTGTTTAATCTCATGTAATTGTGCAATCTGACGAAATAAATCTGCGCACAATGATCTGAAAGAATCACTCTAGCTCAGCGGGCGTTGGGTAGAGGAAAAGAGAAAAATTATATAAAGGGCAATGAGGTTACCCTTACTTATTACAAATAATTTACGACATATAATTTCGCTCCTCTATTGGAGTAGATTTTTAACAGAGTACCTACAGTTTCGATCTCAAGCTAACCTGAGCCTGCTAGAACTCGAGCGTGCTACACATGTTTCCAGTGTCTATTGAACACGAACCCGTAGGTGTGTGGTGACGGGTTCCCACACGACAAAGCGCTAGTACATTCCCTCGTTCTAGCGCGTCCATTAACAAAAAAGCGGCGCAAAAAAAAAAACAATGCATTTCAAACGTTACGAAAACTACTGCTCATTTTCACGACAGAACCACAGGGCTGGTGTAAGAAGGCATGAGAGATTACCGTTGCTGCCACCGCAGTGACTAAATTCTAGACAGTGGGGTTCCACATGTGAGTAGTCAACAACGATCCAAAACGTCCACCGTCGGATATACTTGAACATCAACACGAGGTCGGAACGATTCCTCACACCGTTTACTGCCGTTATCAACGATCTATTCTGGTTTTTATGAATATGCTCACTTAGCACTTAGACCTTATGTTTTTGAAACTCCGTCTAGGTGCCTTTGATTACAATTGAACCCAGCAAGAAGTGGACATCGAAATATTATAGATTCGAGTAACGCCATCTGTCTTCACAATCTCTCAACGCATCGTTATCAACGCGATCTCTTCGCCGCTACAACCGCCAAGTCACGTTACTTCCTCTGTAGCTGCTCCTATAGATCCGCGGAGCGCGCGTGGTTAATGAGCCAGAAACCACTGCGAGCGCCGCTTACAAGACTGCGCACATTCAGCCGTTTCCAAGACCCCAGAACGCAGAACCAAGCGCGCCCGCTGGTGAATCGTGAATGCGCACATAGTTGCCGCGACGACATATAGTCCGTGCATCGTCTCGCTGGCATAATCTCCCCGCCCCCCCTTTTTTTTTTACTTTTCCTGTTTTACTGCCATCGCTAGGCTTTTTTCTGTGTGTCTGTGGACGCTGTAAAAACGCGGAGCATCATTGAAACGCTCTCGATCCTCAGCGACGTTTCCGTGACGCAATTTCTTCCAAGGTTGCTCTTTTTTTTTTTCCCTTCTTATTGAATCTTTCCTGTGTAATAACAGCGGGTCTTCCGTTTCTGGACTGAAAGCGGGCGGCGCCGGCCGGACCCGAAAAACGGCGCCTGGACGGCGGCCAAGCCGCTTCCACCAAGCGGGTTGCCGCGATGAGCGCGCGCGTGTGCGCAACAGCACTCGTATAACAGTTGCTCCCACTGCGGGTAGAGGACGCTACTCGTAGACCACCGCGACACTGCGGCAGCCCCAACGAACGGCCTTCAACATTTGTTGTCATTTCATCAATGCTTCAGCTCGGCACTATATGTGGCGCTCTGCGCATTATTTCTGTGTCATTTACTGTTGTGTTCCACATCACTCCACTCTCTGGTGGCGTAGCCAATCGAGCTTTTGCTCTTCTCAAGTGCTCCGTTTGTACACTACTTGTCGTCATTGTATAGGATACACTAAACGTCCGCTTTAGTGAGCTAAAGTGCTGCTTTGTCGCCGAAAGAAAAAAAAAAAAGCAGAACTCAATTGCAAGTGGTCTTCGAAGAACCGATAAAGACGAGAACAAAAGACAAATGCACGAAAAAAATTTGTGAGGCCTAATCCTTTTTTTTTTCTCAATATCGTGAGCACGACATAGTTCTATAGCAGCTGGTTCAACGTGAGAGCAGCCCCTTGAAAGTGGTGCCTGGGAATGAAAACCAGGAACCGAATTTCCTCACAAAAGAGGGTTCAGTTCTCGTAGGCTAAACATAATGTGAAAAGCAGACCTAACGCAGCTGCGCAGAGTGTAATTCGATCCTGCCTATACGTAAATTCCATTCGCGTGTCGTCTAAAATGGATTACACTTAACTGCAATAAATGGGATCAGATTGGAGACCGAGGGGAAAAAGAGTCAGACAACTGGTAACGAGAGTGTTTGCCTCTGCGCTACAGACACAGACGATTGAGATAAACGAAGCCTGCGTCGATACGCTTTCGCCTCAAACGTGACCGGAAATCACGATTGCCGAAAGTATAGATTCGCAGCGTTAACGAGTAAGACTTTAGGCACGTGTACAAGGAAGATCCTTTTTGTATCCTTCAATACGAAGGGTGGCTGGTGTTTCTTTCCTAAAAAATAGTGATCAGTACAAGTGAGACGGCGGAAAAATCAACAATCATGAGAACAGACCTTTCCGTCATAAACTCTGTGAGCCCATTTCTGGATGAGACACAAACTCATCATAGAAACAGAGCACGTAGATAAGAAACAAATAGCGTAAACGTTATCTCTCCCTTCTAGTGTTTTGATTCGGTTCACTGACTCACGCACTTTGGAATCGCAAACACGCGGGAACTCACCGGATGGGCCTGGTACTGTGTTGTTATTGATGGCAGTGGGAAACAAAACAAACTTCAGAGACCGGCCATGACAACAGCCTCCGGCTTGGGCAAAATATATACGCCTACATGTTACGAAAGTCACAGTCGATCTATGCGTATAATAAGCATCAATCCTTCTCAGTTCCACGAGTTCTCCTCGGCGATAGTGTACATTCAGCATGTTTCTCTGAGCTGTAACGGCTGTCGCACTGTATGACGCATAGTAACACACTCTTTGCGGTCGTAAAACGGTTCCTACGGAAGCCGGAGGCTACTTTCATACGGATCATTCATCTGCTGTCGCCCTTAACAGGAAGACATGGTGCGTGTACTGTGCTGATCATGAGCGTTGTTTGTGCACAACATCGTTAAAAAATGTAGACCGTGCGTTTGGGCGTCCTTCTTTGATCAGGTTTCTATCTATCTATCTATCTATCTATCTATCTATCTATCTATCTATCTATCTATCTATCTATCTATCTATCTATCTATCTATCTATCTATCTATCTATCTATCTATCTATCTATCTATCTATCTATCTATCCATCTATCCATCTATCTATCTATCTTCTTCTATAATTATAATTAATTATATCGACACACGCACATGTGTATATGTGTGTGTGCATGTGTATGTGTGTGTTTTTTTACATACAAAAATTTTTCTATTCCGCAGGATAAAAACTAACTTATTTTTTCCCCTTCATTCCCGAAAAACTTAAGTCTGGAATTGGAAGATCTATTCCTGGCAATAGTCATGATATCTTTGTTCTTATTTTTACAAAAAAGATATTGTATTTAAATGTTTTATTACTTTTTTGCTTCTATCATTAATATATCTTATCCGTGCTTGAATTGATTTATACGCAAAGCCCTTTTCTATATGTGTACGAAGACCAAGTATTTTTTCTGCATTGACGTGATCAATTAGTTGTTTTTTTTTTTTGCTTATATGATGAGAATGACGAAACTTGGAGGACGTCTTACAAGGCTCATTTTTATACGCTAGCTAACTTCTTTCAAGAAAATCAACATAACATACATTAAATGCTAAATCTTGACGACAAAAAAAAAAGTCAACCGGAAATCCTCTGTAGAATGAAATTTCAGAAAATGTTCCTCACTTTCTACTTCTTTTCTTTGTGTATTTTTTCCCTCGCGCTTGATGTCACATAAATGCGACATCGTTTCGAAACTGACAACTCGGTCATTTTTCTTGCTCATTTCCCAATGTAACGTACATAGAACTTGTCATTTTTCTTAATTTTACAATACATGTCCTCGGATAGAAGCAGTTTTCTAGAGATTTCTAAAGACGTGCAGCGGTGCTATAGTGTAGAGAGACCACGTTGTTGAGAAACAAAATGTTTCCTCGTCTGAAACGGGAAGCGCGATGTTGGCAACACATATACTATAAGTATATTTCATAATATGCAAGTGGACGTGACAACTCTGTTCTCAGGGCACAAGTTCTATCTAAAGGACTGTCGGATTAAAAAAAAAACAAGAAATGCCGGAATTTCGCCACGTGTGATACAGAATGTAGAAACCTTCGAGAGGTGACGCCATTTTGTTTTCGATTTAAAACGTTCAACGACCACCAATATTACATTGAAATAAATCAGGATAATTGTTTTGTTTTGCTTAATCTGCATGTACCGGAGCATTCCAATTTGAGGTAAGTTTTACGTTACACGTCTGTCAAAAGCCGTCAAGTAGAATTTTACGTTACCGTAAGACACCGCTGAAACGAACGTCTCTTTTCCGCACATATCATTGTATCGCGCATACTATGCTGTGCTGTCTACCCGCTGGGCTAGAGTTACTGGACTACACGCAGGCACTGATTTTTTCGCGACACTTTTTCACTGTGCAGGACCAAAGTTGACATCTCAGTCTGGAACAACAGCTCCAAATCTCTTGATTTATATCTTAAAATTAATAGTATCGTACTTTAAAGCAATATTTCACCCCATGGCGAAAGTTTCATCATATAAAGTGATGCTGCTGCCGTAAACAATTGCTTTGGTGGAACCGTATCAATGCTGGTAATGACCGAAAAGAAAACACAAAAGCCCTTGGACTCTTTGTACTGATGGCTTTGCCCCAACAAGGGTATGTTTGCGGAAATGCAGCCTTTACCAAAAGAGTCAAGTGAGTTGAAGTCAACTTGTTAGCAGCGAAAAGCAAATTACGATGAACTTAGACATAAAGACTTGAACTGATTTAAGTACATCGCTTCAATACTGACGTTTCTGAAAGTACATACCAACCCGAATTAACTTAGGCACTATCACAACTAGAATACCTTCGTGTAGAGGTCAATATCATGCCAGGCGCTATCAGACTATCTGCAATGGTGTGGTGACAGTCACTTCGCCAGTAGGTCAGGGTCAGTATTCAATTTCATTTTTTTCTTTTTCAGAAACCGATGGTACTCGCCCTTCCATGCTCGATAATGTCGTGGTTAAATCTGGCTCAATGCGATTCCAGCTTGGATACGAGACGAGTGGAAGACAGCAATCAATCTGAGAAAAGACTCCGGTCTTACTCTCGTCTATTCCACTTCGAAAGGAAGCAATGAGAAGTTCAAGTATGCAAAGCGCGGTGATTAACTGCGGACAAAACACGCCCTGCTAGGGTGCGAAAAAAAAAAGAGCAACTGTACTGTGATAGTCACGGCCTTCACTGCGACTGCATACAGCCGTGCTAAAAATACGAGCGTTGATCACACTGTGATCGGACCTTAAGCTTCACGAGTTTAGATCGACATCGCGAAAGACCAAGTGTCCTGGTTAGATGCCTCATAAAGTGAATGATTAGACCGTGCGCGGCGACCGTCTCGTGGCGTTAGGTACGAGTGATGCAAGATATCAGCACGCAACGACATCGCATATCTCATGAAAATAGTGACGTCATCGCGACATCGCATATTGTAGCCTGACGTAATGTGACGTGAGGCCACAGGAGGCCATCTTAACGTCCTTCATTGTGCGGTGAACAAAACTGGAGAGCGCGTGACCCCAAGAGAAATTAAACCAACCAGCACAAATAGTCGCTCTTCCTCAAGAGGGAAAAATAAAAACGGAGCTTGGTAGTGGTGCATGAAGTCGCGGTTCACGTTCCCTGCTTCCTTATGCATCGACTGCATTTCCCTCCGTTATTGATTGAGAAAAAAAGGGCTTTCGACTTCAATTCGTCTTTAATTTATGTTTGATAAACCCCGTGGTTTTTTTTTTCTCAGTGGGCTTTTGGCTTGAATACTTTGAGTGCAGGAATACGCAGAAGCCAAGAAAAAAAAAAAAGATGAGGATGACGCCCTCTTTTAATTCTCACACCAGCACCGTGTGGCGACTCTGGGCCATGAAAAACTAAATTTGTCTAATTGTAGTGTGTCGCACCATTTTTTTAAGAACGCTCAATGACTTGATAACATTTTTACACTTAAAAAGACGTCGTGACGAAAACATTTGGAGTAATTTGCTACGCAAAACGAAAAACCGAGGTGAAGATGTTGCTTGGGCTCGGAACCCGGAAAGCGTATAGCTTGCTAATAGTCCAGGTTTGTTAGCAAGTGGGATTAAAAATGCAGTGTCACTCTTCGAGTCATCGCTAATACACTTTGCTAAGGCATGTTGCCGGGCTAGTCGGTTAAGGTTCATGGCAAAAACACAAAAGACCCAAAAGACACACACACACACACACACACACACACACACACACACGTTAGGGAGCACAAGAATCATTGTGCGCACTGGCGCGCGAGCGGGTTTGTCACGTGGTATTTTTTTGTATCTCGCGGGCATTTGTAATTAGCAAAAACACTAATACTTAACAGATATAAAGTTAAAAACTATCTATTTGGACGTTTTGCAAACCAATGTACAACTTTCTCATTGAAATATTTTATCCATCTTCGTTCCTTCAAAAGTTAGTTAATTAGACATATCGAATTAAACAATACTTGAGAACACAAAAAATAATCTGACTAACTCTAGGCAACGGTGGGCAACATGCATTTGGTCGCGTCGTACTTACGTGTTCCGGCACATTTTTAAACTCCGGCCAAAGTTACGTTGGACACCCTGTATATATACGGCCCGTGTAATGGTCAGTCCAAGGTCGCAGTTCCGGCTCTCCTTCTCACTCAGAAAAAAAAAACACACCTGCGTTTTGTATTCTGGAGTTTATTCATCGCGAGAGTGGGGCCATTGCTTGTATTGCATGCTATAACAACGACCGAACATTTGGTGACTGCGCGAATAGGAAAGTGTGAAGCAGGAACGAAGAAACAGCCTAGGATTCGGGTGTGTGTTGCGAGGGTAAAGGATGTGGCGTCGCGAAAAGGAAGACAGCATGCCGAAGACCGTGAGGCCGATGAGAAGGACTATGGCAACGTCGCGCGCCCGACGATGAACAAAAGAACATGGCGAAGGTCACGCCTAAGACCGAAGTAGGCAAATGTATACATCCGCCCAGCATCTCGAAAGGCAGCGTACAAGATTAAGGGAGATGGAGAAAGGGGATAGGATGGGAGGCTGCGTACTGCAGTAGGAAAAACGATTCGCGCATGGCTGCGCACCACTTTCTCAGTTTTTACATTAACCCTACGCTCCAGACTGAGAGGCGCCACGTTCCGCTCGGGAATATATTTCGTCTGTCACTACGGTAAAGGAACACACAGCATAAATTGGAACAACGCGGATAAGTCGTGGAAGACAGCCGGCCGATGTCGAGACGAACGCCGGATGAGGCTATTGACGTGTAAATGCGCTGGCAGTAGCCAGTGAGAGTGATGTTTACGTATGTCTTTTTGCTTTGGTCACTGCCTGGTTTTTCTTATGGAAACGGCTTGAAAGGGCGCCGGAGCAAATGGCTCAGGTCGAAGCCACAATTTATTACGCATCGTTGTCGGCGAAGTCGCGAACACCGACCAGCAGACTTGTAGAGATGAAATAAATGGCTGAGTGTTGATCTATAGTTATTTTAGCTTCTTAAAGGAGCTTCTTTATTACGAGATAATTTTTTTCCCTCGCACTGCCTCTCGAAAACAACAGCGCGGATTTTCGAAAAACCTCGAGAAACGTCTCGTTTGTCATCGTTGCATACGTTATGGGGTCGACTTCACAGTTTCTGGCCGCAACAGGAGTTGGAGGAACACACACGCACGCGCGTAACCAACAGTACTTACAATGAAACTTTCAGGTTCGAATCAAAGATCACTGGGAAGTGGAACTTCAAAGATGCTCTCTAAACGCTAAAGGAGTAGTCATCTCTACCTCTCTCTCGTCTTGGAACGCAAAGAACCATATAGGTGTGATCAAAAGAGGGCTGCTTCAAAATATACCTATGTATTGTTGTTTTTTTTTTCTGGAGACTCCGTCCTACGTGAGAAATTGAAGTTGCCGTCTTTTTCTGGTGAGAACGGTAGGACGGAAAAAAGGAAAGCCAGCATAGTGTGATTTTTTGTATACTTTTTAACGACGCGTGAGTCCCCAGCGGTGACATGTGTGGTACACCACACATTACCCGAGAGCAAGATATCAGCCACCTGGCGCTTAATAGCCAGCTTCATCGACTGGTTTCTAAAGCGCCGGAACGTTGCATAGGCACTGGCGCACTAAAGTGGAAAGATCGACTACTCCCCAGAAAGAAGTTACTATCTATCTATCTATCTATCTATCTATCTATCTATCTATCTATCTATCTATCTATCTATCTATCTATCTATCTATCTATCTAATCTATCTATCTATCTATCTATCTATCTATCTATCTATCTATCTATCTATCTATCTATCTATCTATCTATCTATCTATCTATCTATCCGTCCGTCCGTCCGTCCGTCCGTCCGTCCGTCTGTCTGTCTGTCTGTCTGTCTACGTCTACGTCTACGTCTACGTCTACGTCTACGTCTACGTCTGGCGGCTATCATGATCAGTTGGGGTACACCAAAATTAGTACCGGATGGTAAGATGTTTCGACGAATGCAACGCGCTGGTCATGGCGTGAATAACGTCGCGATCTCGCCGCGTGCGTCGTCAAACGCTTTTCAACGGTGCACATGCCCGGGTCACAATTTCGTTGCGCACATCGTCAAACTCTTTCCGCCACACACATGTGGCACATACCCGTATATCACGGGTGGGTATGTGCCGCTGGTATGCGGGTATGTGCCATAAGTGAGTGACACTTAGTATCTACCCAGGAACGACGAGAACACACACGGGCAATTTCAACGCGAGAGCGTTAAGAAAAAATGCTGACATCGGCAACGTTGACCTGACAACTGAAAAGAATTAATATCATGGTCCCAGCAGGAATCGAATCCTAGCATTCTGCTTCGCAATCAAATATTTAAGTACAACGCCACCCCAGGTCTCGGAACAACTTTTCAAATATACCCTAATGTTCGTGAAACCTCAATTGTTGTTGCAGCGCTGGCTATCCAAATTTATAAACATTACATATGTACCCCTTTGATAAAGCCGTGACGTCGGGTTACCATCAATTATAGTTGAGCGCCACCCAGCGAAGAAGTTTCAATTAGTAGAAAGAGACTGTTTTCTTGTCTTTTTTTTAGCCACAAACTGAAGGCAGAGCAGTGACAACCTGCGCGACCAGTCGACGCCGCTGTGTTCGTGAGGATGATAGTCATCGACACTGTTACATAAAACAACTTCGAAGACCGAAGTTGTTTTACGTAACCGTGCCCAGAACTACCGTCCTACAGAGCACAAGCACTACAAATCAGCTTACCATTTCTGGTGTTGCTAATACTGCATGTTGCTTTTGGCATCGTTACGCAACTGTTAACAACTGGTTATATAATTAATGTGTCACTGTTCGACATATTTCGGTGCGTACAAGATATGTACATATATTTAGCGTCATTTCGTAACGCTTCGGTCAAAAAAGGATTACACCATAATCACGTTTCCTCCGCACTTCGCATGGACTTCTATTTCGATGGTACGTGGGATCTGCCGAACTTTTTGTTAATTTTTTGCATGTCGTCCCGTTGACATTTTGTTTCACTCGCTCACCAATGTTTTTTTTTTTTTTCACGAGGAATGATGCACGCACTTTAATTTAATAAATTGGTCTAACCCTGACATAATCTGATCTGAGAGTTCCATGGATCTCTTTCGCCGCGGTTTGTCCAAGGAACAGCAAAAAAAAAAAACCATTACGTGAGATTAATGGATAGATGGAAGATGAGATTTAATAAGAGAACATGTCCTAGCATTTTCGGGTCTTGGTATAAGTGACCGTAAGATGAAAGCTGCCTGGTTCGAAATGCTTATACTGCGAATTCGTCTTCGACACTCGCGTTCTCGCTTAGAGGGGCTTGCGGCGCGAACCGGTTTTAATTGGCTCTGCGGGATAGCTAGGGAAACGGAACGGCTGATGGGGGCATGGCTGGCCGGCTGTTGACACGAAACGGCAAAGAGTGCGGAACCGTACATGTGTGAAAATGCGGCAGGTGTTCCAGTTATGCGATTCATTAAGAAGAACGAAGAGCTGAGCCAGAAGCACCCGAGAAATACCGCGTCTACTCATGTACAACAATTTTTCTGCAGTATTAGGTAACACGTCGCAGTGCCCTGGGAATAGGCACAGGTGTTCGAAAATGAGAGGAGAGGAAAGAGATGTGATCATAGCACCAATCGCACAGAGTGGAAAGTTGGTCGAGTATATGTACAGATCTTCGATAATAGTTCCGCTTACCCCACGGATACACCTGTGGTGCTTGGTACAAAACAGAAGGTGCGAAGGTGCAAGCTAAGAGCGCAGTAGATCTAAGGAGAGAGCAGAAAAATAATTTGCTTTATACATAGCCCTTGTAGGGTGAAGATAAATTAGTGCCTAGAAATTATGAAAAGAGGATAAAAGTGAAAATGAACGGCGAAGAAGAAAAATATGTTAGAGAGAGAGAAAAAAAGTTAACCAACCAGTTCAAGCTGAATGCGCTGCGGCTGTATTGTGCGTGTCGCCCATACAACTTATATTGTCCTCAACGTCAGTAACACGCCAACATAACATTCAAGCAGCACGCTCAAACAGAGTCGCACTCGTTTGAGCTGTGGAAGGAATGAAATTGACTAGCACTCCACCTGGCTTACGTGTGGACGGGTACGGTACGTAAGCAGCAGAATTTCAAAGGGGAGAAATAAAAACAAAACAAATGAAAATGGGGGTCTGTTTTCGCGAATGAAAGTTTTATTTGAACAAGGCTCGCTAAATTGCTGAGGGGCTCAACTTTTGGGAACACCCGTTGTCATTAGCGAGGCTGATTAGAATAATACATAAATGAGAGATACAACTAACACTTTAATTGCAACTCAAAGGGTTTTTTCTCTTGAAATAAGGACGAATTCGCAACGCTTGCGCGATATTTTAAGCGAAGGCGCTTGAGTCTGTGCTGACGCGGTAGTTTTTATATTGGCGAGGGTTGGGGTTCGACGGACCGTAAAAGGGCATCCTTCCAATATGTCTTGAAGAAAAAAAAAATCAATTCCAAAGAATGATCATTCCTCTCTGCGCCTCTGTTAACATTAGCTTCCGTATCACCGCAAGTGAACCTGCTTATAGTGACGTGATCTTTCACGTTGCTTCCTATTTTGGTTTAACTCCGTCATAGTCATCACGAAAGCTCGTGGTGAAAAGGGGAGGTTCGGCGGGGATACGAGAGAATGCTTCATTCACCGGTTTCATTGAATCGCCCTGAAGATGTCCAGCTTCTTTTAGCTGCCTTTATTGCAGATGCAATTATTAAATGAATTGCAAAAAGGAAGGTTCAGCGTTCTTAGCTGAATACCACCCCAAAGAAAACGCTTATTCGGTGAAAATGGCTCAGGGTGCCTGCTTAGGTAACCAACTTAACAACGTTTTACCGGATAGTTAAGCGGGACGCTGGATTGACTTAAGAGAATTAGGGTTGACTTTGACGAATACGACTCGGGTTGACTTAGATTGGAGTTTACCTGAAGTATAGGCATCATTGCACAATTAAAGCAAGAAATATATATCAACAGGGATTGAATTGAAGAGAAGAACTGACAGACAACGGTGCCAACTTCCAACTGTTTATTGAGTTGAAAGTTGTGCCTAATATGCGTCTAGTTATGTTGTGAGACTATCTTGTTTGACAGCCTTTATAGATCGGCGTGGTTTCCGTGATTAGACAGTTGGAAGTTGGCGCCAATGTCGGTCAGATGGTTTCTTCAATTCGTGCCCGTACTCTTCACACCTTGTCTGTTTTTTTTTTCTAAAGCAAGAGAATGCTTGCAACGTGGCGAAATGTTCTTATTTTACACCGGTTCGCTTCCAGTATAGCTTACAAGACAAACGAGATATTTATTTTCGTTTTTTTTTAACTTCGACAATTCTTAATATTAAATGACAGATTATCGTCTAGTACGTTATCGTCAAGTGGCTCAGTACCGTCATTAATCAAGGTATTCGGCCAATCTTGGCGTATACGTCCTAGACATGTCGACATGCCTATATAGGAAGACAAGTCACGGGTCTGCATTCGAGCGACATGTCTGCTTTGGGGGGTCATGATGGCATGAGTGATTGTGCGTGCTGGCTGAACAATGCATAGTACCAATATATGTGTTCAAGGTTGATTGATTTGATTGATATGTGGGGTTTAACGTCCTGAAACCACGATATGATTAAGAGGGACGCCGCGGTGAAGAACTTCGGAAATTTCGACCTCCCGGAGTTATTTAACGTGCACCCAAATCTGAGCTAATGGGCCCCTATCATTTTCGTCTCCACCGCAAACGCAGCCGCCGCCAAGATTCGATCCCGCGACCTTTGGAGCTGCAGTCGACCACCATAATCACTATGGACCACCGTGGCGGGATGTACGGTACTCGGGAATTCACGCGCGGCATCATTTCTTTTTAGTATAACGAGGTGGTGTATTTTCTCATTGTTATTCCTGTTAGGACTTGTATAATAATTGACAATTAGTTCATGTTATTGTTTGTATGGAAATCGTACGAATTCGTGTATGCAATTCTTTTATGCTCCCCTTACACAATGCCCTGTTGGGTCTGTAAGGTATTTTGTAATAAATAAATAAATAAATAAATAAATAAATAAATAAATAAATAAATAAATAAATAATTGCTCGAGACAACGACGTCATGCTCTGATGAATCTTGTATCTATAAAGATAACGTTAATCTACGCATTCGAGTCAAAATTACGCCGGCATGACCCAAACGGGAGAAGCTGGAAACAAAGAGATCCGCGTCACTTAACCCTTAAAGTGTCCCGTTCCAATTCGTAAGTATGTACTTACGCAGTCATATTTTTCGCAATAAACATAATTGCCGATTGGCGTTCACCCTGAAATCTGTGTGCTCTGCTTTGTCCCGCCAGTATAGTTCACGTTCTGCAATTAACCACTGTGGCTTCTTCTATTGAATTCCTCGGGCAAGCGTTTGGTCAGCAGTGGACGAGAAAGGCGGGACACTTAACAAGAAAGATAATAATTGAAATATGAAATTGAGAAACAAGGAAACTATGATGCGTGCAAGCGATTCCGAGAAAGTTCGCTAATGATTTCAACCAAGGCGCGATCCTTCCGCAGAAATAAGTTCGCCGACCGCTGGACAGATGAGACGAGCTTCTGTTGGTCACGAACGAATGGACATCGAGGTTGTCATTATTACTATACGTATGAGTCGGAACGGTCACAACGCAAGGGCAGTCTTTTCACAATATCGAAGGAAGAAGCAGCGCTACTTCTTTCGAAAGGGACCGCATAGTGCCCGGGCATGGCTCCGAATAATACAGGACTAAAGTGGTTAGGTCGAGAAGCGGCTTACCGATTCCTGTCGGCAGCTGTCGCCCGCAGAGGCGCCGTCTGAATCTCATAAGCTCCTTTCGAGATTAGGCCGGGCCGACCGCGAAAGTATAAGACACTTATGTAATAATGCCGACTTGGGGTGCCAACGCACGGCCAGTCCATCGAAGAGCCTGCAGCGGCGAATGATTCTCTTTTTTTTTTCTTTTGCTCTAGAAGCTGAGAAAATAAGCGAATTCATACTGCGCGGAAAGAAGCACGTCGACAGAGCCATCTTTTTTTTTTTCTGTTAGTGCAATCACGCCACCAACTTCCCTTAGGTCACGTGAATTTAGAGCCGTTTGTCAGTGACATTCTATTATCGGGGATCATTTGTGATGCATCAGTTGCAGGTGCATCATTTACATTTTTACACAAAGAAAAAACAAACACATTTTAAAAGAATTCCAGTCACGTGACGGCTCGTTATTAAATAATCTTAAAAAAAAAGAAGATTGCTAGAAAAGGCCGAAAAAAGAAAGTTCCAGACGAATACATAAAAGACTGAAAATATTAAGGCTTGATGAGTGCTCCGAATGCACATTGAGCAACGTTTTACACTATCGAGCTATCTTGTCGTTCACTGCATCCTGCGAAAATGGTCATGCTGGCGACGTGATGCTTTAATGTCGAATACAAATCCCTTTAAAAAAGGACACTCAAGTAACCAAGTATATATGCTGTCACCAGATCAGTGCTCAGTGATGCAAATCGAAGATTGTCATTAGCCTACTTTTCGACGTTCTCGATAGCGTACATTGGTTCGAGCCGTCTAACTTTTCTTTAATATTTTGCCTGTAGCTTCCAATTGCTTTGAAGCTTTCATTAGTGTTCATCACAAAATAGTGGATTGCGTCTGGGCAAAATTTCGCGAATTCTTCCATTCTTCCTCTAAGCACTCGCTATTCAGTGCTCTATCCTATCTTCCTTCTTTTCTATCCTTTCACTTACTCAGCAAGCCTTGGTATATCTCCTCGTCATTTATAGCTCTTCGCCGGCTGTAGGAACATTTAAAAGTGCGGATGTACTCGTTTTTCAAACGTGTGTAGTTACAGTTTAGTGGCCCCTTGTCGACCCAATTTTACGTCCTTTTTATTTTATTTCACTCAGAGTACTAATAGCTGTAGTTGATATGCTATACAATGCGAACTGCATCGTAAAATGTTTGTAATAATGAAGTAATGGTCGAGATGAGACAGGCGGGATACATATAAGAAAACTAGATAAGAGACTAGAGCTGCCTTTGAAATTAAGCTTTTTTTTAACACATTCTGAATAAACATACGATTCAATGGAGAAAACAAAAAAAGAATGGTTGTTTGTAAGTGAGCTTTAAAAAAAGTTGCTTGGAGAGGAGCTGTTTAGAAAGCCGTACTGCTGCTTGCTGACAACGATCAATCGAACGTCTTAGAAAGACTGCATATGTGTTTCGTGTTTATCAAAAAGGCGTTAGAGGCTGTTCGAAAAAAAGAAGGAAGCATTTGGAACATGTCTGCTACACTGCTCCAGAGTTGAGAAAGAAAAGAAAGAGAAAAAGAAAGAAAGAAAGAAAAAAATAAAAAAAGAAAGAATGAACGAAAGTAAGAAAGAAGAAAAGAAAGAAAGAAAGAAAGAAAGAAAGAAAGAAAGAAAGAAAGAAAGAAAGAAAGAAAGAAAGAAAGAAAGAAAGAAAGAAAGAAAGAAAGAAACGCCGTCTTTTTTGCTGCATAATCTTTGGTCGGAACGGCTTAAAGTAGCCACAACCACGAAATTTAAAGCTAGTCAGCCCAATATATTCATCATCGGCAAATCGCGCGAATCTGACGTTCGTTTGAAAGATATCTTCACAGAACACTACTCGTGGCAGGACGCGCTGCATTTAGCTTCGTGCATAAGCTATACTAGCACTACTTGCTCGTTGAAATGACTTCACTGCGTTTTACCCTTAATGTCTTCGTGTCCACACCTCATCCTGTAAACGACGTCACGTTTACCATGTCGTAATTGAACGACAAGTCTCGGCGACCCTATGTGAATGTTTGTCAGTAGTACTTGAGCCACTTCCCGCAGCTAATTGGCAAGGAAGAAGTGAATTCACACTGAACCGATTGGGAGGTTATCGAAATAACATTACTGCGATCGAATGGTTCATTCAGTTTTCTGAAACTAAGATTCATCACGAATAATCGTTATTTTTATCAAACGTGTTAGATAAGAAAATGGTGCATATATATAGTTCAAGATACTCCTTTTTTCTCTTATACATATTAATTTGCAAGGTGAACTTACCAGTAACCCTGAAGTAACGCGACATTCACACGCGAAGGCATCTGTTCACAAAAATAATGTTAACAAGTCATAAACAATAACTTGTTTGTCTAATCGACGCAATACGTTCAACTAGAATTTCAAAATTTTAAACATTGGTATACATATGATTCTCCCTACGCTTAGCCGATATCATTGGCCATTCATGCTAGGGGCACCATCCCACTTCCCTCAAAGCCATCCAGTGGTCTACACTTACCCCACGACAGCTGACGCACAACAGTTTTTGCGTCTTATGTGTACAGGATCTCGTGATTTTACATCACCGTTGAAAGCATGCGTCCATCGTATTAGTGAGGCTACAACAGCAAGATTTTAGCCGCTACTCGGCAACAGTTTTGGCTGGCCGCCACCTTACCCCGTTTCGGCTACCACCCTCACTCCCATCCCAATATTACTAGTCATTGCATACACGACAGTAATTATTTTTTAGTGATTATTGACACAGTCGGTGTCTGCACAGTTTTAAGTTGGCTAGCCTGCTTTCCTATAATGATACGCTCAGAATCGATATTTCTTTGCTTATGGGCCCCGACTTCTTTCTTTAATGCCTCCTTTGTCTAAGCAATAAAGCGACATCAACCATGGAACCAATGGCACTGGTGCGTCCGGACGTAATAACGATTTGCGTGTCTTTACTCGCGCAAGCCACGGTATGGTTAAAAGGCACGCCACAATGAAAATTCAGACGATGGGCCTTTTTTTTTTTTACGTGCGCATACATCGCATCGTAGTGACCGTACACGCGAGCCCCTATACCGTTTAGCCTCATCGAAATCCGACCACCACCGTCGTCTTTGAACCTGCGACCTTCAGATAAGCAGCCGCGTTCGGCGGGCAGATTTCCTGGCAGAGCGCAATAGAAATAGCTCAAGGCTCCTCTAGTAGTATACGCTGTACGCCGAATAGCCCCCCCCCCCCCTTTTTTTTTTCTAAACGCTAATTGATTGATATGTGAGGTTTAACGTCCCAAAAACCACCATATGATTATGAGAGACGCCGCAGTGGAGGGCTCCGGAAATTTTGACCACCTCGGGTTCTTTAACGTGCACCCAAATTTTAGCTCACGGGCCCACAACATTTCCGCCTCCATCGGAAATGCAGCCACCGCAGCTGGGATTTGAGCCCGCGACCTGTGGGTCAGCAGCCGAGTACCTTATCCACTAGACCACCGCGGCAGGGCTTTCTAAACGCTAAAGAAAAAGTGTTGCGTTGTGACTTGTACGCTTGCATGACGAGGCTTAGTACTCTGTGCGCGTTGGCCTCAATACTTTGACACGTGTCACAATATATTCTAATGCTCGTTGTCACTGTGCACGGTCCAGGGTCTTGCTGGCACCTAAGTTACGCATACTGAGAAGCCGCTCCTGATCATTTAGGGCGTTCCTTGCTTCGTTGCCGGGCTCCAGTGAGTGGCCTTTCATGGCGTTTTTTGGTGCCGCTTCGCGAATGCTTGCACACACGCTGCACATTCAGTTCATTCAAGTGCCTTTTTTGCTTTTTCTATCTGCACTGCGTTGATCCTCTAATCCCTCTTATCCGATTATCCATTCTCGAGCTGGACAGTCAACCGGAATGAGCAGCTGCGATTAACTGCACGTCCATCCTTGGCGCACGCGACTACCGTTCACGCACCTTTACGCCTTGCTTCTTTTTATATACTTCTATGTATATATTCAAGTCATCTAAGTTAGGGGACGCAGACAGATGACCCGTGTAATCTTCAACGACAACTATCCGGATTAACTTAAAAACGCTCAAGAAGTAGTGCACAGCTAGATAAAACGTAGAAAAGTAATTAACACTGCATTACAGCTAAACTGGGGGAAATCATCCTAATATTCATGCAGATAAGGAGCACTCCCACGAAGTCTTCTGCGAGAGGCGTGCGTTGGTCGCGTGTGTGCACTGAAAAGGACGAAACAAAGGAATGAGGCGGACACTGTGTTCGACAAGTGCTGTGAGAATTGTAGCTGGCTATGCGTTTCCAACCGGCGCGGCGGTACAATGGTTATAGTGATCGATCGCTGATCCGAAAGTCGCGGGTTCTATACAGAGGCGGAATGCTGGAGGACCTTGTGCTTAGAATTAGGTGCACGTTAAATAACCCGGAGTTCCCGGTCTCACAGAAGTTCTACCCTACGGTACGTCTCATAATCGTACCGTGCCTTTGACTCGTGAAAGACCAGGAATTATTATTACACGCCTCTCTCGCCTACGAATAACATTGATGGAATGATATGTGGGGTTGAACGTCCCAAAACCACCATTTGATTATGAGAGACGCCGTGGTGGAGGGCTCCGGAAATTTTCACCCCCTGGGGTTCTTTAACATGCACCCAAATCTGAGCACACGGGCCTACAACATTTCAGTTTCCATCGGAAATGCAGCCGCCGCTATCTCGCCTACAAAGGCATGCGCCTATTGAATATAGCGAAAAGAACATCAGGCTTCTGTGCTTGATGTGCCCAGTTCGAGCACGGCATTCGCGTCATTTAAAGATCAACAAATGAAACTGCAGCACTCAGTGCCCCAGAACACTCGTCATTGCTGTTTGTTGTAGCTCACCGTCCCTTACTGCTCTTTTGTTTCGGTACAAATAATAAGAATAGGATCAGGGAAGGCACATTACACGAGGCGCCAGCTTAGCAGGCACGGTGTCCCGTTTCTGAGCTGAAGGACGTGGGTTCGATTACCGATTTCCGGCCAGCCATGGATGCCGGATTTCGACGGGGCGAAGTGTAACAGCACCCGTGCACTTAGGGTTAGTTGCGCGTTAAAGAATCTCGTGGTTGATATTATTATGCAACGGCGTGTCTCGATATCGCATAGTAGTCGTGGCACGTAAAACTGCAGCATTTATTGTTACTAATACAGGAGGTCCATGAGCTATACTGTGCAATCGGCCCGCAGGCAGTCGAACTAAAATGTGTTCTTGCGTGTTTTAATTTAGCGGGCTTAGTTTAGCACGCATTTAGAATCACGCTGATGAAACGGGCGCTATCAAACTGTGACCCAAGAACACACCTCTTCATTGGACGTCAGCCTTTGCCCAGTAAAAAGAGCAGCACTCCATACCCAATAAACAACAGCTCTTACGACGAGAAGCGCCACCAGTCGTCGAAACTTGACTTGATATGTCGAGTGTTCATTATACGAATCCATGACTCGTGATGTAACCCAGAGCAGTTATTGAAAAAAAAATGTTCCTTGGATTGCGCGATCTCTACTTTTCAAGTTTTTCTTGGCACATGTTCTTTCTGTCGAGGCCTTATCAGTCCTGCGCAACCTTCTTATTTTATGCTTAATTTGAATTATTTTTCCACTTATCCATGTATTTTTTCGTTTTTTTTAACGCGAGTGTGTATGAAGTCATCTGAAGAGTACCTAATAATATCTTTAAACATTTCCAGAGCTGTTCAATGAACTCCTGTTTTCATGCGTTCTCAAACTCGCCAAGCGTCATTTCTAAAAAGTTCAGGGTGGTCGTATCATCAGCATGACCGTAATCTTTGATATGTGCATACACATGAGGCTTCTATCAAAAGCCGGTTTCAAAAACACGTCAATCACCACCATTTTGTGGTCTCGTATGCCGTCATTTGATACGGCATAATACGTCACTATAGTTGATATAAAAACCAAGTCTAACGATGCTTGTGACATAGGAGTCATTTATGTGCAATCTTTTAAGATTTGTGTGAAGTGATGAGAAAACATCAGCTCTAATAACCCATCAGCACTACGGGTTCCCACATGACCAGTTGAAAAGCTTGCCCAATTTATATGCGGTAAATTAGAGTCGCCAGCCATTATCAGTTTCATTTACATGGTCACGCAAAAACATATTTAATTCTAAACACTCGGGTGGACTTCCGGGTCGTCTGTAAACGGCTCCAATGAGATGCGTATAGTTAGCGTGATTCACTTTGCACCGCACAGTTTATGGTAAGTGGCAATGTACTACAATGACAATGTAAGCTGAAATAAATTGGGCACTTAACTACGCTAACAGGCTTACGTGAATAACGTAACCACTACTGTTGTTTAATTTCAGTTATACTGTGATTTACTACAATGACAATGTAAGCTGAATTAAGAAACTGGGCAGTTAAATATATACGCTAACAGGCTTACGTGAATATCGTAACCAGTACTGTTGTTTAATTTCAGTTATACTGCCAGGCGTGAAACCAAAAATGCTCCACCTCGAGGAGAAGAGCTTAAGCCTAACTATGGTGGCCCGGAGACAAGAAACTGCGCAGTTGGCAACGCCCCCAACGTGAACAACAGACGTTGTACATGTGCATGTGGTTGGAACATGCAAATGTGGCAGGCGTTACGAAAGGGTGTTCTGCCACCAGAAAGGGCTGTCGTAAGGCGGCACAAAGGTCATTTCTTTAAGTGCACTGCTTAGAGGAACTGGCGAGAGTTTCATTTGAGACAAGACGTTTGAGTCTCAAGAGAATAATGTCGCAACGGTGCCGCCAAGTGGTACGACCGGATTTCGCCACAGCCGCTGACAAACTGCGGACGAAAGGGAAAGAAATATAGCGCGTACATACAATAGCTGAATAGGGCAGCGTTTTCTGGTGTGTGACCGACGAGAAGACTGCGGCTACAGACGTTGCGGAAATGCACATTTCCGTTGAGTATAGGGAAGCGGAATTTCATTTGAAGATGGGACTTGTGCCGTATAGCCTCGAGCATGTATACGCTGTGCCGACATGTTGCGCAAATGTTTTTGAACATGCAGCAGATCAAAGGTCAGCCGTTTCAATGCACGAACATTTAGAACACCAATGAAGGCTGAATGGCAGACTTCGAGCAAAGGGCATGCCAGTCGCAACGTTAAGGGTAAGTAAGCCACAAAAGCCTGTGGCCATAAGGCGGGCATAGTAATGCTGACTTATTAATTTAGGAAAGCAGGAGAAGTGGCTGTGCAAAAGTAGTCAATACACACTACATCTATAGAAAAGGATAACGTATGCAAATAAGGGACTAAGATGCGGAGTGGTTTTAGAAATCCACCGTAAAACATCGCCTCGTTTTACGCGCGATCGATTTTGGTTCTTTTTCAGAGTGCTGTTTTATTTGTAGTCGTATGTATGTATGTATGTATGTATGTATGTATGTATGTATGTATGTATGTATGTATGTATGTATGTATGTATGTATGTATGTATGTATGTATGTATGTATGTATGTATGTATGTATGTATGTATGTATGTATGTATGTATGTATGTATGTATGTATGTATGTATGTATGTATGTATGTATGTATGTATGCATGTATGTATGTATGCATGTATGTATGTATGTATGTATGTATGTATCGTGCAGTGGATCGAACGTGCCAAGTGTTGGCGTAGGTGTGCTAGAGGCACTTTCCGAAGAGTGAGCCCCTTCGCGAGACAAGAGCGCCATATATGGTACATTCCAGAAGAACCAGGGCGGGGTCACATGCCGTAAACTCCCAACTGCGTATGCTATACGTCACCGTGTCCCTGATTATCGAGTGATGAAATAAAACTTCATTACTATGTTTGTCGTGAGCTACAGTGCGAAACGAAGCTTGCTTGTAACTCGGTTGCGTGCCGCGTAGGTTTCGGCGACGACGCAACTACCGTTGACTCCACCTCCACGGTTATACTCTGCAGTAGGCTGTGCGTCACGCTGACGTCAGTAATAGAGGGCACTAATAACGACCAAGTTTCTGAGATTTGCCATCGCTCGCGAGTCGCATCTGCTCCTTATTGGTCCATCTGCTGTGCAACATCGGCACTACAGGAAGTCGAGGGAAAGGGCTGGTGGGTGGTGTCTCGAATGGACGAAACAAAATGCGCACATCCCCTAAGCCTAAATTTTCTCTGAATGTTAATCTAAGCCTTCGTGTCGACAAATCATCTTTCGGCGCTGTCTTTGAGTGAGCCTGAGGTGAGTATTATTCCAATTTGTGTACAGAAGGAGCGGTTAGGCATGCTGCATGGCGTAGAGGCGACTGTGTGAGTAGGGCACTAACGTAGTACTTTGAGGATATGCGGGTATGCTAATCGTCACACGTTAGTAGTTATTCGTAAACGAAGTTTTAACGTGGATGTCTCAGTACTAGAGTCACTATACGTTTAGGCGTGGCACTTCCAGATCATCAGTAGGCAGGCGTCCAAGTGTCAGTTGTAAGCATGCATGTCTGCTTCGCAATTTTCACGTGCCAAATAGCCTGCTGCTCATCATTGGGGACACTGTTGCAATCATCTTACTCTTGGAATGCCGTGAGGTACGGGATGCCCTGTCTCGAAAACTCGCGAGAAACCATCCAGTTGTCTGAAACAGAAACGATAGCATTCTCCCGCATGCATAAACGAGCTCACTTGGCAGTATATCCATGACAAACACTCCACGCTTGAAGAGCACTACACCGAACTCTATGAAGCTAGCAATTATCTAATGAACGGACAGCAAACAACAAAAACTTTTTGACATATTTCACGCACGATAACGAACCCGTTGATGAACGGACTGATCTCATGTTGTTTATTGAACAAGTGATCGCGTTGAAGATGGTAAGGATGAACATTGTTTTTCTCATCGTTTCCTCTCCTGAACAATAGAATGACAGTGAACCGAATGCGGACTCTGGCGAAGGCTGGCTGAAAGTCGATAGTCATAACTTTAAGGCCTACGAGCATGGCTTTAAGGCATTCATGGTCTACGAACTAGAACGTCGACAGCGACGTTTGAATTAGACAGCGACCACGCTCATGACTTTTCATTACACATCGCGAGGAACATGTGTTATTCAGCACATCGTCTCCGTCGATGATGAGGAGACAGAGCTGAGTCGATACCGAAATGGGTTGATACAGCTTTGGCCTCCATGCTCCGCCCACGCTATACGCACAGAAGAGAAGCCAAAGCGACGGATACGACTTCCAGTATGAGTGAAATCAGGTTGATCGGTTGGTGAAACCAATTGATCGGTTTTCTTGTCGGCTGATACAATAGCATGATGGCATTTTGTCAAACTAGAAAATCTGCAAATCGACATCAGGAGGGTGAAATCTTGCGGAAGTACCAGTGTTAACAGCCAGACCAAGGCCTCGAAGTAATGGAAGGCTGAGTTTTAAACCTAGTTGCAAGCACAAATGTAGTATGCAAATACGGCACGATTCAGTGTTACGTATATCAAACAGCGCTGTGTCGCACTGTGCAGAGAAAGCGGGCATGTAGACAATGAATGTAATAGGTACAAAAGAAGACACCACGCTTTATTGACGTCAGCCGAGATCGACCTGCCTGAGTAGCATATTTCTACATTCAAAGTAACTACTATTTCCGTTCTACAAGTCACTGTCCCGTCGAGACAAGACAGCACTTCCTATAGTTTCTATCAGTTCATCTGCTGTTCTGAACACTTTTTATATCGAAAATAGAAATGGGAGCCAATATTCCCGATCCCATTCTGCGGACAATTAAGATTGATGCGTACACCAATATATGTGATTGCGCAAATTCCCAAAAGCTGGGTGACATAACAGCCGCGATAACCCTCACTCATCACTTCATTAAGCTCTTGCTCAATGACCACAGCATCCTAAACAGGAGCTAAGCCGCGTCGGTTTTTTTAGAAGCTTCCAGCTAACTAGCTGCTCTCAACTATGTGGTCGACTTCTGAGACAGGTTTAAGTTAGAGACATGATTAAACTAAAATTGCAGATTTATTTATCAAGGCTGTGATTATTGTAATGATCAGGATTGAGCCTGTCGTCATGATTTCCAAGATAATCTGCGATATTGTTCTTAAATAACGTCAAAAGCTGCGGTTGCGTCTTTCAGGCAGATTAGACCTCTTCTTCGAGAGTGTATATATCCTGCTCGGACAATGTTCCTGAAGGCAGTGTGGAAACGAATACTGGTGAGCGGTATTATCCTCGTTTGATTTGAGGGCTCAGTTTGTGACACCCACCACACTGTTACAATGCTGCATGCCCATTTTTTTCTTGTTTTGTATTTGTCTACATTACGCATTTCATCTACAGCGTCCGCATGAACTGACTCGACATGCAAGGGGTGCGAAGTGCTCACACTTTTATGAAAAAGTAAAAGACGTAAACATCGGGTCTAGAGAGGTACGTTTCGCGCCTGTGTAACCACTAATAACATACAAGTTACACGAAAGTAGTTACCAAGCTCAATGTTTCACTTCGGTAAGCACCCATGTTTCAATATGCCTTGGTTTAGAATGTCACGTTTGCAAGCCTGCAGGTATAGACCTTCCATGACGCATCGGATCATTTAGAGTTTTGCTTCTGTGAACCATAGGTCGCAATTCAAATGATTGACTCCGGTGACAAAGATTCTAGAAAAATGCAAAAGTGCCTTTCTGGCATTTTCAAAACACCTCAAAAAGCTTTAGCAGCTCGGCGTCTCTTATAGTTCATGTGCCATATTGACAGGTTAAACACGCACATTGAATGTATAACAATTCTTGACAGCGCACTGTATGAAACAAAACAAATAACAGAAACATGCGGTGCACTTACCACTTCTGATGAGAAGTTTCGCCCCAAGTCACTGTTCTTACCAATTGCTAACGATGAATTAATTTCCCATACGCCACAGCGGCACTGTCGCTGTCGTCTAAAGGTTATGGACAGCGTGCATGAAATAACGCTCGTTTGTTGAAAATATTTGCTTGGCAATAATGTGTATCCGTTATTCGTTTTATTTACGTCTACAAACTCGATGCGTCAACTCGGTTGCCTAAAGACCGCCTACAAGTTTGACGAACGTCTTACCCGTGTTCACAAAGTTAAAATAATTACATGAACCATTGTAAATGAAGGCTGTCAGTTAATGCCATCAGTTTTCTGGTCATCGTGAAGATTGCAACGCGCAAAATGTGCACCAGGTTTGCGTTACGGCACGTGCCAGGGGCATTCGAGAACCGTTCATTGGAGGCAATATACGCCTTCTTTGAACGCCAACCGGATAGGCGTTTCAGCAAGGTAGAGAAAAAGATTGTTTCTGTTTCTGCTCTCTTCGATATTGTGGCAAGTAGATTTCGTATTTTCTCCAATGACGACGCGCCCCTTTCCTTGTGCCTGTCAGTTTCGGCCTTATCGGCCTTATCGGCCACATCCAGCCGTCACCTCCCAACCCCCCTCAATCGCGCCTCTTGTAAGAGTTTTTCCCATTACGACCCCTGCATTCACAGACGGGACCCGGTCTCTTATATCGGCATCTAGATAAACGCCACGGATTCCCTTTCTCGGTAGACGAGGAAAAAGAAAAAACTCACCCATTGTCGTCGTGCAGTCAAGCGTCCCGTCCGAGGATCAACGTGAGGAAAACTTCCCGCCGTGGGGCTCCTTATATCGGACCGCGGGACGGCCCTGCCCGCCCGCGCGCCCGTCACATGACCCGTTGACGTCACGCGATCCCTCCTTCCTGACCCACTGCGCCACTCGAGACCCGCCGTGCCCTCCCTGCCTCCCGATTTTCCGCCTCTCTCTCCGACTCGATCTCTCCCCATCTTCCCAATCCGATCCTCCCGTCCCGTCCCGGACCACTCCGCCGACAACGACAACAAAGACTGTGAAACAGCCGCGCTTCCCACGCAGTTCTGGAGGAAAAGCTCACGAGCCCAACGTCTAGCTTTTCCTTTTCAGTTTCACAATTTTACTCCCGTCCCCTTTCGTCTATTCCTTCCTCTCTCTCTCTATTTCTCTTTCTCGCTATTTTCTTCGTAGTGTCGCGAACGCCAGATATTTTGGCGCAAATGTCGGCCGTCATGGCGTGTCGGATTTCGCTGAGCAGCGTGGGTCACGGGAGTAAATTCTCGGAAGAGCAAGACAGTGAACTCACGAGGAATTCACGCACGTTCGATTCTTTCAACATGAGGAGTCCATCGGAGTCGTGGGAATAACATTCAGTTAACTCAAAATCTTGTTGTGCTAAACCTTAAAAACAATAAAATGAACCTCGTGTACTAAATATGGGTTTTACATAATTACGCACATACAGTGAAATCTACACGAAAGTTTTGAAGACAGCTTGGAACTGTTGGCGGCGTAGAATCGGTGGGATAGAGAAACTTCTAGAGGACTGACGTAAGGTGATATTGACGTTCAACAGGCGCGCTGAGACTGACAATGCAACGTAAAGGCTTTCTGACAATGTAGATACATATATGGCTCGATCGTCCGAGCCATACCACTGGGTTCAGAATGAATCTGCGCTATCAACCAAGCGTCCTTTTTCTTGTACGTGTATGGATAGAGTTCACTTTTTTTTTGTGCTATCATCAAATGAGCGCCCGCTTCATCAAATAGGCGTATTATGCGATCGGATTCACCAGCCTCATATAATTCTTTGGTAATAAGACAGTTCAAATCAGACAGAGACAATATACGTAAACATATCTTCATTTTTACTTAAACAGGCTTCTCTCAACGAGATCCAACCTTTTACCAGGATATGTGAGGCTAACATTATTCGTTTATCAAAGCAGAAGAATTCGGTCGAGCAATTCATAAATTCACGAGGGGAAAATATTCGTATTGAACGGAGGAAAATGAAATCTATAAATAATAGGCTGCTGGACACCAGACTGGACGAGAATTGGTTGCGAAATTTCGTTCCGCGGCAAGCAACATAGTCATGAGAACATTACAATCCTGCATTTCTGTGTTCCCCACCCTCAGAATAAAATTACAAAAACAAAGACAAAAGCTTCAGCCAGGGGTAGGCTCTCTTCGAAATCCAGCGCAAGGGGAGAGGGAACGAAGGGAAGTCGAAAAAAAAAAGAAAATGACGAAGGGTTACAATGGTGGAACGTTCCCATTTGTAACCCCTGTCGAGGCGTGGTAAAATAGTGTTAGAACCGAAGAAAAGAGGCAGACAGAAGATAGTCTGATTAGCCGTAGCATGTGCAACAATACTGTCGCGGTCTTCTGATTAAATGGAAAGAAAATAAGCTTGGTTAGCTTTTTTTTGTTTCTTTCCAGATCTATCGTGCGGGAGCAAAAAGTGTTGTTGTCTATGTGCAAAGCAATGGGAACTATAGGTTTTTTTTTAATTATACCGCAACATACTTTTATCTTTTTTATTAAAGGAAAGTGGAACTGCAACGCGAGTGCACATAGTGCTTGTGTGTGCCGAATGTTGATGAGCTTTGTTGGAATGACAACTTTTGAACACCCTGAATGTAAGACTATCTTTTTTTTTGCTTTTTTATCTTAACAACCGTGCGAAAAAAGAGTATAGCCATAGCGAAGAAATGGCGACAACTCCTTCATCAATTTTTGTTTCAGTAAAAAAAAAACATGAGTCGTCAACATACGTGGGAAAAACAAGAATAGAACCAGGCGCCTCTGAGTCACGTCTAAAGGGTCGGCGGCCGGCATATGAAGCTGGTGAGTGTTTGAGCAAACGCTGCACAAGTCTCAACGAACAGGGAGAACAGGTCGAGTTCCGAATGCTGCTGCGTCTCAGCGATTCGATCGAGTCATGCGCGACGCAACAGAGCCGTTTCGGTAAATTGGCGCCGTGCGGCTGTTCGGTCTCGTCAGTGACTATGTCATTCGAATGCAAATCAAGCAGATGAAGCGGAGCTGTTGGCCTACGTCACGTAAGCCTGTACGTACGCTCTCTACTAGTCAGTGCAGTGTTTTGTGATTGATTGATCGATCGATTGATTGATTGATTGATTGATCAATTGATCAACTACCTATAAGTGTGTACAAGGAGATGGTGGTGCCAATTTGTGGCACCGACTGTTCTCTTTCATAACAGCTGCAGTCACAAAGCAGTAAACAAGCACAAAACTGTGCAAATAGGAGTATCAGACAAAAACTTACGCACTGACTTCCATTCTTACATGTAAAAACAAGTATAAAACGCTTTGTATAACCGCTTTGTATATATGTTGTGCAGTAAAAGCCACACTATATACTGAGCTTGTTTTTAATGGTCATCTAGGCTACGTCACTTTGCTTTTTGTTCCTGTGCAATACCTTTTACAGGTTAATCCGGTTTCTACAAAATTAAGTGTGCCGTTGCATAGACATCGCGAAAAACGGCAGGAATGCGGACAATACTAACCAATGTATTTGACGAGAAGCTTTTCTTTTGCACGGTAGGCATGCGCATATCGAGTGTTTTATTTCATTCAGTAAAGCTTACACTTCAGCTATAGCTGGTTTGACATCGCAGTGCAGTTGCGCGGCATGGAAATCCCGAAGGTCCAAGGACAAAGAGCGCAGACTTGTCCTGCTCTTTTTGTATACTCAATACACCGCACCTTTCGCTCGTCGCAACTACATTACAAAGAGTTTCATTTCGTAGCGGCAGCTTCTTTTGGCAGAGCGTTCTGTTAGCGTAGCGGCTGCACGCACTAGAGCCGCATTATCAACGATCGACGTATTACAAAACACGTAGCTTCCCTCAAAACGAGTCATCTGCCTCTTTCGTCTAATAAACCCGGAAATAAACTATCCAAGTCTATTTCTAAAGCATGTCTGGTAACAAAACTTCTTCCAGCAAATGGACGTGGAGGGAGCGAAACAAGCCCGCGCTATACAGTTTGCTTCCGTAACGGACCTCGATTGTACAGCAAGGCTCGCATATTGTAACCACTCATCATGTTTTTTTCTGTTAATTCTGGTTTCTGTCACTACAGGTTCCTCGCATCTTTCAATGGGCGTTTCGAGAAGCAGGTATTTTCTTCCCCTTTCGAATAGCAGTTCAACAGCGAAAAAATAAATAAATGAATGAAAATTCAAATGTCAGGACGCAGGTAAACTTGCATTCGAATTGTATTTATTGTCTGTTTTAACGCGAGTGCGTTAAATAGCTCATTTTGCGGAAATTACGATGTCGGCGTCGTTGGTTGTGAGCCAAAAAATTGTCATATTGTACACGACTGGTCATCCATTACAAAAAAAAAAAACGCATGTTACTGCGCCTATGCCCTTAAAGGGGTACTGACACAAAAACTATGGCCTCGCGTTTTTCTGCTGCAATGTGTTACTGGGGGGCATGTTAGTTATTACACGACACATCGTTTGCTGCAGCACGCGACAGATAATTAACTACAGGCCCATCATTGTCGATCAGTTTCAGTTTCGGTTTGAGAGAGCTCCAAAAACTGAGTGCAACTGTCGCCACCTAGCGTGTGCAGATCTTGATCACGTCACCACACAGAACTATTACATACTTCCGCACGGTACGCATCATGAATTACTTTCGAATAGGAAATGGTACTGCAGTGTCGCCCATAGTGTTTCTCAAAATTAACTAGAGGGCACTCTGGCGCTGCGATCGTTCAGCGACCATGGGAATGATGGGTAGTACACACATTTGCCTAGTCTTCGTACTTGCGAGCGGCGAATCATACTTGCGGCTTCGTTTATTGGTGTGTTTCGATTTTGTTTTGAAAGAAAGATTCAACCCTTTACACTTCGTGACCCAATTTGGAAAGGTAATTAAAATATTAGAGTGGTGAAACGCAATCGCTGAACATTTCCCGATTTTTGTTTCATGAGAAAACAGCTTCAAGCCACACGAACACACACGGAGCCAAAATCAGGCCACAAGTACGAAGTTTAGGCAAATGTGTGTACCACCCATCATTCCCATGCTCGCTGAAGCGCCGTGTGTTGCAGCTCCAATAGACACTAGCGCCAGAGTTCCCTCTAGTAAGTATTGTAGGAAACTCTATGGTGTCGCCAAACAAAGATCTTTCTAAGCATGCGCCACGGCCACGCACTCGCAACCAGCCGCTAAAAAGTATAGACTGCGGAAACAAACGCGGCAAAAAAAAATGGCGGCTGTAACGTCATTATAACTTGTTTTGTTGACTGCAGCGTGGTAACGTGGGGGAAATAGGGGGTCACCTCGGGGTCCCCTTCGATAGTGTCGATGGCGCGATGTAGTCGAGGGCTCACATAAACTTCAAAATTATTTCAAAATACTTTCCAAGCTATATTCGCTGTTGATACTTTGCAGATGATATACGAATGTTCTTGGGAATCGACCCCAAAGGCTATCTCAGCCGCGAAATTTTGTGTCAGTGCCCCTGTCAATGGTGATAACTGGACGGCGCGCACTATGCCATCCCGAGGGCTTGCCGCTGTTCGGGTTTCATTTGACGCGGATAGTACTGAACATTTATATGGCTACATTCGGATACTTGTTATTTATTAAATGCGAAGCATTTCTTAGCGAACTTCGGTGAGTTTGAGCGTATCTATCTATCTATCTATCTATCTATCTATCTATCTATCTATCTATCTATCTATCTATCTATCTATCTATCTATCTATCTATCTATTATCTATCTATCTATCTATCTATCTATCTATCTATATATATATCTATCTATCTATCTATCTAGCCGCCTACGACTTTTAGCCCCCTGGCAGTTTCGATAATGATATTGATACCAAAATTGGTATGGCATAACATGACTATATGAATAACATATCTGACCAGTCATTACATGAAAATCATGAGACGTTTGTCATGAATGTCATGATTTACATTTCATGATCCTGCAGTTCTTGCGGTGGTTTCATTCACATGGCATGTTGCAAAACTGGTATAGTAATGACACAATTGCATAGCGAACACAAGCGACAGAGTCTAACATGAAAATCATGACATGCGTGTCATGTTATAACATGACTACATGCCACGCTCATGATGCACTCGCGGCCGTTTCGCTAGCGTCACACATACCAAATTTGGTATTACGTGACGCCAATGGATGAAGAAAGTATGTGACTGGTGCAAACGTGATATTCATGAGATGCGTGTCATGTAACAACATGATTACATGCCACGCCCATGATGCGCTGGCGGCCGTCTCGCTAGCTTCACCTATACCAAATTTGGTATTACGGGACGTGAATGGATGACGAAGGTATGATACTGGTGCAAGCATGATAAACATGAGATGCGTGTCATGTAACAACATGACTACATGCCACACTAATCATGCGCTCGCGGCCGTTTCGCTAGCTTCATATATGCCCAATTTGGTATTACGTGACGCCCATGGATGACGAAGGTACGTGACTGGTGCAAACATAATAATCATGAGATGCGTGTTATGTGAGAACATGACTAACTACCACAGGCAAGGCGCGAATACGTTTCGACATGACGCGGTGTGCGTGCTCGCCGGCGTTCAATTCGTCGCGTCACGCCAGCGTTGCCATGCCAGGCACCGGTGCTGCCGTATACTCGCAGGCGCGCGCCGCGCTGCGTTGCTTTGACACATGCGCGTTTCAGTGCGTCCGGCGTCCCTCCGTCACGAAAAGAGGAGATGCAGTGTTGTCTGGGTAACGCATCGGCGCGAATTATGCGCCGGTTGGCGTCGGGCCGCGCCGACGGACGCTGGTCGCGCCGGTCACGCCTGGCGTCAGACTATAGAGTGCTCGCCTTCTGCTAACGTTGCGTCGCTGTGCCCAGCGTGCGCGTGTGTTAACGCTACAATGGGCTATATAATTGGGCCCTTCATGTAGCGCTCGCGGCCGTTTTGCTAGCTCCACATATACCAAATTTGGTGTTATGGAACGTCAATGTAAGACGAAATATATGACTGGTGCACACATGATAATCCTTACACGCGTGTCATGTAAGGACATGACAACATACCACCCTCATAGCGTGCTCGCAGCCGTTTCGCTAGCTCCGCATATGCTAAATTTGGTATCACATGACGTGAATAGATGACGAAGGGAAACGACACATCCAAACATGATAATCATGACACGGGAGTCATATACGGCATCATTTACCTCCACCTCCTAACGTTGGCTGATTTTAAAGTGACATACCGACATTTCTCATTCCTGCTTCGCATATTATCGATTCCCACTGTACGTGGGATCTGCCAACATTTTATTTATTCTTTGGGTTATACCAAGCTATCGAATGTATTACTATTTTTTTCCTGTCTGTATTGTATCTATCTCTGCGTAAATCTGGGGGGAGGGGGTATAGTAGCTCTACAAATATTAGTAATAGTTTATTAAAATAAACCAGTTTTAGTGCAGTACCAGGTCCGTAAAAAACTTCCTAGTTAACTTCCGAGGTATTTATATGGCTGCTCTGTTTACGAAAGAACCGCTCTATGCGTATAAGCATTTTTTTTTCCCCTCCCTGCCGAGTCAACAAGTCTACGTTCGAAGCGGGAACTTGGTGGTACAAGCAAACGGTGGAAGTTTGCCCAATCTCTGAAATTGTATTCATTTCGAGGTCAGAGCCACCGAAACCTTCTTGGTTATAAGTTATGCCGACTTGCTGAGTCCGTGAACGTCCATGAACAGTTCCATGATTAAGTGACTGGGAAGGAAGCCAACCAACACGACTGAGTTCGGCACAAAGCCGTAAAGGGGAGACAGGCACAGGCAGTGAAGAGTTGTCGTCAGTGTACATGTATGTATGTATGTATGTATGTATGTATGTATGTATGTATGTATGTATGTATGTATGTATGTATGTATGTATGTATGTATGTATGTATGTATGTATGTATGTATGTATGTATGTATGTATGTATGTATGTATGTATGTATGTATGTATGTATGTATGTATGTATGTATGTATGTATGTATGTATGTATGTATGTATGTATGCCAATGTACGCATGCATATATAGCAAACAAAACATCAATACGTTGAATATGAACCAGAATACACTGTAGGAGAAGGATTTTCTTTGATCTTGAAGATCACAGAGAACCGAGCCGTTCACCTGACTGCACTTAAATTGAAAAAAAAAACCGAGGGAGCCTCATAATTTTCGAGAAAAAAGAAGAAAGACTCATAAAGGATGAGTGCTGCTTCAAAAGGGAATCGTAGTTCGAACCTTGTCACAACACACGTCGTTTCTATCATTATTGCATCATCGAAGCTTTAAGTCAGGCGTGTGAGAAAACCACATGGTGCATTCGTGTTAACGTACTGCATCCAAGTTTCTGTATTTTCTACGGAAATTATCGCTGAAGTTGCAACATTTGTAGCGTCGTGTTTGATTTGACGTTGCGCCATGTCGTGATGGAAGAGGGAAAGCCAGATCAAATGACAAAGCAATAAAATTCCTGGAATGCGTGAGCAAGTGTATTCTTCAAACGAACACCTTGAACACAAAATATCAGAAAAGAAATCACACACGCACACACACACACACACACACACACACTATATATATATATATATATATATATATATATATATATATATATATATATATATATATATATATATATATATATATATATATATATATATATATATATATATATATATATATATATATATATAATGCCGCATTCAACCTGCAGAGGAGAGCTCGCACAGCCAGAGAAGAAGACGAAGCGCTTGCCCGGTCTTCTTTACGAGCGCCTTTCATTTTTAATTAAAGTGAGCTCTTCTGTATCGAACTCCTGCTGTGTCAGCGTCGTGACACTGGTGGAGGTGCTGGGTACATGTCCAGGACACCTTCCAACAGCCCGGGATCTAGTCCACAAAGACTTCCGCTCGTCGAAACACCCGTTCACCGCGCCAGCTGCCGCCTGTTAGGCCTGAGCCCAGAGTTCGGTCCTTGGACGGAAAACATGACCGCGCCGGGAAGCAGTTGCCCCACTATGACGAGCCCAGGCACGACACAGGTGACTGTTTTCACCCCTAAAACTCCTGTGGACTTCCATGGCAACTCATATGAGGACGCAGATGACTGGCTTGAGGAGTTCGAGCGCACAGCCAACGTTAACGGGTGGAACGCCGCACAGAAGTTGGGGTACGTGTATTTCCCTCTTCAAGACGGGGCTCGCACGTGGTTCACGAATCGCGTGTGGTCAACGTGGGACGAGTTCCGGCGGAAGTTCCTGGACACCTTCGCAAACACCGAAAGGCGGGAGCATGCACAACGACTCCTTGAATCACGGATTCAAAAGCCCAACGAGTCTGTTGCTATGTTTGTTGAGGACATGGCTCGTCTCTTTCATCGAGCCGATCCCGACATGTCCGAGAACAGAAAGATCAGCCACCTCATGCGTGGTGTTAAAGAGCAGCTGTTTGCTGGTCTCGTACGGAACCCACCTTCAAACGTCGACAAATTTTCGAAGGAGGCGACCGCCATAGAACGCGCACTACAGCTACGGTACCGCCAGTACGACCGTCCAAACAACAGCGGACAAATCAGCGCAACCGCCGTGACCACGGTGACTCCTGACGAGCGTTCTTTGCGTGACCTGATACGCGAAATTGTGCAAGAAGAGGTGAAGAAGCTCGCCGCCACACCCAATGACTGCGCGATTGCGTCGGTCACAGAAGTTGTTCGCCAAGAAATAAGGCAAGCGCTTTCACTTCCCGAGCCAAACACTGAAATAGTTAGACCAACATATGCAGATATTCTCCGTCGACAGCCTAGATCTAACGTGCCGCCACCTCAACAGTACCACCAGCAACAGCCGCCGACAGTGCCTTGGTACTACAGGGAAACGTCGACGCCGATGCGACCCCCACTCCGCAAAACCGACATATGGCGTACCCCTGACTACAGGCCCCTGTGCTTCCATTGTGGGGAAGCAGGCCACATCGTGCGGTATTGTCCTCATCGCGTTGCCGGGTATCAAGGATTTCCGTCCACTACCCCTCGGCGCTATTTTCACGGAAGACGCAACGTTGAAACGAGCGCGACGATCCCGCGAGACGTTTCTCCTGGGTTCCGGTCACGCTCGCCCTCCCCAGGTCATTTTCCCCGATCTAATAGAGGTAGCACCACGGACATGGCGAGAGGAATGTCTCCCAGTCCACGCCGGGGAAACTAAAAACAGCGACCTTAGGGGGGAAGGTTGCGAATTGCCGAAGATTTGAAAATCCCCCATTGCCGCCGCATGAAGTGCCACACATTTCGAATGAACCGACGAAAGACGAGATTGTCACCGCCGACATTACACTTTCAATTGATGGTCACGACGTGACCGCACTGGTCGACACTGGTGCGGACTTTTCAATAATGAGTGCGAATCTGGCCGACCAACTCAAGAAGGTAAAAATGGAATGGACGGGGCTGCAAATTCGAGGAGCCGGAGGCCAGCTGCTGACACCTACCGGAAAGTGCACCGCACGAATCAAGATCGGGAATTCATCATTCGTGGCAACCTTCATTATTCTTTCTGAGTGTTGTAAACAGGCCATCTTGGGTATGGATTTCCTGCGCGCGAGTACGGTGCCATTATAAATATACCGGACAGTGTACTGACCTTCTCAGCGGACCATAGCGCAGCGCTGCAGCGCAAGCCCATGCGCGTGATTGATGACGTGACCATGCCTCCGTTGTCATGCCGCCTCATCTCTGTCACGTGTAACACGCAGAATAGTGGAGAAGGTGTCGCGGAACAAATATCGACGCTTTTACTCTCTCGAGGAATCGCTATTGCCAGAAGTCTCGTCAGTGTAGTGTCTGGGCAAGCAGAGGTCCTGTTGACAAACTTCAGCAACGAGCGTCGACACATTTCAGAGGGCACCACAGTTGCATACTTCGAAGAAATTGTAGAATTCCGCGAGTGCTTCGCAGTACAACAGGCAGAGACGCCGGCCGCTTCAACACCACTGCCTGTCGACGTGAGCACAGATTTATCGCCAGCGCAGAGGCAGAGTCTTCTAGATATTCTCGGCCAGTTTGAAGATTGCTTTTCGTCGACCTCGAGAGTAAATCAAACGCCACTGACAAAGCACCGAATTATAACGGAAGAGACGGCAAGACCAATTCGACAAAACCCATACCGCGTGGCACCGAAAGAACGCGAAGCAATCCAAGAACAAGTCCAGAAAATGCTCATTGATGACATCATTCAGCCGTCAAAAAGCCCTTGGGCATCACCGGTAGTGCTAGTTAAGAAGAAAGACGGCAGCTTACGCTTCTGTGTGGACTACCGCAAGCTGAACCACGTGACAAAGAAAGACGTATACCCACTACCGCGTATTGACGATTCACTTGACAGGCTGAGGCATGCACGCTTCTTCTCGTCGATGGACCTGAAAAGTGGTTATTGGCAAATCGAGGTCGATGCGCTGGACAGAGAAAAGACTGCTTTTGTTACGCCTGACGGGCTTTACGAATTTAAAGTCTTGCCCTTCGGATTGTGCTCAGCCCCAGCAACATTTCAGAGACTGATGGATACCGTCCTATCAGGCCTTAAGTGGCAGACGTGTCTGGTATACCTCGACGACGTCATTGTTTTCTGACCAACATTCGAGGAACATCTAAGACGGCTGCTATTAGTATTTCGAGCAATACGGTCCGCTGGCTTATCGCTGAAACCTGAGAAATGTCATTTCGGTTTCAAGGAACTCCGATTCTTAGGACATGTGGTGAGTCATGAAGGTGTTCGTCCGGACCCCGACAAGATCGACGCCGTCCGAAAATTTCCGGTGCCAACAGAAAAGAAGGCCGTAAGACGTTTTCTTGGACTTTGCGCCTACTACCGCAGATTTATCGCCAATTTCTCGCACATAGCATCGCCCTTAACACGCATAACGAGAGACGATGTTCCATTTTTATGGGGCGAAGAGGAACAAGCAGCATTTGACGGTCTACGACAGCGCCTGCAGACACCCCCTGTGCTTGCTCACTTTCACGAGGACGCTCCAACCATGATCCACACTGATGCCAGCAACGTTGGTTTAGGCGCTGTACTCGTCCAGTGGCAAGACTCAGCCGAGAGAGTGATTGCATACGCAAGTAGGACGCTTTCCCGTTCCGAGTCCCATTATTCCACAATGGAAAAGGAATGTCTTGCTGTAGTATGGGCAGTTCTGAAGTTTCGCCCATACCTCTACGGCCGTCCCTTCCACGTAGTCAGCGACCACCACTCTCTTTGCTGGCTGACCAACTTGAAGGACCCATCCGGTCGGCTAGCGCGCTGGAGCTTACGCCTACAAGAATTCGATATGACGGTCGTCTATAAGTCGGGACGACAGCACTCTGATGCTGATTGCTTATCCAGGTCGCCTATAAAGCAAGATGATGTCTCAGAAGATGATGACATGGCATTTTTAGGAGTGGTCGACACGGTCGCCATTTCGTCTAAGCAGAAAGAAGACAGTGAGTTGCTCCCTCTTATTAATTTTCTTAACGGCCAGTCTACAAGAGTTCCCAAGATATTTGCAAGGAGCCTGCCATCATTCTGCTTGCGCAGTGGTGTCCTATACAAGAAGAACTTTGCCCCCAGCGGAAATGCCCACTTACTTGTCGTCCCGACATCCATTCGCGATGAGATCCTGAGCGCTTGCCACGATGAGCCAACCTCCGGCCACCTCGGATACACGCGCACATTGGCCAGAATCCAACAAAAGTACTACTGGCCGAAGCTTCCAGGCACTGTAAAGCATTACGTCCGCACGTGTCTCGATTGTCAACGACGAAAATCGCCACCTTTAAAACCAGCCGGATTGTTGCAACCAGTTCAAGTGCCCACCATGCCTTTTGCACAAATCGGAATGGATCTCCTTGGACCATTTCCGACTTCGCATACTGGAAATAAGTGGGTAATTGTCGCTACGGACTATCTTACTCGCTACGCAGAAACAAAGGCTTTATCAAGTGGAACCGCAGTAGAAGCGGCACGATTTTTCATTGAAAATATCGTTCTGAGGCATGGTGCTCCTAGAATTATAATAACAGACAGAGGTACCGCTTTCACGGCCATGCTCCTCAAGTCAGTGCTTGAGTTGAGTGGAACAGCGCATCGAAAAACTACCTCCTACCACCCACAAACCAACGGCTTAACAGAACGCCTCAACAAGACAATTGCTGATATGCTTAGTATGTACATCGACGTGGATCATAAAAATTGGGACGACGTTCTACCATACGTGACGTTTGCTTATAATAAGGCGCAGCAGGAAACTACGCGGAGCACGCCATTTAGTCTTCTTTATGGCCGTGGAGTGACGACAATGCTTGATGCCATGCTGCTGCACGACTGCGAGGATACAGACACGGATGTTCAAGCCTTTACCCAACGAGCTGAAGAGGCACGGCAGCTAGCACGCGTGCGAATCGCCCGACAGCAGAGTTATGACGCACAACGTTATAACCTGCGACACCAATACGTCACTTATCAACCAGGCGAGAAGGTGTGGGTCTGGAGCCCTATTCGCCGACGCGGCCTTTGTGAAAAGCTATTGAAGAAGTACTTTGGTCCCTACAATGTTATACGGCACCTAAGTGACGTGAATTATGAGGTCATCCCTGACAGTTCCTCGCGAGCTCAAAAATCTGAAATCGTACACGTTGTGCGGATGAAGCCATATTACAGTGAGCCAGTTGCGTAATACGTCAACTACATACACCGCGTATTCTGTAGCCGAGCATCGGGTCGATGCTCTTCCTGGAGGGAGGCAAATGCCGCATTCAACCTGCAGAGGAGAGCTCGCACAGCCAGAGAAGAAGACGAAGCGCTTGCCCGGTCCTCTTTACGGCCTTTCATTTTTAATTAAAGTGAGCTCTTCTGTATCGAACTCCTGCTGTGTCAGCGTCGTGACAATATATATATATATATATATATATATATATATATATATATATATATATATATATATATATATATATATATATATATATATATATATATATATATATATATATATATATATATATAATCACGTGTCCCCGTCCTTTCCGTTTCTGCCTTTCGCTCCGTACGCCATACAGCTTAATTCAGGGCGTGATTAAGCTTCGCTGGATTGTGTATGGGCGAAGAACCACTAAAGAAGCTGAGAGCGCTAAACGAGCGTGTTAGGCGGCGTTTGTGTGTATGAAGTGTTTTTGCAGGAAAGGCACTCCCAGCTTTTCAGAATCACATCGACATTTTGCAAGATTCACAGAGCACGTGTGAGCAAACGAAGTTTGCAAAGCGAGGAGCCTTTGACGACAGCTAGACTACCAGAACAAATTATTTTTTTTTTTCTGCATGCTACACTCCCATGCTTTTCGTCTCTGCCAGTTCACTGTTTTTTCGAGCATACAAAATAACAGAACTTGTCCACATGTGTGAAATTCGGGCAGTGCTTCTTGAAAAGCCTTTATGGCTCAGAGAAACTCTTCCTAAAATGTGCAGGTGTGAATGCACGTTGAGGGACAACGTCATCTCATGCACGAAAGTGGGTGGGAAGACATTGCAACACAATGGGGACATTAGCTACACGGTATATAATTTCCAAAGAAACAGCGTCTGAAGACGTAAGACGAGGAATCAGTGATACATTATAATGTAATAATTTTTGCCGTTGAACATCCCAAAACCACGACAGGATTATGGGAGACGCTGTAGTGGAAGGCCCCAGAACTTTTGATCACGTCGGGTTTTTTAATGTGCATTAAATGGAAGCAACGGCGATGTAAAACACTCAATTGTGGGTGCTCATCCAGAGAACGGGTAAAGACGGCAGAACCAACTCGTCCACACCTAATTTTTATTCCGCACTTCCAAGATCCCCTTCCAAGAAGAGGATCTGTGAGGGCTTCCCATTGCTCACTATGCACTTCCCAGGAGCTGATTACCTCCCGGAAAAATTCTGTACCCGCCCCTAGTTGCAAATGACACCGTCCAACTCTCGATTCACCAGCTCTTCAGAAGGTTGCTCATCGTGTCCACTTTAACGCCTGAAACACTAAACATTCAACGTGTGGAGTGCCACCAGAAACCTTTGCATACTTTATAAGTCTTGAATCATGCTAGGTTGACAGCTTCACGACACGAGTGATGTGATAATTCTGATAACACTGATAATTTCTGTGCGTTAGAAATAATGTCATAGCAACGCAGGCGCACGACCTAGTATAGTGGGTTGCGTCCTCAGAGACGGACAGCACGTTGTGACTACAGGCAAGCATGCCCACCTGTAAAGCGCCCGGACACGAATGGCATTGAAGCGATGTTTCCGGCTTCGATGGTGCAGCTTCCTAGCGCCATTGGGCAGCTACTTGCCTCGCGCAGGAAGTGCTTTTCTCGGTGGCGCGGCGCAGAGCGTTGTCGTCGCGGAGGCCGAGCAAGCTCTCAGGCCAACAATGGCGTCGTTAATTCTCGCCTCGTCAAGAAAGCGTGTCCTCAGTTCACGAAACCATGGTCGTCATCGCGTGACGTAGCCCCCGAAACAACAGCCGTGACAAAGGAGTATGCGACTTCATGTGGCTTCAAGCACTCTCGAGCGGAAAGGAGAATGCTTCTTCACCACTGGATAGGGCGACGCCACGGCACGTGTCCACTGCACACTGTCCTGAAAGAACCGATGCGGCCGTTTGTCTCTCAAGCGCTTCTTGTTATTTTGCGTCTCTTAGGCCGCGTTACGACCACGTGTTATGGCCACTGCAACACGTGGGGCAACTGCCACGTCTCGCCGGGCAAGCCAAGTACCACTGTCGGGTTTCATTTATTTGTGTGCGTGCGTGCGTGCGTATATGTGTGTGGGGGGGGGGCGGTATTTCTTCTTTGTTTACACACACACACATTTTAACAATGATGACATGCACACATTTTAACAATGATGACATAGACTTGCTCGTGCAAGAGAACAACATGCCGATCCATACTCAAATGCTTTGCGGCTTCTTTGCTGCCACTAAAGTGTTACGCCAAGTTCGTATAAGAGTCCTTTATGCACTCCCGTTGCAGTGGTCTGTGGTATTGGTCCTGGTCTGAGTGCTGAACCGAAGGTCGCGGGGTCGAACCCCGGCCGCGGCAGACGCACTCGACGGAGGCACAACGCTCGAGGAGCGCTTACTTAGATTTAGGAGCACGTTAACGAAACCCGGGGGGTGTCAAATTGCGGTGCACTACCGCGTCTCTCATAATCACATCGTAGTTTTAGGATGTAGAACTTCAACAATTATTAATGCGCACCAAGGCAGCTTGCATCTAAAGGTGCGTGCACACATCCGTTAGCATCCTAAATAGTGGCTTTCATAACCAAGTATTCAGGTAAAAATGACCAGTTTCAACACTGATAATGTCAGTCTTCTTTAGTTAACCTTGACATCGAAGTCCACGGCCTTGACCGCTCCTGTACCGCTACCCCGATTGTGTGGGATCCCGTAAATCATGGCGGCGCAAGCGTACACGACCGTTTGTGAAGGGCAAACAGCTTGTAACTTGTCACGTGCACTCAAGAGTAAGCGCAGCACTTAAATTCCAGTTGCTACAGAATCATAGTAATGGCATGGAAAAAATCACAACATCAAACGTCTGCATGCCCAGCGGCAGCCATAGCTTGCGGCGTATCCGGCAATGTAGATACAACTGGTAACGAAAGCTCCACAGAAGCCCATACTATACCCATGCGTTCAGAAAATGATGGCTGATAAGCAGCTCATAGGGCTTAGCGCCATTTCCGCAGACAACGCAGCTCGCACATCGCACCAAGAAGAGCACACCCTTCCAATTCCTTTGTCAAGGACTGACGCTGCGAAGCAACTTCGTCACCTGGCACGTAGTCTCTGTCTGCTGGAGTGGAACATCTTGAGCATAAGACATACGAGACTTTACCAAATAAACCCTCGACTGGAACTTCGACCTCCATCCGGACTTCGTCGACGTGAAGCTTCGCTTCTTTGTCGCCTTTAGTTGGGAGTTGCCTTTACAAAAGCATATAAAACCCTCATCGGATTGACCGACAATGCGGAAAGCGACGTCTGCTGCACCAAAGAAGACAACGTCCATCTGATATGCCGTTGCCCTCGGTTTGCCTCTGAAAGACAGAAGCTTTCGGACGTATTGCGACAAGTGGACGATTAGCCACTCTCTATGGAGATGCTACTTGAACACCGTCCTCGCTTTTCGTCAGCTCAAAAAGCAGTAAAAGTTGTCTTGTGCTTTTCGAGGACTATAGGCCTACGTGACCACCTTTAACTTTTGTGTAGTGCCACCGCTGCATACGCGTCAGCCCATTGACTGACAATCTTTTTTTCTCTCTTCTCTTCTCTTTCCTCTCTCTCTCATCTTTATGCTCCCCTTCCCATTCCCCCAGCGTAGGGTAGCAAACCGGGCATGTGCCTGGTTAACCTCCTTGCCTTCTCTCTTGTTGTTCATCTGCCCCCTCCCTGTGAGAAGGAAATACTTCTGGTGAAACAAAAAAAAATGGCAGCATATCCACGGAGTGAATGATGGAGAATGGGGCGAAGAATTCGTCCGTCCATTCGTTCTTGCTTCCGTCCGTTCATGCGTCCGTCAGTGTGACCGTCCATGCGTCCATCAGCCCGTCCGTGCGTGCGTCTGTTCGTGCGTCCGTCCCTGCGTTCGTCCATGCGTCCATTCATGCATCTGTCTATGTGTCCGTTCGTCCATCTATTCAACACTCCAAGTACCACCATCTCGCATCTTTTCATCATATATTCCCCATATAGAAGCACCGCCATCCAGCGGACATTCCAAGGACTAAACGAGAGGTGGCACACGCACACATTCTTACGGCTTGCGCTTCGGGTCCACTTCCCACCTTTAACCACCTCGAGTTCATGGTATATACTAGTTCACTGTATTCATGGCACTGCGGCCCAACGCTTGCTAAACCTTTCGAAAACCAAGGAGGTTACGCCCAGCGAGTATGACGTAGCAAACTTTTTCAGTCAGATAGTGCTCAATGTACATGCCAATGGCTGCTAATGGGAAATGAGAGGCAGAGAGTTCGGCTTTTACTTTCTTACGGCTTGCGCTTCGTATCTACTTCCCATTTTTAACCACCTCGAGTTCATTCATGGTATATACAAGTTCATTGTATTCATGGCACTGCGGCTCAACGCTTGCTAAACCTTTCTAAAGCTAAGGAGGTTACACCCGGCGAGTATAACGTAGCAACCCTTTCTTGTCAGATAGTGCTCAATGTACATGCCAATGACTGCTAATGGTGATCGCAGGCTGCGCGTTAATTAAAAGCCAAATGCTCCTGTCTCTCATTCCCCATTAGCAGTCATTTACATGTACATTGAGCACTATTTTTTATTGTTCAACAACGCACAGAAGAAGTCTCTCACCGGCACTACCTTGAAGGTCAAAATGTTATACTTGTTACATACTACGCCAGCTAAAATAATACCGTCAACGCCAGCTAAAATAATACCAACTTACTTTTTGATACGGATGTTTAAGTCTACTTCCGTTCACATTGCCTCGGCTTTACAAGAAACTTCGTATTCGAACTTTTATTCGGAGTTCGTAGCGTCCTCCGCAGATAAATGAAAGCAACCAACAGCGCATACCTGTCGTATCTGCAGCGTTGCTAATTTGCCTCGCGATGCCCAGGTCCTTTAGCGTGCACAATCATTGTGTTCTTCAGAACTAACAGAAAAAAAATGAAGCATAGTCACGTCAAAATTATTACTTTTCCCGAGGTTTATTCAATGGTCACAATAGCCCCGCCGCGGTGGTCTAGTGGCTAAGGTACTCGGCTGCTGACCCGCAGGTCGCGGGTTCAAATCCCGGCTGCGGCGGCTGCATTTCCGATGGAGGCGGAAATGTCGAGGCCCGTGTGCTCAGATTTGGGTGCACGTTAAAGAACCCCAGGTGGTCAAAAATTTCCGGAGCCCTCCACTACGGCGTCTCTCATAATCATATGGTAATTTTGGGACGTTAAACCCCACAAATCAATCAAATCAATCAATGGTCACAATAACTCGAATTTATTACACTGCACACAATGGTGATGAACACAAAAAGTCTGCGGACACTACATGTGTTATGCTATTTTTCATTTTGCTATGCAGACAAGTGAATCGTAACGCGATAAATAACTCGGCTATCTGCTCATTGATAATGGGAATAATAGTAGGCACTGCATGCTAGGAAAGAAACCTGACTGCAGGAATACTGCTGCATGAAAATCCAGTGATCACCGTTTTCCGAACCATTAGCCTTGTTTTTTTATCTAGAAGGCATGGGTCGCCAGACATACGTTTGTGGCTACTGCATGCTTGCACAGCCCATTGTTTACACACGCTGGTATACCGACGAAAGCACTCGGCGTTAAATGTAATCCGCATTGTTCCGCTGCCCGTTGCACACTGCAATCAAGACGGTCACCAACGATAAAAATGCACCTCCCAACTTCAAGCACAGCACAGAACGAAAGCAAGGGCGGAACACTGAACCACGTGAGAGTCTGCGCCATCGCAGACTAATTTTACGAGCGTGCCTTTTCATGCAGTGCAAGAGCTGCACTGACTAATAATAGCGTGAGCAGAGGGTGGTAGAAAAAAAGATTTTTCATAATAATAATAAAACTGCCCTACATTTTATGCTCATTACTCCTGCATGATATTGCTTGGGGGAAAGAAATGTCATTCGTAAAACATTGCGAACGCTGTGACTTTTAATAAAACTTGGTTTTTTCCCTATTAGTATTTGCTCCCGCTTAAATCGCCGCTCCCATAGCTCCCCATGCTGATGTCGCTGGCAATAGCTTCCGAACCGCTTTTGGCGACCTATTTGAATAGACCTTGTATCTGGCGGCTTTCTTGGGCCAACAGTTTGGTGTCTTGCTTTAGCGCCAACTACGGGCCTCTGTACAGGAAAGTACACGTGCTATGCGGCATTCTCTTCCCTTGGAAAAAAAAAATGGCGTAGTTTTGCGTTCGTTGTCGTTGATTTCGTGCTTCTCTGTTTCGGTGGACTAAATCTGATTTGGCGAAACAGGAAGACGGTCGTTTAGGGCGAGTAGTTGAGCGATAGGATGCTCCCCAAAGAGCGTCTCCCATCAGCCGGATTCAGTTGGAAGAGCCCGCGTGGCTTATGCTGTCGCGGACGCTGCTCCGAAACGCAAAAGTCTGACGCATTTTGCGGAAGCTCCCGCTTTAATTCGATATTCCGGAACTTTGGTAGGAAAGAGATATCTAATTGCATTGATCGCAACAACTGGTTTCTAAGAATAACTGCTCGTGTTTTTTTTTTTTGTATGGATAACGAACAAAGAAATAAAGTCAAAATGCGCTCACAATATCAAAAATGGCATGCAAGTAGACATATAGAAATAATCTCGGGCTCTGTGCCAAGTTTCCGACTGCCCGACGCCCTATTTTGTTGTCTTGCACCGAAGTTTTTCGAAATTCATGACCCCCGCAGCCATTTAATAATTCAACACGTGACGCAGAAACGAAGCTTCTCGTTTTTCCCGGATCCAGACGAATGAAACAAAAGCGCAGACGACCTCTGCGGTAAACATGAGACTACGCTGACTTTGATTTTTTAATGAGAGACAGTGCATAGAGAAGTATGAAAACAGCAGTGTCCCGACGTTAGCCGTTTTCCCTGTGTTCTATAGCGTTTACACAGTCATCTCACATGGCCCGAATTTTTCGCTCTGCTTTCAGATCGCAAAAGTCGAGCGTGGTGGATCAGGTCCACCTCTCGTTCGTATCAAATTCATCGCCTCTTCTATATTTCTTCGCATCCCTCCTAGTCACAAATTGATAAATGTTCTGTTCCGCAAGAGCGTTTTCCCGTTGGACAGCCACCTTGGCTGATGTGCCCTGCATTGTGATTGGCTGGAAAATCATTTTATGAAAACGTTTATCGTAAACCATTTTTCGGAAATACGGGCACTATTTAGCAGCTTTCAAGTCAAGTTCCTTGAATCTGTGGCGCACATCGACGCAGGGAACCGATAGTTTCCATGAACGACTTCTTGAATAAAAAGTTATGATTGGCCTATTTAAAAGAAAAATGATACAGGGCGAATTTCTTAATAGAATAATAAACTGTCTTAGTACACAAACAATGCAGCGGCGCATTCAAATTCAAAAATAAATTTGGAAAAGTAAAAAAGAAATTAGAGCGAAGATTGATTCCAAAACTTAAATTATTCAACCTATAATTGACACACTCCTGTATTGCTTCAGCAAGCGTTCAAACGACGCTTGCGCTGAACTCTCTTATCCTTCAACTTAATATAAGCTTTTTTATAGTTTATTGAAGTACTTTTTGTTTGTTTGTTCGAGCATAAAACGGAACAGCGTACAACGTGGCACGATGCCAAGAAACTTATTTTACTTTATCGCAATTACCGAGATTGAGAACGCGCATGCACAGCTCCAAGCTTCGGGGAAGACAAACGGGCCACATCAATATTTCTGCTGACTCATAAAGGAATCACTGTCGCTTATGCATCTACATCTTGAGGGTGCATGAGTGATCGTAAGCTATCCGAGAACTGATCTTGGCTTACGCGCCGTTTGTCTAAGTCACTATTTTATGTCTCTTGCTCAATTGATTGAAGTTCTTTTCATCAATATGTTTATGTAGGAACAAGTGATGCTCACCGCACAGGAATTACGTCGCACGTCGGCCTAGCTTAAACGTGAATGAATATAGGAGAGTTATTTATATATGGTTTAGTAAGACTCACTCGAATATTAAGATATGTTGGCAGTAAACGCTTTTCCGTGACTGTGAAGCTCAAAAATGAACATTTGGTAGAAGTACATTTGGTTGAGATAGGAATGAGGCAAATATAAAACTCCAACCAAAAATTGTATTCAGAAACGCGACGTTTTGAAGTAAGACCGGCTTCTTCGTCAGAGGTAAGAAAGCCAGAGATGTAGCGCTGCCGTGGTGGTTGAGTTTCTAAAATACTCGGCTGCTTCCCAACAGGTCGCGGTACCGAATCCCGGCTGCGGCGGCTGAATTTTCGATGGAAGCGAAAAAACTGTAGGCTCATGTGGTCATATTTGCATGCACTGTAAGAAACCTTAGGTGGTCAACATTTCGGAGCCCTCCACTACGGCGTATCTCATAATCATACGGTGGTTTTCGGACGCTAAACCTCACATATCAATCAATTAAGTTCAACGTGAGCGCGAATCGAACACGCCGTGTGCAAGTCCGGAATGTGTTCGTTACACGCGCAGAGTGTCACAATTTTCATGAACGAGCATAGTATCGATCACAAAGCATCTGCCTAAATCAAATATAGCACAGTAAACGTTTGAACATGTGTTTTATCGCAGCCAATCCATCCATGTCGGCGGACTGGCTAATTGATTTATATTTATTTATGTATGTACCTTAAGGGCCTCTAGGGCATTACATAAGGGGGGTTTCATACAGTAATCAGTGACAACGGCAATTTTTTAACAAGAAAAGAAGACAAGAAAACATGCGCGGGATACACAGTCTGTAAACCAAGATAAGCAAGAAATAACAACACAACAAGGTTTTCACAAGCGAGAACATTGAAAAAGCTGCACGACACGTTATACAGCAATGCCTAAGACTGTCCAACACATTCAAGGAACGCAAATAATGCAGACTGGAAAGATGATTGCTGTGTATGCGTTACAATGCTGGCGGGCAGGGCGTTCCACTCGGTTATCGCTAAGACAAGGGGTGAGTATTGGTGTTTTTTTGTGCGAGAAAATATAAGTTCATTTTATGATCATGGTCAACGCGTGCGGAAATGAACAAAGCAGGGTGAACTGAACGTATGGCGCAACGGCGAATCACTGTGGTATAACTTGTGTAAGAAAGATTGATATGTGGGGTTTAACGTCCCCAAAATCACCACATGATTATGAGAGACGCTGTAGTGGAGGGCTCCGGAAGTTTCGACCACCTGGGGTTCTTTAACGATGCACTCAAATCGGAGCACACAGGGCCTACAATCATTTTCGCCTCCATCGAAAAATGCAGCCACCGCAGCCTGGATTGGATCCCGTGCCCTGCGAAGTCAGCAGCCGAGTACCTTAGCCACTAGACCACCGCGGCGGGGCTGTGGATTGACGAAGACCAGTGTAGTCTTATGGACGTGTGTGCAATTTTAAGGCGAAAGCCTTAAATGCTTCATCAAATGCCATATTTCACTCTGACGTCACCGCATGATGTCATCACATCGCATCGTAGCTTGGTCAAAAGACTCCGATCACGGAGGCTATGCCGAACCAGGTAAAGTGTCTCCGAATACGGAGGATATGCAAAACCTCGTTATGTGCAGAAATCTTTCGAGGGGCAGGATCAATACATCAGTTGAGATAAAAAAGAAGATGGCCTTCGCCTTCGGGTCCTCTCAAGTGAATCCACAAGGGACAGTGCGAGTTTTTACGTTATATTTTATTGATTTTTTGATGGTGGCGAGGGGTTGATGATGATGATGATGGTGAGTAGGAGGAAGAAAAAGATGTGGATGGCGATAATTATTACTTTCAACCCTGCCTGGCGCAACCGGTGACCGTGAGCTCCACGTGGCGCAATCAAGGAGTGGTGCGCCCCTACGTGCGGAATAACCAAGACTGAATAATCAAGGCTGCAACAACGGAGCTCCTGGTTGCACATTTTGCTGAACAAGCCTCGGTTATCACGAACACGAATGCATGGCGACGAGGTAAACAGACTTAATTTCAGGCACACGCGCTGAAGACGCCGAGTTGGGTGTGGTCCTCGAAACGGGTAGGGTGGCAGGTCGTATATAATCGGAGTCCTGGTCGTCTAATCAGCTGTGTCTCTTTTATAGTAGCTACTGTATCACGCGTATTTCTGGCTTCCGTTCTTTTTTTTCTCTCTCGCTGCTTTTCTCTCCGTCCTTCTCTTAATCCTATTACCGCGCATGGCGACCTTATTATGATCCTTATAGTTTTGCTTCTGTGTTTATTAAAAGCGGAAGCCCTTTCTTGTTTTTTTTTTCATGTGAGATGGACTTGAGGGAAGAGCCGGCGTCGACTTGAAAGAGAAACAAAAAAGATGTGAGCACGTAAGCTACACTCCTTCTTTGCAAGGGCGTCAAACCGAGGCGATGAATAAAGTAAAAACGACGATACCCTAGCGATTGATGCGATAAGAGGACATGTTGGCGTGCGGAGAAGACACCGGCTACTCCTTGACTCTTCAAGGGTTCGAGCATACAAGACACAAATTTTTATGAGGAAAATATTTAAGTGCCTGGACACCAACAAAAAAAAATAATAAAGAAAGATGAAGCACGGAAAGAAAGCGTCGGCTCTTTTCTTATTGTGTGTGTGTGTGTGTGTGTGTGTGTGTGTGCGTGTGTGTGTGTGCGTGCGTGCGTGCGTGTGTGTGTGTGTGTGCGTGCGTGTGTGTGTGTGTGTGTGTGTGTGTGTGTGTGTGTGTGTGTGTGTGTGTGTGTGTGTGTGTGTGCGTGTTGCTTATGCACCCAAAATTTTTTCCCAAAAGTGGTGTGCCACCAAACCCAACAATTTTTTTCCAAATCAAATATTTTTCATTGCAACACGAGGAACAACAGAGCATGGCGACTAAAAACAGAACTCACATATAAAAACAAATAAATGACACTGACGGGCATGTAAGACAATGTTCTCGCGGTAACATCGAAATATAAACGATGAGTTGCACACCCAGCAAACAGTTGAGGTAACCACGTAAAAAAATATCCGTAATGCAATAACGTCCATAATAATGTATCTAGTCATCATGTAGATGAATTCTTAAGGCCTGATTACACGAACTCGTTGCGGCGTGTCATCACGTAGGTTTCTGACGTGGCGTAACGCCCTTTTCCAGTGGAAAGAGGTAGTCATAACAGTGGAGAGAGAGGGAGCGTCACGGCTCGAAGCTGAGCGTCCTCTCTTTCCATTGGGAGAGGGCGCAACGCCGTGTCAAATAGCCACGTTGGCCGTTTGGAGGATGAGTCCGCGTGGTCTTGATTGGAGGGCTGTGGAGTAACATGGAAACGTGATGCTACACAAGGCGCTGAGCCAGGCTCTAGTGGCCTATATCGCGTCAGCAGGGGGGTGCAAAAGGGGCACTTGACCCCCCCGCCCCCTTTCCTCCCGCACTCACTTCCCCGAAGACCATTCTTAATTCTCCTGCGGACATCAGACTTTCCAGAATGTTCCTTTCAGTCACGATGTTAAAAGAAACAAAAAGAGGCAAGGAAGCTTTACACTGATCCTTCTGATGTGAGAACGGAAATAACTAGTCATTAACAAAACCAAATTCAAGCCATCCACCGGTGAAAGCCGTTTCTCCTGCAAATGCTGCCCTTGGCGTTCTTCGAGACGACCGCATGTCTGGACTGTTCATGCTCTCACTGCATTGTGAAAATAAAATAAGAAAGAGGGACAAGGAGCTTTCGCAGATAAAGTTGTACAACACTTTGCTATGCGCGCGCCTAGACACATGCCGCTCACATTTAAGGACACCTGAGTGACTGTAAGGATGAGTTTCTAGCATGTACGAAATTGCCGGTAATTCCGCCTGGCAACATGTCATTCAACTTCATAGTAGACGCGAGAAGTTTATAGATAAGGAAACTTCCCAGCAATTTCAGACTACAAACTGTCGAACTGCATTGCTAGCCAGAAAATCTGAATTCAAGGCTGCCTGCCTCAGGCAGCAGTAATATTCAGCTTTTGCCCCATGGTCTCTGAACTTCTGGAAGTTCTACCTTGATGTCGAAGTACGCTTACCTTTGAGTGTATGTGTGATTCGAGCGTTAATTAAAAAATCTAAAGCTTTTGTAACTCTTAAAATCAGAAAGATATCTACATCTACACAGTTGATATGTGACAACCCCCCCCCCCCCCCCCCTTTCCAAGGCAGAATCCTGCCGACGCCCATGCTATGTGGTAAGCCAAGAGCGCACGTCAATGGAGTTCGTCAGTGGATCGACGAGCAAGTTCTCCTCGGCTTCTAAGATGCCTATCGCATAGTTGCGCTCTTAGTTCGTCTCATGTATAACGGTAACCACGAGCAGCAAGATCCAGCAAATAAAATGCTCGACAGTTGGTCACGCATTGAAAACTCCACAAATTAGGCAAGAAACATAAAAGCTGTTGACGTTCCATCACGCGACCAATTACACCAGCGCACTCTAGGAGTCTGAAAACTTTTCTTTATACGTGTCCGACATTGCGCGATAGCGCTTTTAGTGCGTGTATAGCGCATAGGCTCATCGCCCAATGCAGTTATTTACATTCAGGAATGTGTTCCTCGCGGACCGTAAATTCCTCTCGCCCTTTCTCCTTCATACCCCTTTTAAAATTCACGGAGAGCTCAGTCTCACGTGATGTGTTGTCTCCTTTCTATAATGAAGATTAATCTCACGAAGCGAAAACAAAAACTGTAATAAAAATCAAAACGTTCGACGCAGTGTAAGCGGACAAGTTGGGCATTTAATATCCGGCTGTCGTCTCGATGCACCCTGCCTCGATTGCATGGGTGCGGCCATTAAAGGGAAAATAAGGAGTCCGACGTAATGGCAGTTAGGCGGTAATCACGGCTATTTCTGCCTGTTAAGGACCTCGAAGAAGACGCACGAGGGGCCGAAAGCGAGTAAAGAGAGAGACATGGTGAAATAAAGGGGGAGAAAAGACACTCAATTTTTGCGCCTTTTTTTTTTCGTTCTGGCTTCGCAGAAGCAAGTAGGGCTTAGCCCTCGCATCCCCTAAGGCTCTCGAAGATGTTGGAATTGATTTTGTTCGTATTTTGACGTTTCGTTTCGTTGTACTTTGGGTAGAGGTAAAGTATGGGCTAAGGAGAAAGAGAAAAAGGAGGAATAAACAGGGGAGGAGAACTGTTTTGTGCCTGATGCAATACTTTGCGGGATTATAGTTTTTTTTTATTTTTTTAATTCAGAGTTGCACTCGGCAAGAACAACGTGATTTAGGTGATCTGGGAGTTCTCAACTTGTTGACTTCCGTGGCCAGGCTACCAACAACCTGATGCGTTTCCTTTAACCATAATAAGCTTCGTCATAGGAGCCCGCTCTCAAGAGAATGTTTATTGTTTAAAGTGAGGTGTCCTGTGAGAATAATTAAAATGGCGTTCAATAAGCAGTTTCTGTGTTAACATAAAAACGTATTGTCGAGGCTGTTAACGAAAAGGGGGAAACACAAATTTATCAAAGTACGAAATGAAATTTGTGATATACAATTATAATTAGGTCAAAATATAAAGTGAAGATACAATGATGAGTCAGCGAAGACATATGACCAAATGTGGAACACGTTGCCTACAGCCCTTGCCTAATGCTAGCTCAATGTAGTCAAATGTTAGGTAGTACTGGTTAACTTTTGGCTCATTAGGACTGCTATTTGCTTAATGTTGGCAACTGCTGCTCAATATTTCTGATACGCGGAATGCGCAGGCAGTCTTATTTTTTTTTCGGTCAGAACAAACAAGCCGGACGTCCCCTGACGATGGTTGAAATGGCAACACTTTCTTTTGTGATGCTGACGCGATTCCAAGTTTTTCTCTTGTCTTGCATGAGAGCTACTAGGTGACTGGTAAGGAGGCATGAAGGTTACCTTTGCGCTACCTTAACTTGATGGAGCACCAACGAAGACCTCAGAGAGATAACCTTAGCAAGAAGCTTTCGAGAATACATAAGACGTCAGCGAGAAGTTAAGGCCCCCTCACTTAGATACTAAGAACTTTGAGTGAGCGAGTGAGTTAGTGAGTGATTGTTCCTTCGTGTAGTGTTGGATCTACATCATAAGCAACACCAGTCGTAAGAAAACATAACGCTGATGACATTAACTCCGCGTATTCGAAGTGCAAGAAGCCGAGCTCGATGCAATACCTCAGTCTAGCAGTGGTGATAAAAAAAAAGGGGGAAGTCACATCGGGATAAGGCTATACCGGGAGATGTCGCCGACTATCAAGCGATAGTTTACTGGCGCCTCCCGGCTGAATGGATCGGCTCTACACTTGCTTATTCCAATCTCGGGTGGAGTATGTGTTTAAAGAAGAGCGCCAAAAAAAGCCCTCATCTGTTTTGATTTGTATCCTCTGACCCCCTTTCATTGTCATTTGGTGCACGCACACCGCATACTTGCACGTCTCGGGGTTTCAAACTTTTCAGATAATCTCTTCCTTCTTTTTGACTGACAACTTTCAGCTTCCTCTATTCTTGTCAACGTCTGTGCGAGTGTACGTTACCAAGAAAGTTCCTATACAGCGACCGACACCGATATGCTAATCAAGGACCATCTTTATACGTATACTTTTGCTCTATAATTGATATAAATTACAAAAAAAATCTTTTATGTCATCATAACATAGGCGTATGCTTTGGTGATCGGCAGTATACAAAACTTTTACCCAACTATAAATTATTAGAAGCAACCAAAACTGTGCTCTCTTGATAGCTGGAAGTTTTTTTTTTTTTTCATCGCGATGTAAAACTCTTAGGGCTCGCGTGTTTTAGCCAGCGCTATAGAACGTTCAAAAGTTATAAAAGAACGAAAAAAAAAGAAATAGGCAGCGACAAACAGTGAGGGAACTGTCAGCAGCCTACTTCAAGTTCCTCGTATGGTCGTTTCTCGCATACATAACCAGCCTCCCGGGAATTAACTCGCTCATCTTGCGCACACGGGGGGGGGGGGCTTGTTCACTCCAATGAACGAGCCTTGTCGGCGCTCTCTTTACCCTTCTTGGTACCCTGCCTCTCTCTCTTCTTGGTACCCTGCCTTTCTCTTGAATCGAAAATTCCTCACTTTGCTTCTCGGCGGCTTCTGTGTGCATCGCTTCGACTTCTGTGTCTTTTGTCTTTGTTCACTTTCGGCTGCTATTTTTTCGCTCTCTGTTGCGTCGTGCACTCCACTTAATACGCTGGTGTTGATCGTTCGCGTTGCCGCGTCGCCAGCGCGCGGGAACTGTTTGCTCCGAAAAGTTAAACACGAGGCGCCAAGAATTCAGTTCCCCGCGACCTTCCCGCCCCTTCAGCCCAAGTTATCCGCCGAACCAAGTGGCACGTACGGGGGCAAACACCGAACGCCCTGAGACGCGCTTTTCCCTCCCTTTTTTTTCTCTCTTATTCCTCGGTTATGCCTTTCCGACACCCTCTTTTACTACTACTTCGTCTTTCAAAACACTTCCGTCGCAACGCCCAAAGATAAGAAACCACTCTGAGCGTAGCTCCGCGTTTAAAGACGAGAGAGTATACAGTTCCTTGCCTTCACTGCCCTTCCAACAGACGCTGTCCCATCCTCTTCATAAAACGAGCGGAAAATGTCAGCACTGAGCATTGATCATATCAGAATTCCACATTTTTCGGCTACGCTGTGGCGTTTCCGCTTGCGCACTCGAAAACGCACGAAACTTCGTGACATCAGCTGATCCCGCACAATGGTGACGCGATACAAGACTGAACAGACATGCGACTGCGTAGAAATAAGCAGGTTATGAGACAATTCGCAACTAACATCCCGCGTTTATGGACAGATCGAGAACTTAAAGACCAGGCCCGTAGTCAGAATTTTTTTTTCAGGGGGCCCACTTCTCGAGGGCATTGAAAAACACCTTTTTTAAAGTTATTTGTACTCGGTAAAACACCCCCTCTATCTTCAGTCTGAGGGGGAGGGGGGGGGTTGTCCTCCTTTAGTCACGGGCTTGTTATAGACCAATCGAGAGTCACGGCGTCAAGTGAACAAACAGGCTGTTGGCCTCACGAATTGCGTCGAATTGACGCAAAACGCACAGAGCAAGTAACACGCTCCTTTGTTTTGTTTTTTGTTTTTTGTTTTTTTTTAGGTTGTTTAGGGGCATTTTAACCAACGCCACTCGCAAGAGCTTCGAGCCTTTCAACATATGCGGTGATTCAGCAACACGCGAAGCACGACAAAATGGAAATTGGGCTCCTCGCTTTTCGCAACGTAGCGGGAGAATCACTCCCACGTAGTTGGATGCGATCCAGCTTCGCGTAGTGGTCAGTGGGCCATTTTATACGGCGCTTGTACGCTTGCACGGCTCATTACGCCACTCGTCCTACGTCGGTGGCGTTCGCATTCGCGTCTGTGTGAAACACTCACGTCGGAGGACCCGCGCTGTTCGCGAGGTTCGGAAGTGGCCCGTCTGTACTTTTATCGCGATTTCTTGAATGTCTATATACAAGGCCTGCGCAGACGTTGTTTGACTCTGGCGGTCGAATTCACAAACAGACCTTTCACTCTAGTTCTACAAAGAGGCCTCTTCCAGACAGGAAATACAGTTTTACTCAGACTACAACTTCGGAGTTCGTAAGAAGAAAACGATGGTATTGTTTTAAATGTCGCGTCCGCTTAATTGCCGATCTCCTGGTGCGTGTATGGGGCTCATTAAAATGTTGCATTCACCGCCGTCGTCAACTTTATCGTTAACGTAATTGTTATCAGACATAAGGTTCGTAGTGTTAGTCTCGTATAGCTGCTTCATTAGCTTATCTCTAAAGAACACTCAACCAGTTAATTATTATTATCGTCATCCCATCTGTACAGTGTACTTTCAATTGAGACCATGTTTCTGTCCTTGCTCGTCGCTTTTGTGTCAGTTTTTCGATAAAACTGAAACAATATACCATTTATTTTACAGCATAAGCTGTTACTAGCTCACAATAAACCGCTTAGGGTGGCGGTGTTGTCTGCCACTACCACCGGTGTCCATCGTAGCTACTCCACACAATGGAGAAAAAAATTAATGATGAAAATAAGCTTTCAAATAAAAATAAAAATCCGTGGGTAGAGAATATCGTATAGTTGCGGCTTTCCAGGGTGACATCGGCAAGTCACCCAGCCCTCCCCCCTGACCACGTCCGCATTTTGTCGTGTATTCCGGAGTCTATCGAGACTGCTCTCTGCGGTCAGATGCATGTAGTGTACAAGCATTGGTGTTCCAATGAGAGTAAACTGTACACTTCGTAGCGGCGCTTCAAAAAAGTAGGATATGCGTAAGTGTTCCAGTAACTTCATCATTTAGTGCCACTTCACTAGGTTATCGGTTATAGTCAATAATAGAGCCAGGACATTTAGGGGGCAGGGCATTTTAGGTGTCGAGAATAGACAGACAAGCAACGCTTTAGCCCTCTAATATCGTAAATGTAGGCGCGATAATTTTTTTACATAAATGCAAATAATTTCAAAGGAAGACGTTCACGACCTCTATCTACGACAGGTAAACGAGAAATGACGATGACAGTTGAACGTATATACCCGTGCAATCGTCCGTCATCCCGCGCAATTTGCAACAAAATGGTCTCTGTAGACGCGTCGGCCGTCAAATCTACAGAGTTTCCTAAAATTAACTAGAGGAGACTCGGCGCTGCGATCCTTCAGCGACCATGCATGGGAACGATGGGCAGTACACACATTTGCCTAGTCTTCGCACTTGCGGGCAACAAATCGTATTTGTGTCTTTGTTTATTGCTGAATACAGTTTCGTTTTGAAGGAAGAAAAAAACAAACCCTTTTGAACTTCGTGACCCGATTCGAGATGGTAAGCCTAAGAAAATAAGGTGGTGAAGAGCAAACGCTGAACATTTGCTAATGTATTTTTTTTTCGTGAAAAAAACAGCTCCTAGCCACACGAACACACATGGAGCCAGAAGCAGGCCGGAAGTACGAAAATTAGACAAATGTGTGTACTACCCATCATTCTCATGCTCGCTGAAGCGGCGTGCGTTGCAACTCCCACAGACAGTAGCGTCAGAGTTCCAATAGGAAACTCTATGGTCAAATCAACACACCCATGCAAATACTTCTTTTCTGCATGTCTCGAAGGGGCAGAGTTGGGACAGGCAGGCAGATCACTGAAAGACCAGAAAGGAGGGACTCTTTCCGTAGGTCAGGTCGAATCACGTACAACTATTTTCTCCCCTGGCGGTGAACACATTCAAAAGAAAATTACAAGCTAAACAAAAGCCGCGTGCCCATCACATTCTTTCTTTCTTTCTCGCCCTTCACTCTCCCCTGATGCGGCACTCTGTGGTTCCGATTAGCCAACAGCTGGCGCCATGTAAGCTCTGCGGAATACGCGCGCCGGCGCATACCATTTCATTGCCGCTATAGCGGTTGTTTTCCGGAGTTGATTGGACTAGGTTGAACCCCACAGAATTCCCAATGGTCAATGCTGCGTGGTACCATGAATAACGGGCTCGAACTGCATCCGGTATGTAGCAAAACTTGAGGCTAAATAGTGTCCATATAGGCACCAATAATGTGAATAGGTATTTATAAGCACTTGTAGGCATTCGGGCACGAGCGACAAACAAGCATTTATAGGTACCACGAAAACTCAATGCGACCCTTTCTTAGTCTTTCACTCTTGCAGGTAGACCAAAGTGGGGTGACAGTAGTACGAGAAGCAAGATAGGCACTTGAATAAAATACGTTCTCTATATAGTAATTATTGTCACAGAGATGCTCATCAGCTATATAAAAAATGAAGATGATTTCCTTGTTAGTTTACTTTATTTCAATAGGCAATTATATGATCACTCTTCACCATATCTTGCCGCCGGAGTCGACGTCGCCATCGCTGACCATATATGCATACGTCTCTATATATATGTAAACGCAAGAAATAAGCATAATTGAGAAACGACTCCGGCACGCGGAATCGAACGTGGGACTTCCGAGTCGTGAAGGCAAGGCATTAACCACTGAGCCACCGAAGAGCACCTCCTTCATCGTAAATTGAAGGGCATCCCGGGGGGGGGGGGGGGTGACTATCCTGTTTACAGCATTATCAGCAAGATGCACTGTAAACCAAATTACACCCATATAGGTGTTTTATAGTGTCTATAACTCACACCCCAACACCCCACGAAATGGGTGTATCAAGCAGGGCTACACCTATATCGTGGGGCGGATTTCCGAATTTACACCCTATGGCACAAAATTTTTTCGGGTGGAAAGACAAATGTACACCCAAGTGGCCTTAAGGGAGTGAGGGTGTAAAAGCGAATGCACCCAAGTAATCTTAAGGGCGTAAGGGTGTAATATTGCTATGACACCCTAACACCCTTAAAAACAAAAGTAGTGTAGGGGTGTAATTGCTCAAACAGCAAAAAGGGTGTGGGGGTGTTCATGCTGAATAATGCCCCAACACCCATGCAAAAATACCATAATTCGAAAGTTACCCCTTTCCAGTAAGCCCCCGTGGAAGCACGTGAAAGCTTACCCTTTAGCTAGACCTTTCATGTGCAGATGTCCTATGGTAGTGGCTCCTGCCACAGTGTGGTAATCCTGGCCTTAGCACAGCTTTTATGGTGCATATATGAAGCACGGCATATAACACGTAATCCTAGCTTTATGCAAAGGCATCACTCAAAATGAGCTGCCACACATAACACAACGTTCACAAAGTCATGCCATTGTGCAAAACCAAATCAAGCTTTATTTTATTAGGCACAGAGAACATACAGGATTCAGAGACAAATTGTACCTTAATCAGAAGCCTTTTTCAATTGTGCAAAGCAGAATGCCATTTACTACAAAAGAAGACCGGAAATCAGACGTCAATGGTACGGCATGGAGCTCTAACGACCAATGCATGCATATTAAAGTACAACAAAAGAGCCTTTATTTGCACTTAAAAATGAAGAACTAATTTTAACATGCTTCAATGCAGCACAAAAGCACAGTGCAGTGAAGCATACAAACAGCAGGAAGAGTAGTGCAATGCAGCATGCCTTGTTTCTCCAATATACTGAAATAATATATCAATGCACACTACAATTACCACAATGATACGCCACAGTTTGCATGTGTTGTGGCATGCCTTATGCATATTATGCAAGGCTAGTGGTATTCTAATGAATATAATGACAAAACAGTCTTAAAATGGCATTTTCATTTCACAATAACCCTTGTGTGTTCAGACATTCAAAATACTGGGGAAACAATAATACAGGAGTGAAAACAATAGGCAAAATTACAATAGCTTAACAAAGTCACTAGATACTAACCACGCAGAATAATTGATTTAAAGATGTAAAATATCAAGTGCATCACATAATATGTCCCCCTGAAACAATGCAACATCAAAGAACATAAAATGGGCACACAAAAGCAGGGTGAAAGAGTAACCACTTACAGCTAGCAGAGGTGGAGCAGCCAAGCTATCATCTGGAGCAATATTTTGGAGCATCATATTTTGCTTTTCTAGGGAGAAAATCTAAATTTGGAGCAGGTTTCAGGAAAAACAAATACAGCATTTTTGAGCTTGAAATTTCAAATTTACAGCATTGATTGATATGTGCAGTTTAACATCCCCAAACCACCATATGGTTATGAGAAACGTCGTAGTGGAGGGCTCCGGAAATTTTAAACACCTGGGGTTCTTTAACGTGCACCCAAATCTGAGCACACGGGCCTAATGCGTTTCTGCCTCCATTGGAAGTGGAGACACCGCAGCCATGATTCGATCCCACGACCTGGGGGTCAGCAGCCGAGTACCATAGCCCCTAGACCACCGCGGTAAGGCTCCAAATTTACAGTAGTACAACAAATTATACTGAATCACACACACAAAAAAGTATATGTAGAAATTATTTGACATACGCTAATTCATTCAAAATACACGAGAGTGCAGCTATTTCAACAAAAGCACTCTTGAACTGTCCCACAGTGCAAACAATGCTATCCTCCCTATATACGAATGCTCCTCGACTCGAATCTCATCCTTCACTTGTACTAGCTGAGCACAGCACCACCGCTTGTCTAAAAATGACGCTGCGTTTCTTGAGAATCGCAGCAGATTATCCCTGATATTGAGTGACTTGCTCTGCCTAGAGACTGCGCTGGAATCAATTTTCTCAAGTCAAGGTGAAGCATTTAGTGAAGGGACGTTCTAAAATACGGGTGTAAAACTCGCAGTAGCATTTGGTGAGCTTGTCCAACTGTTTGACAGGCGACCCAGAAATTCCAGATATTCGTAAAGGAGGAGCTCAAGGGGGTGGCGAAAAGAAAAAAAGTGGCATACAATTTTCTTTATCGTCGCTTAAGGCTGCAAAAACCTCATAAATCACTCTGAAAGACGGCCAGCACTTATACTAGTACTCGTTATTGAATGGCATCTGCATGGCAGAGTAATATAGGGACAAAAATATTTTGTGTCCTGTAAATCAAAAAGCACTTTTCCGCAGAGCGAAAGCGTATTCTGGCAAAAGCAACTTAAAAAGCGTCATGGACGTCATAGAAAGGGGGGGGGGAGAACTTTCTTTTAAACCGTTCTACTCTTTTCTTTTGCTGTGAGGTTAGAATATAGCCAATTAAAAGTTATAATTATGGTTGGCACATCTGTATTAGATTGGATGATGATGACCCCGCCTCGATGGTTTAGTCGCCAAAGTACTCAGCTGCATTTTTCATGCAGGCGGAAATGCTGTAGGCCCATTTCCTTAGATTTGGGTGCACAAGAACCCCAGGCGGCCGAAATTTCTGGAGCCCTCCCCTAAAGCGTCTCATAATCAAATGGTGGCTTTAGGACATTAAACTGCACACAGCAATCAATTGGACGGTGATGCGCAAACTTAAGTTGAATAATGGAATTTATGTTTCTTGATAAAATTAACAATACTGAGAAATAATTGAGGCTGGTTGGGCATTTCATAATGGTTTTGTGCAAAATTAGGAAATTGTATCCAATTGACACAATTAGCACGGCTGCTGTTCTCTCGAACATGCAAATATGAATACGAAAATATCATGTAATATTTTGCTACAGACATTAAACATGTGCTGTGAATAGACATGAATGCCTGAATTGAATAGTTAATTTCACGTCAAAACCACGACCGCACAAAGAAAACACATGAACAGGACGGGTGCTCACTAGCAGCTGTTTGTACCTTATATTCATAATATACTATATATTCATACGTACAACCTTAAAAAGGTGGCGAGCCGGCATGAAGTACTGATCGTGTTCGTGCCCCTAACAAACTAGCAAAATTGCGCCGGTGCATCGCTGACAATCATGCTGAGCAGCTGAAAGGCTGTAAAAAGAAGCATGCGTGGCCATTCACGAAGTCTGCCACTGAAGTGGTTTACAAAATACCCCTATCGTGCAGAAAGACACATGTTAGCCAGACGACGAGGCGCTGCGTCAATGATCGAGCGAGGGAACACGCCCTTACGGCAAAGAATAACGACGGTGCCCGTTCAAGAGCACATGTCACTTCATGTGGATTCACACCAAGAGCCATTTTCATGGGCTTTCACAAAAGAAAAGGAGTATCACGTTAGCAAAACTTCACTCATCATGTATGAGCTGGAAGCACGGTATCTAGCGATCATGTGTCCTATAGCGTGATTAGGTAAGGGACGGCCCGAGTAGGTTGCACAAGCGTTGACAAAAAGTGGGTTTATATCAGCCTATTTCCTCAAGAAATCAACAATTGCGAATGAGTGCCCAATCCGTTTATGTGTTTTCTTCGTTTGTGTGGTCGTCACTTTGGCGCAAAATTGACTATTATTTAATGCAAACATGCACCAACTATCCCAACAGCAAGTTCTACTACATATTGATGCTACTGCTGCACATGTAAACAACAATAGCACGTGCAGTTAGTTCCCTTAGAACTGTGATAAAAGGGGCACTATACAGTGCCTCAGAGGAGGCACTTTCAGTATATTTTTTGGTAAATAAAGGGCTTAATAAGCATAGGACCTTTTTCTGTGTTCATGACACACTGTTAGGGTGATTTCATGCTAAACGCCCAGCCGTTTTGGCGACCATCTCAAATGCATTCGAAAAATATTGTGCTGATTAACTGTATTGAAAGCAGTGAAACGGTAGGATATTTCGGAGAGAACAAATGTTTGGTCGCAAGGTTGCCGTCGGAACTTTCGGGGATGTCACTTGTGTGTGTGAAAAAATTTACTTTAAAAGTACGTTCTATACCAAACTTGGTCTACATGTTGAGTAAAGGTTCTTGTGTAAGGTCTTTGAAGCTCAGTAATATTATTGCAACTATACTGGCACATAAGCTTCTGAGAATTTATCCAAAATGTGCTATGTTTGCAATTTCTTTATTGTAATACTGCAGTTTGTATGAATATCTGTGTAGTGAATACCTACTCCCCGCAAGGTATATTTTGAGAAAAAAATATTTGAGACTTATCAAGCTGGTAAACTTTGAGAAAAAATCATAAATTCTACAAAATCGTAATTTTTGATCATACTCAGATGCAATTTACGCCATGTGGTGGCTTAACTAAAAATTACCTTTATACATAAATTGAAAGCAAATGAACACTTCTTTTCATATACTATCATTGAATTTTTTGTTTTAAGGAAGAAAATATTTTTTTAGCATTCCCATTGGTGCCTATCTTCCCATTCCGTCATACGACAGCTGCCACCTTGAAATTTCCTATTTTCATCAATGGGAAAGTTCAGAACTTATTTTCTTCCTTAAAACAAAAAAATGTAATGATAACAATTGGCACAAGAAAATACCTTTTTTTTCCTTTCGATTCAGGTTTAAAGGTCATATTTATTTGGACCACTCCACAGTGCAAATCGGGTCTCAATATAAACGAAAATGACGATTCTGCGAAACTCGTAATTTTTTCTCGTAATGTTTAGCAGCTTAAGAAGTCTCATAATATTATTTCCTCAAAATATACCTTTTGTGTAGTTAGTATTCATTAGTCAGACATTCATAACACATGTTGGCTAAGTTCTTGTGGGAGTAGTAGACGAAGAAAGTGCTTAACAGCGCAAATGACAAGAAAGAAAAGATGAGACGAGAACAGAGCCCTGAACAAACAACCAAAGCTTATGGCAAACCAACTGCAATATACAGAAAACAGAATCTGCACATAACCACGCAATATAAGCAGAATTACACATACATGCCCCATACGGCCTACCTTATTGACAACCGGTCATATAAGGGGACCCCAGATAACTAACTTCACAGCAGTTAAAAAAATTGAGGGTGCGCTAAGACAGGAAACGCCAAGTTCTTGAATATAGAAAGCTTCACTAATCTCGTGCTCGCGCCGATTTTTATATCCCCCGTAATCAAACACTTGTCAAGAATTGGCTGTCAACAAGACTTATTACAATGGTCTACCAAGTGGCTGGGAAGGAAACCTTTTAGAGAGTTAGGGTGCTCTCTCAACCGATCATTCATGCATCGCCCTGTTTGGCCGACGTCCACAGGTAAATAATATCTTGTAGAGAATAGCTAAAACACATTCAACATGGTGCATAGCGTGTTTCTTAGTGCATGCTTCTTTCTCAGGTCCTTCGCTGTTGACCGTGCGACATAGGCCAGCGAGCTTGTCGCGTGCGCACAACGCAACTCTTACACCTATTTTTCCAGCGACCTTCTTTAGCCTACGGGAAACTTCGTGTACGTAGGGAATAACAGCCTCGCTAGAATGAGGCTTGTTGAGTTAGCTCTTGCTTTGTGTCTCATCAGGCAATCTTAGTGACGTTAGGAGAGTCTCGGCAAGAGAAGTTAGCAGGGGATTAGAAAAGCCTGCTTGTTGAAGGCAGTGAACTTAGAACGAGAAACTGCACTCTATCTGGCGGTGACAAGAGTCAGTTAGAATTGCTTTTAGGCCGGAAAAAGCGATGCTTCGCTTGACTAGCTTAGAATTAGTGGACGTAAAAAGAACGCTTTTCCTTGAGAAAGGTTCGTACCGCCAATATACATGGTCAACCAAAAAACTATTTCCAAGTCAAGGCATCGTAACTTGTCGTCATGAATCGAACTCTGACTTTAATTCTAGTTGCATCATTTCACGCCGAAAAATGTCAAATATCTCACCGGTGCAGATGTGTGCAGTGGCTCAAGTTTAGCACCGGTTCTTTGTGACTTTTTACTCGCGCGGTATGAAAGAAGTCTCATGGCTAACTTTGATCACACGAGTACAGTTAAAGTGTTCGACTACGTTGACGACTTTTTAGAGCTTTACCGCATCGATCAATCTGACCCTCGGCGAACCACCGATGAGATATTTGACGTTTTCGGGTGTGAAATGAAGAAACTAGAAATAACGTCGGAGTTTATTTCTGACGACAAGCTACGATGTCTAGAATTAGAAATGCTTTTTTTTTTGTTCATCATGTATGTTGGCGGTACGAGTCATTCTCAAGAAAGAACCTCCTTTTTACGTCCGCCCATTCTAAGCTGGTCAAGTGAAGCATCGCTTTTTCCTGCCTAAAGGCAATTTTAACTGGCTCTTGTCACTGCCAGATAGAGTGCAGTTTCTCGCTCCAAGTTCACTGCCTTCAACAAGGAGGCTTTTCTAATCCCGAGCTAACTTCCATTGCTGAGACTCTCTTAATGTCACTAAGAGTGGTTGATAAGAGACAAAGCAACAGCTAACTCAACAAGCCTCATTCTAGCAAGGCTGTTATTACCTACATACACGAAGTTTCCCAAATGCTAAAGAAGGTCACTGGCAAAATAGGTGTAAGAGTTGTGTTCTGCGCACGCGATAAACTCGCTGGGCTATGTCACAGGGTCAACAGCGAAGGACCTAAGAAAGAAGAATGCACTAAGAAACACGCTACGTGCCATCTTGAATGTGTTTTAGCGATTCTCTTCAAGATATTTTTTTACTTTTGGGCATGGTTACATTGGCCAAACAGGGCGATGCATGAATGATTGGTTGAGGGGGTACGCTAACTCTCTAAAAGGTTTCCTTCCCAGCCACTTGGCAGACCATTGTAATAAGTCTTGTTGTCAGCCAATTCTCGACAAGTGTTTGATCACGGGGGATATAAAAATCGGCGCGAGCACGAGATTAGTGAAGCTTTCTATATTCAACAACTTGGTGCTTCCTGTGTTAGCGTACCCTCAATTTTTCTTAACTGCTGTGAAGTTAGTTATCTTGGGTCCATTTACATGACCGGTTGTTTATAAGGTAGGCTGTATGGTGCATGTATGTGCGATTCTGCTTATGGTGCATGGTTATGCGCAGATTCTGTTTTCTATATATTGCAGTTGGTTTGCAATAAACTTTGATTGTTTGTTCAGGGCTCTGTTCTCGTTTCTTCTTTCCCTTCTTGTCCTTTGCGCTGTTAAGCACTTTCTTTGTCTACCATACAACACCAACCAGTCGTATCAAGCACATTGTTAGTCTTGGAGGCGTATGTGCCAGTGAAATTGCACTAATATTACTGCGCTTCAAACACTTTACACATGAACTTGTACTTAACATGTAGACAAATTTTGGTATCGAAGCAATGAGCAGCACTTTTAAACTACCTTCCCACAAACCACACTGAAACGACATTCCAGTAAGTTCAGAAGGCAACTACGTGACCGAAATTTTTTTCTTTTGAAATTATTTTACTGTTTCACTGTTTTCAATGCAGTAAATCATCACAATTTTTAATACATTTGAGATGGTCGCTAAAATAGCTGGGATGTTTGGCATGGATTGACCTATTAGTGTATCCACCTTTTAAGCTGGCGACATGTAGGCCATCTCCAGTTTTTCATACAACTGTAACATTATGCATTGTACACAGTTTTCTACACGCACTGCTGTTGATCTGATGGCAAACTGATACTTATATTGAAAATATAAATAGGTATATAGGACACATAGCTTGAGATGAAGCCTTTCCCATCAGAGGAATGTTCCTAAAATGTACAAGATATTTGGTGCACCCTATGAGTAGCGTCCACCACTGCTGCCACCCTTTGAGTGAGGTCGTGAGCCCGGAACAGCTGCTTTCAGGTTGTGATGAAGAGTGCACTGCATTGCCAGCACCCAGTCCATCGTAGAAGACGTAGTGTGCTTTCCTTTCAACATTCTGCATGTAAGAGATGCACAACATTCAACTAAGCATTTAAAAAATACTGGGAACAATCAGAACCTCATTATGATGTGTCATATAATAAAAAGCTCCAGCTTCTCCACTTTCAGCTTTACTATTATTCACTTTTACGTTTACAAGCATCTGTGCATATTAGTGTACGAATGCAAGTGCCATGTTTGAGTATAGTTTTTTCACCACCGTGGTGGTGGTGAAAAAGTGCTTCTCTCTTGAATCATGCACCTACCAAGAAGCTTGAAATATACTGGGAAGCTCAAATTTCAGCGTTTATACCAAGTTTTCTTGCTAAGCTCGAATACCCTAACCAATAGGCCACTACAATGGTTGATACAAAAAATTATATAAACCCATTCAGACAGAAAAGTAGCAATATTTATCATTTACTTTGAAGGATCGTTGTGTAGACATGTACACATCACAGATGTACAATCTACTGTGTGAAAATAGTGTAAAACATCGAGCAAGCCCCAATATGGAAGGATCAACAGCACTGTGTATTTGTGGAAGCTCACCTCTAAATTTCTTCTCCAGTTACATAAATTTGGTGTACTCGATAATTTTATGTCTTTCACAGGTTGCTTATTGGTCAACAAAATGATTACTTTAGGCCACGAGTAAAACTGACTACTCTCAAGAATAAATAAGACGTGCTAACCCTATTCTTCGAGTGCATGCATAAGCAGCTCATTGGCAGTTGAATTTTTTTAATTCATAAATACAGCCATGAAACAGATAATGTATCACAAGTAAGTTAAATATATGCTCAATAAGCTCTGAACTGTTGGACCATAAATATGTGTAATTTAAAAAATGCACGACATATTGGAGAAGTAGCTAACAGGAATATATGCACGGAGGGCTTATTAGTTGGATCAGTGTCCTTACATTCGTAAGGATGAAACCTGCACAGACAAAATGCATGAAACAGACAAGAGCTGTTAGGTCTGCCTGCTTTTATTTACAGCCACCTGTGCCGCCATCCTCATTTTGTTTTTCGCGAGCGTGTTCTTTAGTGGCTAACTATGCCTACACCATTATCATCTGTGCTGTATCAGTCTAACTGAAAGTTTTGTGTGCGTGTTTGTTGGTACACTTTGGCTAAGCTTTCATACGTAACCACATCGCAAAACCCTTCACTAAAATATACAGAAATATTCTATTCTACAATATTCTATGTGCCGCAGTACAATGGTGCAAAAATGCAAAAAGATGTGTGCAATTGAGTGTGGCTGTTCAATCCCTTGTTAAAGCAGATCAATATTTCTATATCCTGATTATTTACGATATACTAGTATAAATATAAACAAACCTAGCAAGGCATAAAAAGCGCAAACAAGGTACATATAAATTCTTTGGTTAGCTGCACGATTTTTAACAAAACACGTCACGCCGCTGCAAAGCGCAGGCATCAAAGGGGTACTGATACAAAGTTTAAGTATTTTTCAATTGTTGCTTTAACTAGCGTATTTACTCGCATTAAAAACGCACCCCTATCTTCAGTTATTGAAATCTGGATTTTTTTTTTCTCCCACGTAATAAACGCGCCCCATTTGTCCACTGCAGTCCCGCTAACTGACAACTGGCGCCTCTTTACCGTTGATCTGCTTCGTTTTTATTATTATTATTATTATGCCATTTCTTTCGCCCACCTCGGCTCGCTCAGCCCCCCCCCCCCCCCTTGTTTTCTCCCCCGCTGCCGAATGCTGTAAGGTTTATCTGCGCGGGGCACATCCCCCCCCCCCCCCGTTTTCTTTAACCATGCCCCAAAGCGAGGTTCACGAACACTGCGACTGTTGAGACATCGCAGCTGATAAGCACACAGCGAGCGAAGGTCACGAAGCTACCGACGCCATGAGACGGTCGCTTCCTGCAATTACGAGTATCGCGGGCAAATCGGGAGTTGGCAGGCAGGCACGCACTTCTGCACTTCGTTGTTCGCATACACGAAAGCTTACCTTTTCAGCAATAGCACGAAATCCAAAAGCGTTCTCCATGTAGCTCCCAGCGTAGAGTCCGTTGATTGCTTGATCGGAAACTCTCTGCTTGCGGCGGGCACAAGCTTCAACGAAAGCCGTTGACAGAGGACACACACTCCGCCGCACCAAAGTTGTTCTGTACTAGCCGACACGCCGCAGATTGCAGTGACACGTACTGTATCTACTGTAAGCACAAGTTAAACTGTGCAAGCCGTATAAGTACGCGTCCCTGACAAAGCAAGTGAATAGTAAAATAATAAACCACCGTCAGCCTGCAGCAAACACGCACACGACATGTTACCACCCAATTCAAAGTCTGCCTGTTGACGATGGCGATGCGCAGTTGCCCCCGAGACCTCAAAACCGAAACCGAAACCGAAACACATAGCAGTACCGTTTTATGATATAATTTCCAAGCTATGTCAAGCCTCCAAGATATAGTGTAATATTTCATGCTTGACAACATATTTATTTGCTAGCAGAGCTTCAAAGTCTTTTTTTTGCCACTGACGTGTGCAGGTGGCAAATGCGTAGCCTTCGTAATGTACATTTTTTTTTTTTTCCCGGGTGAGGCGTTATTGCGGCGTTGTTTCGACATTTCGGAGTCAAAATTTGTTACTTGCGGAACATAGATATAAATAAAAAGTTAGGGAAAGGTGGCAAGGAGGTTGTTCCATATTTGACACATCTCCCACTCTTTTTAATGTTCGTTTGAGGGGATATTTTTTAATTCAAAATGGGGCAAATCTAGAACCGGAACAAGCTCAACTAACGCTGCCTTGACATATACATACTATCAACGTTCTTCTAGAACAGTAATATTTATAAATAATGTTTAATATTACTGTTTTAGAGGAAACGTGAACGTATGTATGAGCCAATTGAGTGTCATTTGAGCTACTTTCGGGTCAGGATTTGGCCCATTTCGCAAAAAAAAAAAAAAAAAAAGAAAGCTTGCGATTCGGATCCGCACGTATGCAACTACAGGCAAAAATTTACATACAAATTGCGCCAGGCCCCCTTTTCGTCTTTCTGTTCCCTTGCATGCATAAATCCTAGCAACACCCCTGCTGTGCTATTAGCTTCTTTTAAATAACACTCTGCCAATCAGCAAGAACCGGGGACTTTGCTTTTTTTACCGACAAAGTATGAAGGGCGCTTGCTTTTATTTCAAGTCTTAAATTTTGTGTGAGCATACCAATGTGCGATTATCAGTGCATTGTAACGTGACAGTAACAACTGTCAATTACAATGCTGCAATTAGTCAACTACTCTCCATCTTTGTGGCACGGGTACATTGCGCTAGTGTTGTCTACGATCGTTCACGTGTATATTATACGACGCGCAAGCGTGCATTTCAAGTAAATATAAAAAGAGCACTAAGTGCCCACAGAGTGGTGCGACCCATTGGAAGAGTTCACCCGTGCTAAGCGTATGTGCGTCAAGCTTGTCCTGCGGCGCAGCATGCGTGCACAGCAGCTGCATCAAAATAAGCTTAGCCTGTTGATTGCAAACATGCCTAGTTCCGTGGCAATTCGAATACTACAAACATTCAATTTGAACTGACCCATGTTCATAGATCTAAATATAACTCACTGAATGAATCAGGGACTCGTGTATTGATGCGAAATACTTCAGTGTGAGGAAATATATGGACCTCCATTGTAAAGAATTGTCCCCGTATCTCCATGTTTCTGCAAATGTCGTCAAAAGAAGATAGTCTTGCGTGTGGAGAGAGTGAACAGGACATTTATTTGGTGTTCTGCGCAAGAAAGTCGGTGAGTGGTATTCTGTAGGCACTGCGTTTGAGTGCCTCGAGCGTACAGCTAAGGCGAAAAAGAACATCAAATCATGTCGCACGTGAGACATGAGCGCCATCTGGCAGTCTTCCTAGAAAACAAAGCGTGTGGCTTTGATAGGGGTGTGCCCGCCCATCTCAGAGGTGATAAGGTGTAGAACGCAAGGCGACGGGTAGATTCCACCACGTTAGGAAAGCGTTGGAAACACTCCCTGTTCCGTGCAAGCATTTCATGGTCAGCGCAGCGTGATAAGCGCTACGGCCTTTAATATTACTAATGTATGCTTTTTCTAGTAAAAGACGCACATGCAGAATATATACGTGTTGTTATGATGCCACAGACATGCGCAATCATGGCTTTTTAATTGACGATTGCACAAGCATGAACGCTCAATCTTGAGCAACACTGGTGGGCGCTGCAGATGAGGTCGGCCATTTCAAGTACCAGATGCCGTATAGAGTGGACAAACCGACAAATGTACAGACAGATAGACAGACAGGCAGACCAAAATTTTTGCGTTGAAGGTCCCCAAAAAAGACTATCGTCTTTAATAAATCAGGACCTCTGGTACAAAAAACTTAGTGTGATTTCAAATGAGAAAGCGCGCACGATAGCCTGTCGAAAACCGTGTGTAATCGTTTCATGTTATGTTTAAGTGCAACATAATCTCTTTTACTGATGTCTCTGTGAGAATTAGGGAAGAATGGACATAAGCGGCAGCAAAATATTTTTAGTAGGAATCCCAAAAAGTTAACCCATGAATTAAGTCATTGAACATGTGAGGAATCTTCTGAATATAATATAGGGGTGGTTTATTAAATATAATACATAGCACGATATTTTGGCGAATGAATTATGGGAAATGAAAACGAATGCCGCAACATCGATCTTTTCACCAGACTTCTGGCATGCGGTTTGATTGCATCCGTTGAGATGTGATATGTATTGATGCTCTAAACTATATACATATATGATAGGTGTAACGTTCAAGGAAGCACCCTTGGGTGTAATTTGCTAACATATACCTATAATACACCTAAAAATGAGAAATGGGCGTACGAAAGGTGGAATTGCAGAACTTACACCCATGCGGATAAGTTTGGCAGAAATAATAGGTGTAAGATGGGTGATTTATTCAAAAATCCACCCTTAAGGGTGTGAAATGATTTGCAGTGTGGTGCAATGAGCGCGCGCTCTTATCTCCCAAACCTACAATGGCCTGCGGAAAGGTGGGAAGTGGACACTCTCACGCGCCTTTGTCTCCCGATGAGGAGGATCGTACGTCTTGGCTGCAGGGCGTTGGACTTTCGCTGAAACAATTCTGTTATAGCTACCGGACGCACAAAGGTCACTACAATCGTTGCAGTCTCCGTTTGCAAAAAGGGCGCGCTTTTCAGACACATCAAAGTAACAACTGAGGCGCTTATTCGCGTTCATCCGTACCTGTGACTACGTTTCGTGCGTCATTTTTAGTTCTTACCTTTATATGTCCCAAATTTATTTCGTACGGATTGATTTTTAGTATTACTTAGTATCCAAATCTTTACCACAACGCGGTTATTATCGTTAGCATAACTTTCATCTGATGACCTTACCGCTATCTCAATTAGAATTTTCATTTGTTCACGGTTTTGTATTAATTTAAATCCCCAAAATCTCTTAGCTCAACAGGCCATTGTCCTAGACTGCCTGCCACCCAACTCTTTGCATATCCCCCTCAGTGGGCGAGTGCCACCAAAAATGGCTCACGATCATCACCAGTCAGTACCATTATGAGGGTAATTGCGTCATCAGGAACAGCAGCATTCTACCAAGTCAGTACTGGTCTGCGCTGGCGCGCGAGAACCTGGCAGGCTCCTCACGAACCATCTCCCAGATTCGCACGCATTTTTTGTGAAAGCACGAGACAGCTGCAAGAACGTCCTAACCTCCATGGTGCCAGCCGAGAAAGCACTTACAGTGACTACCAACGTGCCCAACATGCCCGGTTTGGACAGCGTACAACGGCGTTTTCAAGAAAATACACGCAGGTACCAGTTACAGCCGGCGAAGATTGTTCGAGCTAGGAAGGAAGATTGCGGGATTCCAAAGCCGCCAGCTTTTCCACGAAGAGTCGCAGAACAGTACTATGGCTCTCTTTCGGACAACGGATCAATAACCAGTGACAGCTTGACACACTCCAGCAGCTGCTGCGACCGCACTGACCAGCCCCGTGCTTTCGGGACCTCCAAGGAGACCACAACTTCGAGGGTGAACATGTCAGCAGGTCATGACCGGAGGACAGGGTTAGAGGTCCAACCCAGCCGACCCATCGAAAACACTGTGCGAAGAGCTCTGCTTCCGTGTGGCGCGTGCGAAGGCAGTCCCGAGCCTCTTCCTATCTGCCAGGATCAGAAACCCGGTGCCGCAGATCTCATGACGAGGGCACGATCATGGCAAGTGTCCACAGCTAAGCCAGAAGGCTTCGACGCATTCAGCGATGCGTGTAAGACACTAACCGTGTCCTCCCGACCGCGCTTTAATACCGTATTTGGTGGCACCAGTTCCCGCTACCAACACCAGAGTGGAGGCTTTTGTAGCTCAGCAAGTTGTTTCGACCTAATTGACGCCGACCTTTCATCTTCTGAGACCACAGAAACGGAAAACGTGATCGGTACATTTGCAGGCTCGAGCAGAGCATCGACGACGGCTCTAGATTCGTCTCCGGATGGAGAAGAAAATGTCGAATCCTCGAGCAGAAGCCTTCACCGAGAAAATGCCAGTTCCGTCCAAACGTCACCGAAGGCAATGGGTGCCTCGGACTATAGGCGTTCCGATAGCCCGTGGGATGCAGCGTCACTCGCCGCCAGCTTCATGGACGAGCTCTCATTGCAGCTGGTTGATACAGGCGACCTGGTGGAATACGCCAGCACACGAGAGCAGCGCCCTGGGGGCACTGGCGAGCGCGGGCCTTTGCACACGCTGGATGTGGGAGACAGGCAGCTACCAAGAACTGCTGCTCAATTGGAGACACACCTCGAGGAAAGGCTGGCTGCGTGGGATCCTTCTCAAGAGAACTGTTACGAGTTGTCTGTCACCGGGGAGTTAGAGCTCCTCGAGCAGGAATGGCTCGACCCACGTCGCCCGAAAACGCCCGAAGAGAAACGTGATTGCACCGCAGGACCCTTGACCCGCAAGCCGACCGGCGTTGGAACTTTGTCCACTGCCCTGCGACGATGTAAGACACCCATGGCTGGTGGGAACAGTCCAGACACCAGCATATACGACGATCTAGAGTGGATTATTGAAGAGCCGGGGACACTGTGGCCCGGATGGACCAGTACTGTGGATTACACCACCGCCAAGCCTCTGGCGGGTCCGGAGCCAACCGTGGACGCCGAGGCGCGGCCTCCAGCTGCGATTGACGACGGCCGCCAGGTGTCCTGTCGCGAAAGGAAATCACTGGCTACTCGATCAAGCGCCAGGACGTCGCCTCACGAAAATATTGACAGGTCGTCGGTCACTTCCTTCACATCACTAGGCTGCTTTCCGGGGTGCGAAAACGCGTTCATAGAGCCAGATACATGCAGCACTTTTATCGATGCGGAGGCTGTGCGGAAGTCGTCAGAACTGCTCCATGAAAACTATTCTATCCTCGACGAGGAGAACGAAGCATCACTAGGTGTAGATGAGTCACGGGTATTGGGTGGCGATGAGGGCTTTGACGGGTGAGGAAGCCAGGGTGTTGTCTTAAGACGATTTTGGGTAAAATATTAGAGTCCTATCGTGTAAATCTTTCGAAATACAGTTCATTTAGCAATGTACTGTAACCGAGATCACCTTGACAATTTCCGACACAAGTCATTGCGAGACGCCTGCGCGTAAAAGGATGACGTTTGAATTGTGTCACGAACTATAATCGTTTCCTAAACCTATATGTGTAACCAGGCGTATTCTCAAGGAATTCTGCAAATTTCATAGGATGATAAGTGCTTGTAGCATTATACGGGCCAAATTTTTTGCGTCTTGTATCTAAACTTCATTATTCACGATTGCAGAGGTACCATGGCGCAGTAAACTGGCTAATTTTTCTGACCACAAGTCCGCTTGAGTCTAACCCAACTTCTTTCGTCATCCTGTATGAAGGATTGGGTGCATGTTTCAGTGAATAAAAGAAACCTGCTTAAGTTCTCGGCCTCAAACTCGTCCTCAAAGGCGTCACCCCGTCTCTAATTTCAGCGACGCTTGACTCATTAATGAGAAGGCCCTCGAAAACACGTAGATCCGGACTGCGCATGTAGTTTTTTCACGTGTTCAAGCTAGGTCATGCTGGACTTCCGTATGGAGGCAGTAAATAGACTCGTTCGGAACCTTTCACAACTGTACCGTAAGAATGCGATAACGTACCACTCCCGTTTAAAGACTGGAAATCGAGCACTGTCGGCTTTCGTTGGCAGTTGAATATACGGCTCAGTCATCGGTCGATCCGCTGACGATCGTTCGCGGCTTCGCACTATCGCAGCAGTCGATCTCTCGTTATACTCCGGCTAGAGCAACAATCGAGATCGAACATTTTCTACCTCACTTCCGGCCACGTGGCGCGTCCCGGCTCTTAAAACAAACAGTCGTCGGGCGGCATTTCGAGGAAGTGGACTGCGATCTCATTCGATCCGAGCGGTAGCATTGGGAACGGACCGTGGGATCCTCTTTGATTCCCTGGAAATGCTGTCAAGACTTCGTCACCGTTCTGTGTATGCACAACGCTTCGACTGCGTCGTAATCCCAAAGCGTGGACAAAGCATCTCGCACATATCGTTTGCTTGGCAAAGTTCAAGACGCCATGCTGGCGCGACGAAAGCGTTCCGCTCCCAGGAGAACGAAACGTTGAGCGCGTCGCTGCTTTGTTTATCGTCAATTCTCCGAGGCATCCGGCAGCGTCGCGGCTTCGGCAAACAGCCCCGAAGACGACTTGTGTTTCGAACGCGCAAGCAGCCCCGACGGAGGGAGTCCGAGAGTGCGCACTCTTTTTTTTTAAGCGCACTCCGTGATTTGATTACAGCCGCGCGCGCATCTCCGGCATTGAGCGCCCGTCTTAACTCGTATCCAAACAATGCGCGCCCTGCTACGGCATGACTGGCCGTATTTGTCGTCCATCTCCTCCGCGCGCGATATCGTCCTCCCTCGTTCCACACTCGGCGGAGGACTTCGGACCTGCGCTGATAACAGCTGGACGCGCATTGAAGACAATATCGTTGTCATGGGCTGCCAGTGATTCGAAACGCGAATAAGTTGCGCACGCGGAGAGCGACGAGCGCAGCAAATTGCAGACACAGAACATGGCAATTCTCGCCCCTGTTTTCCAACAGAGTGTAAAGGAGAGGAAGCAAAGCATAGAGGAGTAAGAGGATCGTATTTGGTCGTTAAGGTCAATCCTCATTAATTACGACACGGAGGTGTAGAACAATGATGAGAAGCCGACAGGGAAATAATAGAAGCAGCTGCTATATATACGCATTTGTTGCTAGCGAAGCCACGTCAGGCCGAATGGTCTTTAGCTTCGCTTCATTTTTCCGTATCTCTCCAGAAATAAAATCTTTTCATTCATTCATTCATTCATTCATTCATTCAAAAAAACGTGTTGGAGAAGTACTTCTCCAGCCCGATCCTAACGATCTTAAGATATACCTAGCACGACAAAATTGTGCTAGAACAGTACTATAGTATTGTTTAGCACAATATTCACACTGCCGAATATATTGTGCAGCGCTGTAGCGAAGAATCGCTGCTAGCGATTGTTAGCAACTGTATACTTTGAATTTTCTTTTATTGCCCCCCCCCCACACTATAATGTCATGTGGCGCTATGGGTATGGCATAAATAAATAAATGAATAAATAAATAAATAAATAAATAAATAAATAAATAAATAAATAGCCTGAATTATAATAGGCGCTGCCATTGTTGTTATAAAGCAACAATAGTCAAAACAAATGAACAAATCTCGCTGGCGCTGTTCTATGTCGGGAACTTCTTGTATCGAGAATCGATTAATACAATGATGAGTGTTATAGTTGCGACTATCATTATCACCAGTGGCTGTGGTCTTCTTTCGATGGGAGCCTAATGCCAGAGGCCCGTTTACGTAGATTCAGATGCACGTCAAACGAGCCTATAGCTGGTGGATTTTTCTATTGCCCTCTACTACGATGTGTCCAACAATTATGTACACTGGCTTTGGAACGTAAAACCCCCAAAAATTACATATCCACCCACACTAGTGCAGAATGCGGTTCTAGCAATCCATTTGCATTTGTTATAACAAAGTTTTGTAGCGCTCAACAGTACCGGGTCACATGTGTTCCGCTTCTTGCACAGAGTGCACATCCATGTGCTCTATAAGAAAAAGAAATCACGTGTTACTTTTCAACAGCGAAACCACTCAGCAAATTGTTCTTCGTCTGGTGAACCAAAAAATGATCATCATCGTAAACAGGCCACGGAAATTGGGCAAAATACTCTATATGTACTCACCACTAATCCACTAAGAATGAATAAACCATGAATTAGCCCTATAAGAAGCTATTGCTAAACATTTTGATTTTATAAATATTTTTTTCTATAACAAGTCACCACTCGTTTCATGGCCTATCACCTATGATGGGTTGCGCCGGGTTAATAAGGACCGACCTACCGACCGACCGACCGACCGACCGACCGACCGACAAGCGGCTGCGAAGCGACGGCGAAGTGACTGCGTCGTGCGTATACAATACCCCGAGTACGCATAAAGCGAGTGCTTCTGTCGTGACTGCGGCCCGCTGGCTGAGGTGAGTTCGCGACCCTATGCGCTTCAAGTATTCTATGCGAAAATGTTAGGCCTGCGCGGAAGGCGCAGTGATGTCATCGCGAAAGCTAGAAGCGCAGCCTTTCAGAGCCTTTCAAAACACGCATTGGGTATACTTACTGCAAGTACACTTGCTTGATACCCACAAGGGCATTAATATTAAATTTTTTCGGGTAGTAGGCTGGCATTCGCTATGCTTTTTGTCATTATTCTTCTGAGAAGCGTCGTATCCGCTAAACATTTCTAAGGAATTTCGCGCCAATTGTTAATGCAGTGGCTGACGACGATGAAGAATTATGGCTGTAGTGGGTATGCGCCACAGTCAATAGGGAAACAAACACAAGCTTTTGTAATGGGTTGGAGCATTGGACGGCCTACTCGTTATTCTAATCGCATTGTGCGACGACTGGTTGTTCTTTCGCTGTTTCAAAACGCTTTATAAGTCGTATTAACGCAATTGCTTTCCCGACATCAAGCCTGCCTAAAGCAAGTTTGACAACAAGTCCCAAGCACCGGTGTGGCTCAGTGGTAGAGTACTGGGGTTTCACCCCGTGGACTTTGAGTGCTAGCCTGTATCACTTATGCTAGGTTTTTTTTTTTTCTAATTTCGCGCGATATGGTTACGCACACCGGCGGCAGCGGCGGCTGACAACTGCGCGTGGCCCGAGTTTTGAACTTATAACAACTTACGCTGTAATAAGTGATGCTCAGTGGTATAAAATCATAAGGCTAAACGCTATAGCAAAGTACATCGCAAGATGGGAGTGAACTTGAAGAGCTTATTTCTCTGTTTTGAAACAACCTTAATGAGAACTAGGAGATATTAACGCCAATAAGGTATATGGGACGTTAATTTTGAAGTTTTAAAGGGCCTTTGCAGCACTTTTCCAAGTAATCGTCGAATGACTTCAACTTATTGCCTTGCGAGTAGACTTCCGCGAATGTTTCAGAATTCCTCAAGTACTAGCGGAGTTAACGAGAATTCGTCGCACGCTTTAGGCTATTTCTTCAAGGAAGGGTGGTGGCATCATTTGTATATGACATCATTTGTCGAGAGAATGATAGCGATTTCCGGATGACTTCAAAAGTTAACTGTAAATTGCAGGCCACGTGCTGTGTGGTCACCGAGAGATGCCGACACCCAAGTGCTAAAGGTCATGACGCGCGCTTACATGACCTTGAGCAGGTGTCGGCATCTCTCGGCGACCACGTTAACTATGCAAGTGACGATGCTCAATTTGGCAAAATGCCATGGACTTTCGGTATAGACTATATTGCGGAGGGGTTTCAGTGACGTCATGTTGGGCTGTTAACCTTTGTGTTTTGTATTTTTAACAACTAAACAGTGTTACGGTAGACGCACACACGCGAAAACGGTACAACTGGTGCATACAATGTTTCATGGCCTTATTTATTCACATCGCAATATAAGAAAACACAAAAAACACCGACTTGGCAGCCCAAGATTGCGGCGCCCACTTGTCGTGGGTAAAGTAGTCTTTATGACGCAGTAATTTTGGTATATGGCGTCATTTGTCGAGAGAATGAGAGCGATTCCTAGCTGACTTCAAGCATTAATCGTAAATTCCAGGCCACGTGTCACGTGTTCTCGGTAGCCTCGACTACCGATCGGCAACGTTTTTTTTTTTTTTTTTTTTGACCGTGCTCGAAAATTGCTGCAGGGCCCATTTAAGTGTAATGTAGATGTGAAGACTCGTGATCACGCACATGTGTATTTCCTTCGAAAGCGAAACGTCATACCTACGTCACGAACGTAAGCGGTGACAGACAGATTCCAAAACGATCCTCTCGAGCTCCATCATCACTGTGATTTTGAGCACTCTTGTTTCGTTTTGTTTGTTTGTTTGTTTGTTTGTTTGTTTGTTTGTTTGTTTGTTTGTTTGTTTGTTTGTTTGTTTGTTTGTTCGTTCGTTCGTTCGTTCGTTCGGGGAAGGCATCGTTCGTTCGACGCCTTCCCTGAATCTACGTTACACCAAAAGACGCGTAGATAGCGCAACTATAGGCTCGACTTTCTGCAACTCTGCTATCGACATCTGATTTGTTCACGCAGCCTACCGCCCACTCCGGCAGCCCACCGGCTCTCACTGCCGCGTAGACCCTCTCTCTCTATGAGCCAGTGCTCGAGGTGTAAGCGTCTCCGCTGAGCAGAATTACCTGCCACGGCTTCTCCGTGTGGCTTTGACTTCGAAGTGAAATTCACAAGCCCACACAAATTGCCACAAATGCGTACTTTATCTGCCTCTCCAGAGTTCTGGCAACGCGGATATTCTATGGTTGTAACCTAGCTGATGTTGTGAGCATCAATCTCCTAAGGATGTTCTCTTTTGTGGGCACAGAGTCTCTGTAAATACTTACGTGTTTTTGACCACGTTTTGAGGAACCGTTGTCTCCTGGAAGAGCTATTCACATAATAAATATTTAATTTGCCTGACCACATTTTCGCTCTTTTAACTGAAACAAATTCATTCGAATTTGAGTAAGCTTGCTATTTTGAGGAAATTTGTTCCACTAGAACCTACATTTTGAGTTGACTACAGGACCTTTGAAAACTTGTAACACCAAAGCGACGAAACGCATAGTAGTTTCATTTCGGGTGCAGTAGTTGCATACACTTATGCACAATACCGAAGAATACTGATTATCTTACAATGCGCAGAAAATGGTGGTACCCAAGTAATACAGAAGTGACTTTGAGGCACGTGAGTTGAAAACTACAAAGCAGCCAAAAAGTGAAGATTGTTCTCCACAAACACCGTTCAACTTTTTTATTTAGCTGCCGCGAGTTCGGTCATCACTGCCGAAGTTTTTTTCTTTTTTTTTTGCGCATCATTTGATGCTGTCGTCTAGGTTACCTAGGTTATTCTGTGAGTTAGGCTCTATTCGCAATGTATCGCATATTGCGGTCAACTTCTTTCAGCACATTAACTGTGTTTTGGCCAGGCTTCTATCGCATAACGATTGCAGAATTTCGGCCCGTGTGATATTGCCTTCATTAAAATAAAGGAAAGCGTTTAATGTCGCAGGCGTTGAGACTCCGAAACTTATACAAAAACAGCAAGGACTCTGCTACGTAATTTTTGAAGCGCTTATGATGTCACGTAGCACGTGACGCCAACAGGCAGAAAAAAAAGTTTTGCACATTCGTCGTCGTAGCTACTGGCGGCGCTGACTGACGCTCCCGCGTTTAAATACACATATATACTCCATAAAGTGGGCGGGGAGGTTGCCGTCGTGGTCGCTCAGTTAGAAAGAGCATCGGACGCGTTATTTGAAGGTCGCATGTTTGGTCTCTGGCCACGGCAACTTATCTTTTCGTACACTTTTCTTTCTTCACATTTTCATGACATTTGCTACTAATAACACTCCCTATGCTTTCATTGGCAGTGTTGTCTGTTAGTTTTCAGTAATATTGCACCTTATCTAAAACACTGGTGAAACACACAGCTTTTTCGCTCACGTTCGACGTACTATTAAACTATAGTGCTTACTTGGACTCGCAAATCACTTATTTCTACAGCATTTCGCATTTTACCACCGCTTTTGCTGTTTCCAAGTTTTCGGAGCTGGATGTCTTCCCGACAAGTCCCTTTACCGTGGCTCTAAACTTCAAACTCGACAAACAGGAAGCAGCCTTTGGTGCACGTGTTCCTCATTTATAATTGGGAGAGTTCTATCACGAGCTAAGAGATACAGGTTGATCGACATCGCTGATTCGCGCAAGTTTCGACCGTGTTTCTTCCGAATCGCACCGTGCGACTTCAATGCGCAGATGGAACAGCATCGTCGCGCTCGCAGCACGCACGCTCTGCTCCTTTCACTTAATACCGCCTTTCTATACAACCATGCCGACTACTGACACTTGTACACGCACGAGCGGAAATATTCTTATTCGTTCACATGTGACTGTAGCTGATACAATTTTTTTTTAATGAGCTCCGCCGCGGGGTGCGACAACCCTATTAAAGCGTATCTCGGCTTTTCACCGCACCACGACAATGCTCGTCAGGGAAGCCAACAAGTGCAAAAGAAATAAAAACATTGCAAATGACCGCGCTAAATAATGAGGTGATCGAGGCCCACAGAAAGCATTGACAAGAACAGTGCTTCTCCTTTTCACTTATTTCTGTGTGCCTCGACTCGTTTTCTTTCTCTATTGTTTTTTTTTTCGCTATGGTTTGTGACGGATTCATACCAACTCGCCCAGTTAACGACACTTCGGAAGCGAAAGCGCTCCGTGTTCTTTCATTTCTCGTCCAATGCCGCGTTCTCAACCGAGTGAAGAGGCTAATCCACTCTTGTGTAGCCTTAACGTTTCATCTGGTATAGATGAGCTTTTCTTCTTCTTTCTCCCCTCGTTTCAATCGCAGCGATACCTGTAATAACGACATCCATTTTTCATTCCCGTTACATAATCAAGGGAAGGCTAGGTACTCGCACGGTCACAGTGGTCCAGCTCATCACTTAATTCGAGAGTACCATCATGAGTATAGTCTGAGGCAACGTTTGCATCGCGTGTTGACTTGATTCGTGCGCACAGTGCTAGGTTCGAAACAAAGCTGAAGCTACGATGCTATAGTTTTGCACTATGAAAATGAACCAAGAATGTAACTAACAGAAGATAATTGCATTGCTATATTTAACGAACACGTTTCCCGAGCTAAAATAATGGCGGCTGGAAAAGGAGAGTAAACCTTAGTCATGTAAAGTATGACAGAGAAAAAAAATCATGCTATAAAAGTACGATGACGAAGAACAGTACGGCGAAATCAAAGGCTTGATATCTGAGTGTCGATAGGGTTGCACATCACTTTATTTTTATGTATATATTTTTGAAACCTACTTTTTTGCTTCCTGTGCCCAGTTTAGTTATCATGAGCTGTAATTCGTCCCCTAAGTTACTTAATATCAGCGAATCACAGGATACTAAGATACTCTATATTGACTAGGGCCCTGAAGACCTCTTGTAAAAACGCGGCGAATAGCATTGGGGAGATCGTGTGTTTCTGCCTTACACCCTTCTTTATTTGGATTCTGTCGCTTTCCTTATGGAGAACTATGGTGGCTGTGGATCTACTGTAGATTTCTTCCAGTATGTTTTTGTAGGGTCTTCGATGTCCTGATTCCGCAGTGCCAGCATTATTGCTGGTGTCTCGACTGAGTCAAACGCCTTCTAGTAATCTATGAATGATATGTATAGAGATTGGTTGTATTCCGTGCATTTCTGTATTACCTGATTGATAGTATGAATATGGTCTATTGTGGAGTAGGCTGTACGAAATCCAGCTTGGTCCTTTGGTTGATTGAACTTTAATGTCACCTTAATTCTATTAGCTATTATTTTTGTAAATAGTTTGTAGAGAAAAGACAGTAAGCTGCTCGGTCTGTAACTTTTCAAGTCCTTGGCGTCTCCTTTTTTATGGATTAAACTGATATAGGTGTTCTTCTAAGATTCTGGTACCGCACCTGTCAAGAGACACTTTGTATATAAGGTAACCACCCCTTCCTCCTCCAGTTTTTCTAACACAATTTCTCCACAATCTTTCAGCAGGTCTGTTATTACCTTCTTCTCACCAGCTGTATTGTCTCTTTGCATTCCTTCTAAGGTTTTCCTTACTTCCCCTGTCGTTATTTGTAGAATTTAAAATTCATCTGGGCTACTATTGCTTCTTACGATATCATCCTAGTTGTTTTGACCTCAGCACAGCTCTTTGTGGAGCTCGTTCATCCCCTTAACTATCCTATTCATAATGGTTAAGATATTGCCTTAACTGTCCCTTCATGCAAGCATCCCATTTTTTCCTATGCACAAGTTTGCCTTCGCAGCTTCTAGGATTCTGCCGCTTTTTACGGCCTGCTCGATTCTTTCTATGTCATAACTTCTGATGTCGGCTAATACATGAAGAGAGGATATATACATGAATTTCCTCACAACTTTGTGGTAAGTGGTGACCACGGCTAGACTTAGGGTAAAGACGCTTGCGAAGGAGAGGGATGAACTCTTTGCCGACGTTAGCCCTTGCTGTCCTTACTGGCCTCCTCAAGGACTTCGAGTGTACCGTACTTTCCCGGAGAAGCCTATTGTGTTCCATGTCATTTACTTGTCCTATATGCCGTGACCACCCTATTGACTATACGCCAATTTATTAACTTCCAAAGCTCCCCTAACTCTATTTTGTCGGTTGCATTTGAGGCTTTCATAACCTGTTGTCTTCTGATGACATTTTTCGTCTCCTGCGATAGCTTGCCAGTGTTCTGTCATGTTACTGTACCTCCGACTTCCATTGCACACTCTTTGATGATACTAGTAAGATTATCGTTCTTTGTGTTAGCGCTAACGTCGGTTACCTTGTTTAGAGCCGCGAATCTATTCTGAAGCTGAACTCTGAATTTCTGTACTTTTCCCTCTAATGACTGGCCTATTAATTGGCTGCCTGAGTATTAGCTTATACAATTATTTTCTTTAAATCTAGGTGAATTTGAGCTCTTAAGATCCTGTGATCACTGCATCGGATCTTGCCAACTACGTGTACATCCTGCACAATGCCTGTGTGTGTACACGCAGAATGAAGTCTATTTCATTTTATTTTGCGATTATGACTTCGCCACGTCCATTTACGGTTAGCCTGTTTTCTGTAGAAAGCATTCTACAGAAAAAGAAAGCATAGAAACTATTGCATTCTACGAGCTCTACTAATAACTCCTTTCTGGCATTTTTTTTAGAGCTGATGTCATATTTCCCCACTGCATGGTCTCCTACATGTTTCTTGCCTACTCTGACATTAAAGTCGCTATCGGTATAGTACACTGAATCTTTGCTTTATTAATTGCCGACTCTACGTCTTCGTAGAAGCGTTCGATCAAATGACCATCATGGCTCGATATAGGCGCGTAGGCCTGTACCACTTTCATATTGTACCTTTTGCTAAACCTAATTACGATAATTGCTACCATTTCACTGATGATATAGTATTCTATGATGCCAGTGATATTCTTGTGTATAAAAAAAACCCACCTTAGTTCTTTTCTGTCCACTACTTCACGGTAGCGTAGGACGTGTCCGTTCTTCTGCACTGTATAAGCATCACGTGTCCTGCTAACTTCGCTGGGCAAGTTACTACATCCTATTTAACGCCCTCTAATTTCTCGAATAGCACAACTAGACTAGCCTCTCTAGATAGCGTTCTAGCGTTAAACGTAGCCAAGTTTAGATTCCAATGGCGGCTTGTCCGGACCCAGAGATTCTTAGCACCCACCGCTGCGTCGTAGGTCTGACCACCGCCTTAATTGGACAGTTGCTTCACAGCCGCTGGGGACTGAGGGCCAAGGGTTAACTGCAACGTTCATATGGGAGCTCTTTGTGATAGGTGGAGAGACGCTGGAAGTTGTACAGGAATATGTCTACTTATAGAACAGATAGTAACCGCGGAGCCGAAAAATGAGAGTAAAATAACTAGAAAAATAAGGATTGTGTGTATCACATTCGTCAAACATTTTCAAATCATGAATAGTAATGTGCCGTTAACTCTGTTCTACGCTCTTTAAGTGGGACAGTAACACATAAATTACCATTTAAGGATTTAGCTTTAGTGAAGAATGTACCGGAAACGACCATTTCGGACGAATTTTGTCAGCATATTACCCGACCAGGTGCAGCCGGGCACATGCCTGAATACATTAGGTCTGTTGAGGATACAGCATTAATTACTCTTTCTTTAAATAGATTTCATGATGACCTAGATTATTTGTATTCATTGGAATAATTAAATAACGCACTTGCAGCGTGTCGCCAGCAGCTGGTCCTGATGGGATAACATATGCGACATTGAAAAACCTGCGTCCTGCGGCCACAAATACTTTGTTAAAGTTATTTATTCATGCATGGACAACAGAGTGCGTTCCATCCTCCTGTAAAGTTGCAAGATTGGTCCCAATTCTCAAACCCGGCAAAACACCTTTATTCATAGATTATTTACGTCCTGTCATCCTGACTAGCTGTCTTGTAAACTTATGGAAAAATTATCGACGCTAGACATCAGCGGTGGATGGAATGTACGAATGTGCTTCCAGAAAGTATGGCAGGTTTCCGTAGGCACCGGTGCACCATGGATGCCATTATAGACCTTGTCACTTATGTATAGCATGAGAGGAGCTGTAAAAAAATCGTCGTTGCAGTATTTCTATATATAAGGCAAGCATTTGACACAACCAGCCACGCTCATCTACTACAGGGTTTATTTCAGTTGGGAATAGTTGACAGAGTACTAAAATAGATTGCAGAATTTTTAAGAGACAAGAAAGTTTTCATTGACACAGTTGACGTCAAAAGTTAAAAGCATGAAGTTAGTCAAGAAGTTCCACAGGGTAGCGTACTAAGCCCATTTTTATTTAATTGCGTTATGGCTGAATTATCCCATATCTTACCTACTAGCTTGAAATATTCACTATATGCAGACGATCTGTGCATTTGGGCACCAGACACGAATATTCAAGCAGTTCAGCAAAAGCATCTAGATGGCCTGACAATAATTAATGATTTTTTAAGAGCAGAGGCATGATTCTTTCTCATGAGAAAACAGCTGTACTTCCTTTCACAAGGAAATGCCTTAAGAAATTCAAGCTTCAGATAGACTCTCAGCACTTACAACTTGTGCGACAGCACAAATTTTTAGGGGTTATTTTAGACAGACGTCTGTCTTGGGCTCCACAGACAAAATCATTAGAGGAAAAAGTAAACTCTCTAATAAATATATTACGTCGACTGACTAGAGTGAGATGGGGTTGTTCATGTTCTTCTTTATTGCGTGTACATTCAGTAATCATTAGACAAACAATAGCTTACTCTGCTCTGGTTTTGCATGGGATATCTTGTAACTTAGAAGAGATGATTCAAAGATTGTTGGCCAGAAGCCTTCACATATGTCTTTGTGTACCGCGAGCATCTGCCACAACATTGCGAAGTCTCGTCAACCGACTTTGCATGCTCTGAGATTTACGGAAAGTTTTCGGCGTTATCTTCGGTTGGCAACTCATCACGCTAATCATCCCCTATACCGAGCTATTCAGGAGAAATCAGCTGCAAGAATATATAGAGCTATAGTATAATGCAAGAGTTTACTGCCCACGCACGAATACTGGCCTCCATGAGCTTCCCACTTACCATGGCGACTCTCTATACCAGATATTACAACTTCTATTCGGTGATTAGCTTGTAAGAATGATATGCCTATAATTGCAATAAAGCAATTAACCTAACACATTATAATATGAAGACTGTATTCACGTGTACACCGACAGATTATGTCTGAATAAAAGCTCTACGTCGGCATTCTTTGTACCTGCAAACCAAGCGAAAAAAGCATTTAAGCTCAGCCTTTTCACAACATCCACAACGGCAGAGTTTTATGCAATACTCTATGCTTTACACTTCATATGTTTACAGCCAGGTCCCCTTCGATGGGTAGTTATCAGTGACTCACAGTCCTCATTAGTTTCTTTAAAAGGAATCAGCTTGGGCAACAAAGTTGGTGAGCTCGCATATTAAATACAGAGGACATACGCTATAGCAAAAGATTTAAAGCACACCACAATGTTCCAGTGGGTACCAAGCACTGTGAAATCACAGGAAACGACATAGCTGATCACGTGGCACATGCAGCGCATCAGGAGAATAATATATCACTGCTGCCTCTACGGATGAGCGATACACGATGTCTAATAAATAAGCTGAGCTGTCAACTGTCTATGAAACCTGGTTCGAAAATGGCGCGCAAAACTCTCAGTTATCTAGTGTTGATCCCGGTATAGAATTTAATGTTCCGTTAAAGGTTAGCCGATCGGTAGAAACAGCCATCCATAAGCTTCGGCTTGGTACGGCCTACACGAAGGCCTTCCTGTATAGAATAAGGAAAGTTAGCAGTCCTACCTGCTCATGTGGAGAAACTCGAGAAGATGTGGAGTACATTCTTCTACATTGTAAAAATTATGACAGACCTCGAAAGAAACTTCTACTAATGCTAAGTTTTTTAGATAAGCGACCTCCATCAATTGCAAAAATCCTGAGTCCAGGGTAAAAAAAAATGGCAGCATATCCACGGAGTGAATGATGGATAGTGGGTCGAAGCATCCGTCGGTCCATGCGTGCGTCTGTCTTGCCGCCCGTTCGTCCATCCGCTCGTCCGTGCGTGCGTCTGTTCGTGCGTCCGCACGTTCATCTGTGCATTCGTCCCTGTTTTCGTCCATGCATCCGCTCCTGCGTCCGTCCATGCCATTCGTCCGTGCAACCATCCGTGCGTCCGTCCATGCATCTGTCTGTGTGTCCGTTCGTCCACCTATACAACACTCCAAGTACCACCATCTCGAATTTTTTCAACATATATACCTTATATAGAAGCACCGCCATTCAGCGGACATTCCAAGGACTGAACGAGAGGTGGTACACGCAGAGTTTCTTACGGCTTGCGCTTCGTGTCTACTTCCCACCTTTAACCACCTCGAGTTCATGGTATATACTAGTTCACTGTATTCATGGCACTGCGGCCCAACGCTCGCTAAACCTTTCTAAAACCTAGGACGTTACGCCCAGCGAGTATAATGTGGCAACCCTTTCTTGTCTTCTGTGCGTTGTTGAGCAATAAAAATTCGCAGTGTGCGCGTTAACTAAAAGCCGAATTCTTCTGTCTCTCATTCGCCCTTAGCAGCCATTGGCATGTACATTGAGCACTATCTTTTATTGTTCAACAACGCACAGAAGAAATCTCTCACCGGCACCACGTTGAAGGTCAAAATGTTATTTTTGTTACACACTACTACTACGGCTACGAAGGACGAACGGGAAAGAGCTTCACCCCTAAAAGCCTCTCCTGCAGCGCGTGCAGTCGTTCACTTTCTGGAGAAATCAGAAATATCTCAATAGTACTAAACGAAAAAAATGTATTCTCTTCATTGTTAACCGGTATGTTTTATAACGATATTTTCGTGTTTTACTGCGATATCTTTGTGATAACCTTTCTGAATGCAGTTCAGTGCTTAAGAGACAAGATCACCTTAGACATTTTATTGAACTTTCATGCTTTGTGTGAACACTTAAATTGGTGTAATTACTTGTGGTTTTACAAACTATGTGTGGTGTGAACACATTTTTATGTACTGTGGACACTCATTGTTGAAAAACGTGGACTCATTGCGTAATAGTTGTGCTACGTACAAATGTATAGCCTTGTGTTTGCTACAAAATATGTGATGTCGACTTTTGTGCAAGAGAAAAGGAGTAGCCGGCGCCACGCATGGTCACCAACATCTCCTTATATACATTTAATTTTAAAAAAAAACCTTCAAGAGGAAGGTGTAAAACAGCTGTATCTTGCCGAAACTTGCCAACGGAGCAGAAATGTGGAGGCTTACAAAGAGGATTCAGCCAAAATCGAACACGACGCAGCAAGCGATAGTAAGGAAAATGATGGGTGTAACCTTAAGAGACTAGAAGAGTGCAGAGTGGGTGAAGGAACAAACCGTGCTTAAGGATATCATAGTTGAAATCAAGAAGAAGAAATGGGTCATTAAGGGAAACTGAATGGATTCCCAAAGAAGGCAAACGCACGAGGGGGAGACAGAAAGTTAAGTGAGCCGATTATATTAACGTTCACACGTATAACGTAGCAGCAGCAAGCACAGGACCGAGTTGACTGGCGGAACATTGGAGAGGCCCTTGCCCTGCAGTGGGTGTAGTCAGACTGATTATAATGATGACATTTGAATAACGGCTGTTGTCTGAAGCCTACAGTATTTACTGGCATATATAACCGCACTGGCTAACGTTGGCTCCCATTAGCCATCAGCTCTTAACAACGTAGCGGAACAATGCACGCGTGTATCAAGTGTCTCCACCTTTTATCACGTCGACTTGTTAGTATGTCGTTTTCCACTATATGATCCTACCTCAGTTCGTAAAACGCTTCGATCACAAAGACGTAGACGAGTTCGTCGCCATTTTCCCTCTTTTTTATCTCTCTGATTCGTTCAATATAGGCGTACGACTCTTCTTCCTTCGTATTTTCGTTTCTTTTCTCCGCGGCAGCTGAGACCGAGCCGGCTAACGCCTACAACGCATTGCTTGTTCAGAGGGAACATCAACTGCTGGCCGCCTGTTCCACATGCATGAAAGCGCCCGGCCTTTGCCTGACGTTTCATTTCGCGCGTCGGCTGGACCTTATACACGATGGTTATGAATGCGGGATAACCCTCCGCGTCGGTGCGCACACGGCTGTGCTAGCCACGATGCATGGAGTAAGACTACACAATGCAGGTGATGTGAGTAATATGGTCACACGCAGCTAGATGTCCTGAAATGCGGTGTCTCCGGCTAGCCTCTTCGTCGTGAAGACCGAATCGCGCACGCAGCCTGAATCAATGCACGCGTTATCAATGCATGCTGCAGTATGTATGACTGACAGGCACCTTGCAGAGATCCTTATGCTTTCGCCTTTTTCTTTCTCTAAGTAACACGTATTTTCATTCGTGCTCCTCAAAGAATGTTCTTGGGCAAATGGTATGCGTGTTCAGGTATATCGCGAGCGTTCTATGGTGCCTCCGTTGACAAAATATCGTCGACAGTCGTCAGATATGATGCCTGCCGACGTCGTGGTTTCGTGTGTGCACGACCTAATAAATTATCTTGATGTTCCTTCAAGCCGCGGCCAGTCGGTTCATCCTATGCAGCCGGTCTCTGTATCACGTCTCGCATGCTGGGCTGACACGTGTTCTGACATAGAAGCACTGTTGTTGGAGCTTTGCAATCAGAAGAACACGTGTTTTAGCTTTAGACTCGCCTCTGCAGCCCGAGATGCATTATTTCAAAGAACCACTCTTCGGTCACGTGGGAACAATCTTTCATAGATTAGTGTTTTTGAAACAGGAGTGGTGTTAGGGAATCACTCTGACAAAACAGATAATAAAAAGAGAGAAACAAAGTTGGTAGAAACGTAATGAATGGAAAGCAACACGTAGACTTGCTTAGGGGGGAGATCAGCCAAATCAGGTAAAATACTTCACGGTTTAGCGTAAAGCCCTGACACAAATGGCCAGAGAAGCATGTTGCATTAATGAACTGCTTGTCACGTCGGGCTCCCGTGGCATATTGCCACAGTGGCCTGATGTACAGGGGTGGGGACAAAAGTTCCCAGGCCACTGCCCTATGTATTTCTATGGAAGCGTGTCCGAGAAACGTTTGACCAGGACTGTACATCTCCAGCGACAACGGCGTAGAAGGTATTGTAGCTAGTGGTTTATTGTGAAAGGCACGGTGTTTCTTCCTTTTTTTTTTCGATTGTATTGCTGCGGCCAACTATCCGATCGCAAGTCCGTGCTCTGAAAACCTTAAAGCAAGCACAGTCAGAGCCACGATCACACTGGGTACGTGCGCAATCGACACGGGAAAGTACAGCGCACGTTTATCGTTAACATTGGTTCTCCCACCACTAAAAAATTACCCCTCAACTATAGGGTGAATTCGAGTTCGTTTTTAACGTGGTACTACTACTCAGCTTTAATATGTTATTTTTCCAAATGAACAAAAGGGGTTATGACAGCGGACAAAAAGGGAAGCCATATTAGTTAAAGCAGCGCAAACAACAGGACGAAGGAGCGGACGCAACAAACGCTTACCTGCAACTGGGAAGTTTCTTAAAATGGCCCTGAAGCACTTTTTTGAGTAACCATGGAATTAATTCACTGGAAAAGCGTATTGCCTCACAAATTCAATGCCGCAAAAATGTTAAGAATCCGTTCAGTACGAGCGGAGTTACAAAGATTTGTCAAACGCTGCAATCGCATTCTTTGTCCCCACGAAAACGCTGGAAGCTAAACAGGGAGGGATGGGAGGGGCAAACAAAAAACGTCACGTGCCTCATGACCTTGAGCACTTTTTTTCTTTTTTTTTCTTCGAATACGTGGCTTTTTTTTTTTGTGTGTGCCATCGCACACGCACGCATGGACAAGTGACGGCCTCCCGCGGCGATCTCTGTAACGACCAAGCGCGCCATGTTCAAATCAGCCAATGACTGATAGATGGGCTTACTACGAGTGATTTTTGGGCTTATTGCGTGATTTGTCGAATAAGGAGGAAGCAATTTTCAGCTGACTTTGATAATATATTGTGACTTCCAGGCCGCGTGCTGCGCTACCATATTTGGCTCGCGTGAGGTCGAGAGCCTCTACTGGTGATCGGCAGAATTTTCTGACCATGCTCAAAAAGTGTTGCAGGGCTCTTTTAAAAGTAAAGGGCGAGCCGTGTAAGGTCTGTTTATAAGCAGCCTAAAAGACGTTCACTCGCTGCATCGAGGGCTCGCCTCTTCTCATATTCACTTCTGCCGTCAATCAAAAGAATATACATTTAAATTTAAGAGGAGCACCATGGGACACGTTTTCGGCGTGTCCTATGGGACGTTCCCCATAATATTTGCCCGTGTCGCAAGTAATCTTTTCTGTGTTTCTTTTTTCCCTGTTCCATTGATAATCCTGTGTGTTGTGGAGTTGTATTTTTTTCTTGAACCGTTGTTTCTGAAGCAGAATGCCCGCCGCGCCAGCGTGACATACGATGAGAAACCGGCGAAGTGAATGGGCTCTCCTCGGTGTACTGCACTTGTCTTAGAGCCGGCGAAACAGAGACATGCTCGAGTGGCACGAGGCGAACACGGCATCGACCACGGCGACGATTGTCTTGCGACGCTTCGCCTATCCGAGAGAAGAACCGAGAGCCGCGTTGCTGCCCGTTTGACACGGCGTTCGATCAGCCGCCTTTCGATGGAATCGCTCGCTGTCAGCCTGCGATTGCCCCACTGGAGCACTCTCACGATTGGACCCTCATTAACGACGGTATGCGAAAGCCGACTCTTGTAAGTCATATCGAACAATAGTTTACCTTTTTATCTAGCTCGTAATTTTATCACGCGTAACTTTACTCTTGTGTGCGTGCGTGCATAAGCCGGCCCTAAGGCAAGGGGCCTCTCAAACACGTGGTT
>NC_051165.1:319881033-320043533 GCF_013339725.1 Rhipicephalus microplus
TTCGGTGAGGCCGCATTTTTTTTCACAAGCTCCTTACAATGATTTCACAACCACATGCACTTGATCTCGGATTCATATTGCACCCAACAGTGTGCGAACAAACAACTGTGATCGGCTCACCCACGGCACCAATACCGTCCAGCGAAATAACAAAAATAAGCGCTATGCAGATAATCTCTTCAAGATCTACACAGTCAAAGTGATGAGCAAACACACACAAATGCACAAATATAATGATATGTAAAACAGCAAGACACCATATGTGCAGGCTACGCTCATCCATTCACAACACATAGTTTGCATTCGAGAGTGAGCGAAGAAGGAACATAATTGACATAACCCTACAGCACATCGTCGCGTCATGTATCAACGAAGGGCGGTAACTCTGGTGACAAGCTTGCCTCTGCAGCAAGTGAGGAGACACGGATATCGTATCTGAACAACAGCGTAATAAAAACTCATTCACATCTCATTTCATGTTGCACGCATACACACCCAAATCAGCGTTCTTTCCCGTTCACGTACCATGGTCAACGTGTCTTCTATTTTTAAATAGCTTGTAAATTAATTTTCTAGTCATCACATGTAATGAAACCAGAACTAGGTCGTTCAATGCGTCTCCAAAAATATGGCTTATTAGTAACTACATTTGGTTGAACTGATTTATGGGCACAAATACTGCTCGCATAAATCTCTGAGCTAATCAGCGATACCTACTCGAGACCAATAACCGCGTTCATATTCCATGAAATGTTGCTTAGGTGTTGCTTTAATTATGCAGATATTATGTCTATTTGTTATCCATTGAAGTGATCCTCAACATATCACTCCAAGTATGGCAAAACAAATACGGAGTTAGCGCTGTCGAGTATACCCGTCTAAAATAAGATTCCGGCTCAAAAAGACGGCGTAGGTTTAATTGTTCAAGATTCCTGTCTCTTGTATCATGGCGACTGCTGACCCAAATTCGCGAGGAGTGGAAGTGTGAGCAGAAAACTTACCAAAATACAGAAAATGTGTTTTGCTTTCACTATATTAAGCTGAACATGGTCTCTTGACTGCTGTGAATTCTTTGGCAGCTATAATGTAGTGATTCATTTGGCTTGTTTGTATGCTACTTTTATCTGATCCTCTCGATGAGGCAAGCTGACTGTCACAGTGGCCACTGAGACGTTTTTATCTCGTTGTACTGATAGCACTGAAGTCGTCGCAACGAAATTGTCATTGCATTAATTACATTTTAGCATTGACATTCTGTAATGTGTGTTTATGAAATAACATTTTCATGCAGAAACAGCCTGCATTTGTTCTAGTTATCCATGGGATACTGTTTGGGTTATCAATACGTACGGTTAGGATTAGTCGAGAAAATTTCTGAAGTAAGAATTGAAGATGATTCTTTCTAGCCACATCGTACATTTTTTAGCAGACACTTTTCACATAATCACGCATGCACTTACATTTACGCAACACTGTAGCACAACGACACACAGGACACTGATAATAGTCATACGCATAGTTGTTTTTAAAAAGGCACACATGTTTCATAGAATCGAGCATCTGTCGTGAACTCTGGCTGGAGCAATGGCAGAGGAGAGAACGATGAACAGCATAAACGGTGAGAAAGTCAAGGAAAGGGAGAGTCAAGGAAATGTGGAGAAATCAGCTGTTCTCTTAAGTACAAGAAAACATGTCCAATTGGCTCTCCGCGACATCGCGTTGTATTCACAGATGCATACACAGTATTCATAGGCTTCCACACACTGGCACCATCATATGTATTCATGTATACTGTCGAACGGTACGCAAGCTGCAAATGGGCTGTGTTTGAAATTCCGCTGCGACTTTTAAGGGGTCCGGGGAAACATTCAACTCACTGCAAATTGTGTCGTCCGAGAGGCAGAAACTTCGGACGATTATATCAAATGTATACAAAGCATGCGGTCATAAATACAGCCTACGGCTGCTCGTGGGCATCGCTGTACTACCTATTAAGAGTCAGAGTTTCATTGAACTCAAAAAATTGAAAGAATACGTGAAGTCAGCTCTTAGAATATCACATGGATTGCAAACGCCCTCTTGAAAGGACCCCGTGCTTGACAACATTTTCTTCATGCGCAAAGTCACGTAATAACATAATTGCGCTTTAAAGACAAGAAATGGCAGTTCGCAGCTGACAATTTCCAGCGATAGCTCGCTTCATTACCAGGCTCGACGAGCTCAAACAGCGTGACCCGGGCAAAAGCTTTAACAATGCAATATTCAATGATGCCTTGGACAAAAAACATATATACTTGTTTTGTGTTTTCTACTCCAATCAGTCATCACGGGGCATATGGATGCAAATGATCTACAGGTATGCCTCTTGCCCTATTCAAACATTGCAGGCATGAATACAGAAATGCCAACATATGATCTGGTGTTCATTTTGGTAGCCCCTTGCTTAGGGGACGACCATCAGTGTTTCTCCAAGATGCAGCGTGCGTACTTGAAAAAGGAAACGGCTATGCTATGAAAAGTACATGAATTCAAACATGAGATTTAATGCCTCTGAGGTACGTTGGCAGCTGAAGATTCTTAGTGATAATGTCACATGGACACTTTGAATCTTCCGACTAGATTCTACACAGACAGTATACGATTGCCCCATGACATCTCATAAAGAGATCTAAAATATAATAGGTTGTCTGCTAACGAGACATCATAATCCTACTGCAGATACTGCAGACGTAGACTAGACCACTGTCGACATGCATTGCTTTCCAGCGAGGGAAAGCTGTAGCGATGTAGTTCTAGTAGCAGTGCGAAGAAGGACAGCCGCCAGCTACTTTTTAAACAAGCGTTAAATACGAGTAGGGTGGCTGCACAAGTCCAAGCAGGATAAAGAAACAAATGAGAATGCAACAAAGAAACCATGCCCACCTTTGCACTATTTACGATGTCATCCTTCATCATTGCTTAATGGCGCGAACCTAAAACTCTTAACACATTAGCGTTTCGTTTCACTTTTGAAAGTGCAAGAATACGTTAACGTTTCAGAAAACTTACAAAAGTTTTTGCCAAGACAAGCACAAGTAAACAAACATGATCCCTGCAAACCACACATAGGCAATTTTACAAGTGATCATCATTGTAATTCTTCTTGCAGTTTGATAATTTTTAGGTGGAGTGCTGTAAGAGGGAATCTTTGTTTTCTCAACGCAACAACGATTAAGCCACAATAGACCATCGCGGTCTTGTGCGCAAGATGGTTTGGACAGCTTGACAGTGCACATGCGGCTAGAATGTTTATAGTGTCTCTTTACTATAGCATTTTCCCATAACCTTTAACAGTATACAGCCCATTTATCACACACTCTGTCGGCATGTTAGGCATGGAGCTAGAAGAAACGTAAAAAAATTTTCGTCAAAAGAATTTAAATGCCATCGTTATGTTACTTCTAGTCAAAAGCCTAAGTAACTGCGCCCATTCATATTTAAAGTTTTCGTGAGCGCTTGCAGCAGCGGTATTATGAACCGCCTCTCGGGTCGACCCGCCTCAGCTTGCTGAGGCTTATGATACTGTACAAGTCCATACTTTTTTTGTGCTTAGAAGCTTACTTGTATAAGTATCGTTGTGATGCTCTCACACGTAAGAAGACATTCAGACGCAAAACGTTTGCATCTGCAAAGGTGGGCGTGGTGCAACGTTGAATCGCTGAAAGTGCTCAGCACACATGATTTCTTCGAAGCCTGTTTATGGCAATGTAATGATGATGATGATTTGTGGGGTTTAACATCCTAAAACCACGATATGATCATGAGAGACACCGTAGTGGAGGGCTCAGGAAATCCAGAAAGTAAGTGACACTCATAGCGTATGAGAGAACGAAGTATAACTGAGCATCTGGCAAGCAGTTATTTTTTTACACTAATAAATGAAGGCCAAAACATCACAAATAAAAGCTCAGTCTGCGGGCAGCGAAATCAACCCTTTGAGGTGCCACGGCAAAAATATCTCAAACAGTTTTCGCAAGCACCCAACTTTCGACATATATAAAGCACTAAAAGACTAAATTGGAGACATAAAAAAAAAACAGTACAAGGCCTCTACAACGAACTGGTGGTGAAGTGATTATGAGTGCTGTAACGTCTTTGGCACCGTGCATAAGGTAGAATACGTACTCATGGAAACGAGCGCACAAAAGCACTTGTCCAAGACAGCTTTTTTTTCTTTACGTTGTGCATATACACAAAGCACGTTATTCTGTACAAATACAAAAGGTATAGCGCATTCATTCAAAGAAAACACTAACGAAACAACACACAGAAGATCAAGAAATCTGGGTATCATTTCGCACGAACTTCAGGCAACAACGCATGGCCTCCTACTGCGCTGACCTTTCAGACGAAGCTTTAAAACCATCAGAAGGGCTGTTCGTCCTAACAACGTAAATAAAAAACAACAGGCCTTGAGTTTATCTTTGCATTTCTGACTATTTACAAGTATTTATTTATACAATACGACCTTGACAGTGTATTGGAAACTACGCTGGCAGCCCACAACACGTTACCTTTGGGCATCCATAAACAAGCCACATATAAGATTCGACTGTAGACATAGTCAACTATTTATCCTAAATTTGACCATACCATACTACTTGACCATGTAACGAAGTGTAGGTAGGATGAACACCTTAATCTGGGTGTGAAGATGTATTGAAGATTGCATCGAGTTCAAAGCAATTAAACATCTGTGCAGCACCGTTAGAACTCATTTAGACGAGAGGCATGCTCCCGGTACAATACATTTATCACTGAAACAGCGTCAAAGGCGAGATAACCATTAGCTAGCACGAACATATTTCGGCAGTTGAAAAACATCCTGTCCAGAAAACGGAAGTTTGTTCAATAACGTCTTGACAGTAGAAAACGAAAGCTTTCCCAGGGATGCCTGGGCTATAGCTTGCAACTACACGGAACAACAATGCATTTATCATTGAACACCAGGCGTTCGAGTTTGCCACAACAATAACATGCAGTACAGTATTATCATCAACAAAGCCCCAGACATCGCGGTGTACCAGCAGGAAGCAAACTAACTGTATTATTTCACGAAATAAAGAGAGAGAGAGAGAGTCTAGAAACAAGATCTGTTCAATCTGAACAAGCAAACTGATCGATCTGAGCAACACAGAGCTCACATTAGCCACATGTAGGCACTAATGTACTCAGAAAGCACGTCAAAAATGACCATATGCCACGTAGCTCCATGAAAGGTATATCTCACCATAGACATCTGAGAGTAGTTAATTTAGTCCTTTAAATGTCCTTCTTGCTTCGCTTTACCGTTACTAAAAGTTGTGCAGCACCAATACTTGGATTCGTTTAACAACACCAGTGGCGCATTGTTTGTTCCAGAAACGAAACAAGCTGTGTGATGGACACCATTCTCACACGAGAAAGATGGAGAGGAGGGGGGACACTAGAGAGATGAACACGATGAGGCGGACAACACAGGAATAAAAACCAGAGTAGATCACACTGCCGTAGTGAGGGCCACAGTGAGGCGGTCGCCATTTGGTGAATGGCGAGTGACGAGACCAGCGTCATCTGGAAGGCATGCCGAAGGGCAAGCGCGGCAGCTGCAGCCGCCGGCGCAGGGCTTCGTTGTCGATGCGAAACACATTGAGCGAGCAGCCCTGGCGTCGGGCGGCCATCCACGATCAGCTGATTTTTTTCTTCTTCTTGCGCTCGGCCTCTAGGGCCGCATTGGGCACAGGCCGCAGCTCACGGTACATCACCTGCAGTGATCGAGCCATGTGTAATGCACAACCTCCAAAGAAGCCGCGGGCTTTGGGTTGCATTGTTCGCCAAGTCATTGCTCGTGTTCTTCAAAAAGTGTTATGCACTCACATAGCGGTATCCCCATTCGCTCTTCTCCTATGATCTGCACACTGCATTTTGGCTTCTAGAAACACATATACAAAACTCTGCAACCTAATTCTGTACACTCTGAATAAGCGCAGTTGCTTTCTTGCTTTCGATTCGGGTGGTCCACTGTATCACGAATGTCAGAAGCTCGGTAGAGAGGACAGATGCCCGGCAGACACACGCCACTTAGCATCTGTCATTTTATAGGTCCATATATCTATAAATTGGCAATACGAATGCATATACTAATTTACACATCGAGGTTCCTAAGGTAAGGCCTTATGGTTCTTATGGGCCTTATGGTTCGCTGCCTTATGGTTCAATTATTATCCATTCATATGCGTACTCTCACGCAGCAATAATACAGTCATATGTGGGTAGTCGACCCCACAAACATATATATGAAAATGTGCCATGTGTTTGAAAGTCATGAGCCATGGGATGGCGAATCGCACGTCATGTCACACTCCTGCGAATGCGGAGACCTATAAGTGTTTTCGGGCGTGTGTGTGTGTTCGCGCGTGCGTGCGCGTGCGTGCATTATGGTGAAGTGACAATACGTGGTGTCAGCGAAGAGGTGTTATGTGTGACTTTGCGTGACGTCATATTGTGTGGCTGCCTCGTGCGGAATAAACTAGGCAGAATTCTATGAGGTAGAATAGTGTGAGCATATCCAGTATGTTAAGCTGATCACAATGAGATAGTTCAATCTAGCTCCGTTATACAGTGTTTTGTAAGTGCAACTGCTTCTCAAGAGGATGAGTGGTATTAAACTTCGGCGAGTATATTGCACTAATCTGGCTATTAAGCCGCCGTTCTTACCTTTTCCTCATTGTCGGGCACACGGCTGAGAAAGTCCATCACTTCGTTGTTTGGAACCACGTCGGGACTGCGTAGCTTCTTGGTGAACTTGTTTATCCCTGCGTCAAGTGACATTTCTTAAATCAGGAGACTTAAGTCCCAAATTGTGCATTTGAGCCCACATCCATTGCAAGCATGCTGACAAGCTCACTGAACAGCATGAACGAAAAAGGCAAACACCTACTCACCCCAAGCCATGACGACGTAACGAATGGGCACGTAATACAGGACGCAGGTGACCAACAATAACACGACAACGGCCAGCCAGGAAAGCTGAGGCACGCTGAAGTTGAACGTACTGCAATAGAAAAAATATACGCCAGCTGAAGCTCGCAAAACTGCCTTTCTAAACAAAACTGAAAATTGTATACGTTAACTTAGACGTATCACGAAAGAGTGTAAGCACCACTGATGCTGCCAGAGAGAAGACTAGACTTCACAAACTTTTGTATTTGTGTAGTTTGATCATCCTTTTGCGTTCGTGTCTCTACGTCTTACGATCACTCATGATGGACCTCTACCAATTATCCCAGCTCTCTGTCGTTTGAAATTCAGATGCGCGCGTCACACAACTAGACATTCAGGACTTAGTCACCCATGAAGCTGATGAGTAAGCTTGGGTGAGTATCTCGCAAACATCTCAAACAGTTAATTATCCGTACTACAGTGAGCTTCACTCACGCTCTTGAGCATCAAAAGCCAAGCAGCGTGAAACCAATTGTGTGGTAATAGTTGGTTCAGCCAGAAACTATTCATGCGTGTTTTGAAATTTTTGTGAAAGCGAGTTCTCTTTATGGTAACAAAATTAAAACTACAACAAAGCCCGTAATATTCAAAGCTTCACCATGCAATTTATTACAAGAACAGTGTCACCTGGTATCAGCACAGTTTTTTCCTGTTGTTGTAAAGTGCTACTTATTCTCAGATGGCCACTGCATTTGTTCAGCACAGCATCACAATGTAACGTAGATGTTGTAATTTGCTCTAACCAACACTTCTAGCGCAAGAACTTTTTTTCTCTGTGTGTTGATCGGAGCCTTGATTTGTAGGTTTAACAAGCCGTCACGCCTTGTTATCAAACTTCAGTGGGCCCTCAGGCACGGCAATAAGCCAACTTATGCCATGCGCGCTTTTAGGGACGGAGCTCCTCTTGTCCTGCGTATGACGTAACCGAGAGGAGAAGAGACGAGAAAGAAATTGGCCCTGTATCTGCATGTTTTACTGCAAATGTTGTTGAAAGATCTTGCGTGTGGAGAGTGTGAACAAAACGTTTATTTGATGTTCTGCACGAGAAAATCAGTAAATTGTATTGTTAGTCTCGATCCCTGCAGTGAAGGCGAACGAGCGCATCGAGGCACGTTAGACATGAGTGCTACCTGAAGTTATCTTCGAAAACGAAGGAAGGCGTGCGCGCCCACGAAGAAAGATGCGTGCCTGTCTCGGAGGCGATAAGGTGTGGAAAGCAAAGCTACGGGCAGATGCCACCATCATGTCGTCTTAGCTAGGCAATGGAAACACTTGCCTTTTTGAGCATCGCGTTGCACTGTCAGCGCAGCGTGATAAACGCTATGGTTTTTAGAATTACTTATGTGTGCCTTCTCCAGTACTATAAAAACACACATACAAAATATTGATGTGCTATTATGGCACCTCAGATATGTACAATAATTGCTTTTTATTTAACTATCGCACAAGTATGAACGCTGAAACTTGAACAATATTGGTGGGCGCTGCAGATGGGATTGGCCATTTAGGGTATCACTTGGTGTTGTTTGGGTATCGTTACGACGGACAAATAGACAAATGTACAAACAGGCAGAAATGAAGACAGACAGACTAAAATTTTTACGTCGAAGTACTTCAAGAACGACTATCGTTTTTAAAAAGGGAAGGCAGTATCTCTCAAACCGTATCATAGATGGCGCTGTCTCATAGAAGTACATACAAACTACTGTTGAGTGAGGATATTCTAAATGGCACTGTACCGCTGTGCTATGATTGGCTGCTGCATGGGTTGTGCCTAGGTGCGCAAAGAAGGATAGTCCTGGATAGTCGCCGTACGTGGCGGATCGTTGGTGGGGTATTGAATATTGACAAAGCTGAGCGGCAGGCGCGTTGAGGATGGTTGCGCTCGGCTTCTCTGGCTCACGTCTCGTCGATCTTACCCCCGCGCCGTCTGCATTCTCGAACGCAATCGGACGCATGGATGAATGTTTGAACAAACGGACACATGAACAGACAGACATATGTACAGACAGACGCACAGACAGACAGACAGACAGACGAATGGATGAAGGTGCAGACGGACACACGAATAGAGGCATGGATGGACAAACAAACAGAAGCACGGACGGACAGGCAGATGCACGTATGGATGTACGGATGCTTTGTCCCACTCAATCATTCGCTCTGTGAATATGCTCCAATTTTTTAGTCTTTACAAAAAACTACACCTTTTTAGCTTCCCTGTGAATTACTGCTTAGTATTCTTCCACATGAAAAATATCCGTAATTCTGTGTTAAGTGAGTGTCATTGTTGTCATGGTGTGTGCTCATCTCCAGCAGTTTTTTCCCCACCTGCATTTACATGACCTAAACATCGACTTCAGGTTAGAGTGGTCCATTAAGCCTTTTTGTATTTGCATATGAAATCGACTACCGGAAAATCACAACCGTTGAGTATTGTGCTCTATCCTGCAGTCGATGAGCGTCATTTGTTTCTTCTTTTTTCTATGCCCTGGAGCAAAACCTATCCAAACGAAGTACGCACACAGCCGTTAACCTAAGCATGCTCATCAACATGACAACTACAAGCGAGGGCTCCACGATGCAACGTTTCGTAAAACACTCCTCCAGTAACTTCACGGAAAGGCACTTACAGCATTTGGCTACGCACGAATGAAACAAGACAAGAAAAACGCAGACAGCGCCGTAACATCGACATGGGCGTGTGCAGAATTCCCCACCTAAGTGTGAGAGGGGAACTCTCTGGGAGGGGTGTGAAAGTTCAATTGCACCTCTTCACACTTTCGTGCGGGTCGAGTCCAAAAAACAGCATGCTTTACATGGATGAAAAAAGAATATATATGCCAACATGTTTCTGCCAATGGCGTGCTCTTGGTCCTTGGCTTACTGAGAGTAAAGATAGAAAATAAGCAGTTCTCGGAATGCAACATCCGGGGCATTCGGTCGTCAAAGACCTACTTGGCCACAATGTGGCTTTTTTAAAAGCATGAGGTGAAAAGACCGAGTGACTGTATGCGGCAGACAGTGCACCCTCCTCTCTTGGATAATTTGGGTAAGGGAGAGAGGGTGCACACGCTTACACTGAGTATGGTATTCACATGTTTGTGTATTTCTTTGTGTTCTTGCAGCCTTGCGCCGTAAGCATGGTTAAGGGTAATCCACCAAGCTAGCACCAAATAATCGCACTCACTGAACAAGTTTACAGGTTTCTATTAACTTTTTTTAATAATTATACAGTGAGACAGGACATGCAAAATAAAAAAACAAAATGCAAAATCGTGGAAAAATATAGTTAAATCACTTTTACATAGTAGTATCCACTAGGGCTGCTGCACCTAAATTGTTTTGTAACCGAGTTCAATAAGCATTCGAATAGAAGATGAAAATACACTTGCTCACTTGTTGATTCTTTCGCCAAGCGATGCCACTTCTCCAAGAACATTCTGAACGGTAGCCGTGGCTTCCTGGACAGCTTGTAGCCGCTCTTTGAGGCTCTTTTTCTCTTCCTAGCGCCAAGAGCAAAATCAAACTAGAAACAGTGGCGGTGAGTGCGAAACACACTTGGTAGCATATGATCAAAAAGGCGATCACGCTGAAGTGCCCGCAATGAAGACAGGAATGAAGAATAGAGAATGAGAAGAGCCGTAGCAGGAACGCTAACAAATTTATGCACGAAAAAGCTCTTGTAGTTTTTAATCTCTATTAGACGATTGCTTTTTCACAAGATAAATTATATTAGCTTTTCAATGATTGGCCTCTATGTACATTTGGCACGGTACACGTGGTAAACCACTAAATATGACAAGTACCATGCATCATATAACCCAGTCATGCATTACACATGGGTACCAAGTACCCTGGGCACAAGATCAACAGGCACATGCGGCAACATGTTACAGAAAGTGATCCAGGTTTTTGCTAAGCAACTGTACTTAAACTAGCAACGTTGGCCTGATGTCGATGATTGTAGCGCGAATCGATAGAAGAGCGGCGTAATTTTCAAACGGCTTTGGAAGTGGCGCTTGCTGCCAAAAGCTTGCACACACACCCGAGAAAGAAAAAAAAAAGTCTACTCAACTGTTTTGGAGTCCTTTTCATCCTCTTCATCATCTTCATCTTCTTCATTCACCTGTTGAAAAGGATAGTAAGAAAATGATGCAAAACTTTAGTAGCTCCGCATGGCTATAGATTATGTTTCTCAAAATACTGAAAAATAAAATTACCCTATATGTAGGATTGTATAATTCCTAGACACCTTAGCACTATGCCAAGACGACGTGTATGTTAGACATGCTGCGGAAAAATTTAATCAGCTCTGCTTGATGGACACTGATGCAACCCTGAAGCTGGTGGCGTCCCCATAGGTTAACACGTTTCGATTTCTTGAAAGTCTTTATAATATTGTAGTATAAACCATACCGATAGAGCGACTGAAACGAGAGGTGGAGTCTAGTAAAAAAGAGCGACGAGGATTGCATTGTGCTGGATTGTGTTTGCCTGAGTTGCTCTTGTACATTTCATTATGCTGTATTACTGTGTACACCATTTTATGGGCTAACTAATGCCATGTTTATTTTTGTGCAGCTTATGTGCGTAGTGGGATTTGACCGATTTCTGAGGCACATACGGGTTTATGATAATGATGGTTTTCTGATAGAGAGCACAGGCTTCTTTGGCATATACCTGCTTGTTGGGCTAACTGTTGCATTCATTTGTAGTTGACCCGTGGTTGGTTGTAGGATTTACCCAGTGTCTGTGGCACATACCTGCTTATGATGGCCAGAAACGTTACAACAAATCCCTAGCATGAAAGGCTGGGCCAATAACAGTTTTCGCTTCTAAAAACGTTTATGGGAGTACACTCACATCTTCCTCTTCTCTGCCGGCACCCTGGATTCCAGCAACGGTGAGCACGAGCAGGTTCTTGAAGAACACCAGCAGTAGAGCTAGCGGGACCATATACAGCTCGGCCGTGTACGTGATCACCATGAACGACTGCATGCGCACAACAAAAGTGCAGGCAGGCTGCACTCAGTGTACAGATAAGATCAGAGTCTGAAGTACTGGACACCACTGGACAGATCGAAAAGAAATTTAAAGGACCCCTAAACAACCACCGTAAATACAAGGAACAAACGTGAAATTTTCTCACTGGTGTTTTTCACCTATTCGGAACGACTTGTGACTCCAGCAGGAGTCACTGCTGGAGTCACGATTGGACCATATACGAGGCATATTGGTCATGTAATCCCCTGCCCCGCCGCCGTGGTCTAATGGTTATGGCGCTCCACTGCTAACCCGAAGGTCGCGGGATCAAATCCCGGCTGCGGCGGCTTTATTTTTGAATGAGGCGAAAATTTTTGAGGCCCATGAACTCCAGGTGGTCGAACTTTCTAGAGTATTGCACTACGGCGTCTCTCATACTATAACATGGTTTTGGGACGTTAAACTTCAGATATTATTATTAGTAGTAGTAGTGTAATTGCATCAGATACTGCTTTGCCATGCTGTCGCTTGCCCATTCTGCTTCGTCTCGCTCGACCATCGTGCACCATCAACTGACTTCACTTCGTGTTGTGCCATTTAGACAGCATAAGTGGAGATGACAAGATGCAGCCGAAAAACCTCCTGTTAGTCTCGACACTCAGTGCTGGCATCAGCAATGTGTTTTATAAAGAAAGTATTGGCTAGGAGGAAATAGTGCGTGTAGGAAAAGTAGTGAAGGTGAGGAAGATATAGCACTCTCGGGTCTTTGAACTTTGAGTGGTTTAGGAGCCCTTCAAACGAAAGGCCACTTGAAGAAGAAACCAGCCTACTCACGGCAAAGGCGAGAAGAGACCTCGGCACGGACTCCCACAGAAAGCAGTTGTTGAGGAACTTCCCCATGTCGATCACGAATACGATGATGTTTTTCACACGTGTCAGGTTGCGCATGAACACCTGTGGGTAGCCGTTGCGTTATGTTAACTCAAGGGTCATGTTTAATTAATTACATAAATAGCGCAACAACCGTAGTCAATTGTGACACTCACGATTCGCTTGAACTTGGGATCAAGTTGCATGAACTTCGTCTCCTTTGGATTGAATGTCTTCACGCAAGCTTTTATCTGTAATGTCAAGCACCGTTGTCTATACGCTGTGTAATGAGACAATTATCAGAGACGTCTGCGATGTGCCAGAGCGAGAACATACTCACGGGGTTGTAGACTACCGACATCTCAAGCAGGAATTTGGCCTTTCACTCTCGTCTTGAGTTTCCGATCCTTCAGTCCGTACCACTTCTTTCTCACCGTTCTTAATCTGTGAATCGAGAGAGCGAACACTATTTTACCTACAACATGCTAAGTATTGACTATGTGCCTGATCTCAGTGCGATTCTTTTCATGCGTAATTGAAGCGATGATTTCAGCACCAGAAGACACATGAGAGTGCAGCGTGACAGAGCCACAAACGCATTGCACATCAAGGCATTCTTGCATCAATCCTGCAGCTAATTTTGTAAATATGTTGACAACCACTTACCTTTGTTGAATGCTAATAAGATATATTCGCTCTCAATACAAATGCGTTGTATCTCTCTCTCTCACTCGCACACCGGCCCAGCCACTCCTCTCCACACACTCTTGCACTGTACCTCTTGCCGTGCAGTGATACGACTAATTATTAACATAAACAAAATACTAAACAAAAGAGAGGCGCACAAGCGCGGTTCACCTTGAGCAAGGGTATGGCGAGCTTGCCGAGAAACTCGCACTTTTTGTCACGGTCTTCATCGTAGACAGTCAGCTCCAGCACAGAATGAATATCCTTGACCTTGCTGTAAGTGTGGAAAAAAAAGAAAGTAAAAAAAGTGCTAGTAAACATGGCCCCAGTGATTTAGAGCAGAACAGTGAAACGGTCCCTAAAATCTAGGCGTCGCATGTTACATGCAGCTATCAATCATCTGCTCGCTACCTCTTCGCTTATTTTCATTCCTATTCTGCGGATACCTCTGCTTAGCTCTCTGCTTAGCTCTCTTCTATACTCATAAAAATACTAGCAGGAAGTGAAGGTTGCATAGTTGATATGAGAGGGGCAGGGAGGGGGGTGCTGGCGCCCTTCTTTATCACCTGCTGAGAGGGGGTGGGGGCGGAGCTAAAGTCCAATACAACCGTTTACACAAGTGGACCTAATGTGTCATTGTTTAAAGAGCAGGGTTATGGCCACATGGACTTTTTACTATAACGGTGTCCGAAAGCCCCTACGTTGCTTTCCAAGAACTGCTTACTTGCCATCAACAAACTTTACTTCACTTCAGAAAAGCCACAGAACAGAGGCAAGCTACTGTGATAAGCACGCATTGGCTCCACTTTCATCTGTTTTTTATTCAAGTTTAACCAGTTTTGGACTTTGTAGTCAACCAACAAGAATGTGGGGGGGGGGGGCACTTCCAAAAACTTTGTCACCCCCCCCCCCCCTTATGGGAAATCTTGCGCCGGTCTAATCACAGCAGCATGTAGACACTAGCTCCAATAGCTCACAACTTTAGTCGAAGTAAACAAAAGTTCATAGTGAAAGCAATCTATTAGGCTCCAACATTCCCAATTACAGTGAAACCATTCATCTACATATCATGCAACAAAACGTATTCAAGACAAATGGATTGTTGCCCTGTGAGAACGTTTTTTTCTTGCATCAGCATTTTCAGAGGGAAATCAGTGTTACTAAAAACACAAATAAAAATGTGACACATTTGCTTGAAATTGCCCGTGCCACTAAGTAAAAAATCTTTTTAAGGGAACTACGATCCTGCCTAATAAAAGTGATGTTACGTTTCACAGGTAAACCAAATGAGCACTAGAATACTGATGTCATTTCTTCCGCATAGCACCGAGAGTGCCATTTCGTTCTAACATGCAGAGCAAGAGCACTTACATTTTGAACCAATAAAAACAGGGACAAGTGTGCTTACAAGCAGAATATCTTGTTCCACTCCGGTGACAGCGTCTTGTACTCGGTGTGCGTCTGCAGCCGCGAGTTGACCAGCTCAAGCACGCAAAAAGGGTCGCTCTTGCCTCCCAGGTCAGCAGAGGCCAGGACCCTGTGCCTTGTACACTGCGGTTAGATGGGTAAGCGACAGAGTCATCTATTCAAGCCATTGAAGCGATGCTCCTTGCCGTGCGGAGCAGCAACCCACCTTTGACGACGAGGTGCCCGACGTCGTCCCAGTCGTAGAAACTGTGTAACAGGCCCTGCAAGAACCAAGCAAAGGTGTCGCATTTACGAATGCGCTCGAGCGAAACTGGAAGTACACCCAACGGAAAAACGTTTACGGGACCCGAGATTAGTGCAGGAACTCTGAATTTGTGTTCAATTTTTTTAATTTCTCATCTGTTTTCCCCAGAGTATGGTTGCAAACTGGACAGGTGTCTGGTTTATATCCCTGTTTCTCGATCCTTTCCTTGATTTTCCTCCTTCTCTCTTAACTCGTGATGCACTTTTAGTTTAATCCGAAGCTGTTCAGACTGTACAAAGCAACTAACGCCTCGAACACTTCATCATAGGGGCTGTGTTCACAGGCTGAGCATCGATCCAAGCTTTTTCGCAACCATTGTGACCCATAAGTTTTTGTTCTCAAGTACACACGCTCACAGTTCTGAAACCCAAAAGAACTTCTGCATATTATTGTACCATTGAATCCCCCATGTAATAATAATAAGCAGTTGAATGCCATGATAAAAATACAAAACAACACTCAGACACAAAACGAAGAAAGGAAGTGATGCACACTGTGTCTGTGTCCTAAGCGCTGTATTATGTATATATTTATGATATAACCCCACAAGCTCGCCCAATGTGTCCGCCTTCTTCAGTTTGATTCCACAAGCTGTGCACCGAAGCAATCAATAGCCTTTCATTGCACCTAATTGACTGACGGGCAATAATGAGAATGTCAAAGTACGGCCGGCTCCCAAATCAAGCTATTCAACATCACTTCTAAACACAGTGAATGCATGGCCACAAGTCGCGTATTAGGTAGCTTAGTGACACCGACGACAGGCTGTTTCACGCAAGCCATAGAGGAGCGGCAGTTCAGTTCCAGCTTTGTCCTTCAACACTGCATGCCTCCTTCTGCACAGAATACAACATATCGGACGAGCCCGACCAGGCACTACTCAGGCGTACTACTGATGCTTCGACGCCGAGAGAAAACAAGTATATTTGATTAATTTTTTATATTAAGTCATCGCATGTGTGCTTAACGTACGACGTTTCCTGAAGGGAATTACTGTCGTGAGAAGGCAGTCAACGCACTTTCTCATTTGCTCGAATGAGTGGTAAGGCGTCTAATGTGCTGAATGGTGGGAACTTATGCAAAGAAAATTGGCAGCAGCCAGTGCCAAAATGCCGCTGACTGAAGACTGTATAGGACAGGTGTGGAAGTACAAGCTTAGCATGCCTTACTTTTGTCAACTATTTGCATCAAGTTAACATTGCCGTTAGGCTAGGTGGGTATTAGATTAAAAGAATAAGTATTACACAAAACTGTTAGAAACCAAGTCTACTAAAAGCAATTCACACCTGGCGAAGTGACTCAGTGAAAAGACTGGCTTGTCCTTCATACCATCACAAATATACCTTGGGCAATGATAGTCATGAAAGTATATGGCACCACTGTAAATTTGACCTACGATGGTCTTGTTGCACTGCACTGAACTATGAAAGCTCAGAAGGTTCTTCCATTCTGCCCTGATCAATCCACAGCCACTAGAGCCACTTATCGAACCCTGAAACTTGGGGCCGCCGTGGTAAGAAAAAACGCTTCCGCTAAGACGCATGAAACAATAAAAAAACAAAAATCGAAGAGTACCCTTGTCTATAGTGTTTGAAGACTTGAAACGTAGCGACAACATATGTGAAAGAAAAAGAAGAACACGAAGATGGATACTTATAAACCACAATTGTGTATTGTGTTTTCATACCTTGGAAAAGAAAGGACATGAACAAGTGGCACGAAATTAGCCGTGTGCAACATCAGTCATAAAGAGACATCGCATTCCCAAAATGACCTCTGAGAGAAGGAAAGAAACAAAGTGTGACAAGAAAGACAGAAACGGAACAATAAAGAGAGAAGGAATGAAGGAAAGAAAGAACATTATTTTATCAACATTAAAGATAAAGTTTATGCAATAACGCTTTCAATTTCTCTTCTCTCTTGTCCCCCACCAATGACCAAAACTCAAAGAACTACTATAGTCGGATTTATTAGCGCTTTTAGAGCTTCTTTCTTGGAGCACTGTACAACAACGTCACCACCACATTGAAGGTCGGCACAGAAGGCACAAGTGCCATTTCGCTACACGAATCACACTTTTGTTAGCCATTCCATACACTATTTATAGATTTACGCGATTCTAAAAAATCAATTGGTAAGAGTTTTTGCAAGGCCCCTCCTGCTTGCTGCTTGCGGTGTGACAAATAAAAAGAAAATGTGCAAATTGTGACTAAGCACACTGGACAGGATCGCATAGCATCAAGAAGCCCACATATCTATACAGCTGTACAGGAAATCACCGAGTTAAATAACAAAAACAGAAATGGCATAAGTTCAGGGGAAGATGGAAGCTTCAAGAAGGGAAAGGGTGTCACTAGAGATGACATTTTGGCAATTGGGCTCGTCTTACTGAAAGGTGCAACTTGAAGGAAAAAATACAAGTGACTTCAAAAATTTTAAACCCACGAATAAGACAAGTCTGCTTGTCTAAACATCCGCTCCATGGACAACCCATGATATCGAATTCGCCATTTCACAAAAAAAAAGCACATTTACAAACGTTCACAGTTTCGCAAACCAAGAAGGGTGTCTCGGTATTTTCAAGGCGCAGAACTGGAAGCCGTCCAGGAATTCTGTTTGCAAACAGCAAGAGGGCTTGTACTTCGTCTATGAATACGCGGAATGCAGCGTAGCGTTGTGGTAAGGGGGGAATAGCACTCAAAACGTACATATCGCGCCCACAGGGCCTTCTCTCGTGCGGCAGAGCCTCCGGTGGCCTCGAAGGCGGTGAGGTCCGAGACGCAGCTGGATCCTTGCATGCTTCCACTAATGGTGAGTAGGAGGAACAGCGAGCCGGCGCCGTCTTCCAGCTCCTGCCACACCGAGTGTGTCGTCTCGGGCTCCAGGCTGCTCAGGTCGATGGAGCACCTGCGTGAGCACAAAAGGGACATGACACAGGATGAATGCACAAAAGATGAGGGCTATGAAGAGACTTGACACACACTAGCACTGACTTACATCAACTATTAAATGGGAAACATTTCTTAGCGCACTTCGATGACTCTGATCATATCTATCTATCTCTCTAGCCGCCTACCACTTTTAGCTCTCCTAGCTTTTTCGTTAATGATATCAATACCAAACTTGGTATGGCCTAACATGACTGTACTAGTCATAACATGACTATCATGACATTTAACATGACTATTATGACATTTAAATAATGAAAAAGCTTGTTATATACGGTAGTCCACAAGTATCCTCTTTTCATGGGAGATTGCAATCATTTTTGCTGGCTATGCGAAAAAGTATACACTAACGAAATTTCTGAAAAGGTTCAGGACGAAACGAAGAACTGTGTACACATGGGACAATGCCACAGAGGTGAAAGATTACCGAACTTCCTTGTGCTCTAATAAACCTTAAAATAGAGCAGAAAATTCATGAAAGCTTCATTGGCGTTGTGATCCGAGAACGTTCCTAAGATGTTCGCAAGCACACAACCTCGGGAGGCTGGCGATAGTCTTGTGAGGGCAAGCAGGAATTTTTTCGCACGTACCTTCCCATGAAGTCTCCCTTGCCACTGAAATCCTTGTCCCACACAGTGATCTCGAGAACCTTGGGCTGGTCCGTGTACATGTGTAGGTCGAACTGCTCCAACCACTGAGGGTTCAGCGTTTTGACTGGCATTCTGCGCAACGGACATAAGCGAGACAGCAATAACTATATACTGCACACTGAGGTCACAACAATAACCATTGTTTAGCTTTGTTACACTCACCATCATTTTTGTTTCGTGCGTTCTCGCTTTATGGTTTGGTAGGTTACACTCACAAAGACAGTGCAGCACACAGGCACAGGTTAATAATAAATCTTTGAAAGAATATGCTGAAGACTCTGGGCATGTTTACTAATGCAATATCATAACCTTTAGTTACGCCTTGTCGAAACTATACGGGGCAGCGTCACATGTTATTCGTACGGCATGGTTTCTCGAAAGCTAGTAAAAGTGCTATATTTTAGGGCTTAGTAAGACACTAAGCGTCAGCGTTTGTGAAATGAAGACTGCTTATTATAAGGCCTGCTTCCGAAAGAGTAATGGCAGATAATAGTCAGAAACATGATGACATTTTTAAAAAGCGGGCAAGTGAAAGCGCGTAGTGCCGTCAAAAACAGCAAAGTATTTCATCAGACGAGACTCAACGCAAACCTCTTTTTGCAGTTCAGGAAGCCGAAGTTGAAATGCTATATGAATTCTTCAATGACAAATTCAACCAAATGAGTTCATCAGAATATTATACCAAGGATGGCATAGGAAACAGTAGAGTTCTCTTTAAAGATGGTGTAGTAATTATTAGGCCATAATTACTAGGCTACTGTTCAATATTAAATGTCCCCTCCGATTTTTTAGCCTAATTGCCAGTTGGATTCATTTAGTTGTGTCTAACATAAAAATCAAGCCCTTCAAAAAAAAAAATGTCCATCTTTCCTTCATTGCACATGACTAAGCTACATTTAAACCTTGTATTTCGAATGAAAAAGACAATTTTTAATTAAATTAACAGTTCAATGCAGTTAACCTCAATAAAAGTACACTTATGCTAATTTACAGCTTATAGTTATACCTTCTAATTAAATAATAATTATTCACTTTGGGAAAAATACCGTTATTGAGCACAGAAGCGCTCAAAAACTTCGTGAAGTGCACAAAGCTTTGATTGCCCGAGATCTCGGAGCCAGTGCAAGACCACGTTGGGTGCAAAAGTTTTCGGGGTGTCAATAGAACCAACTGAGAAGAAAAAAATCGCAGCATATCTACGGAGTGAAGGATGATGACTCGATGAGTGGCACCCATCCGTCAATCCATGCGTCCGCACGGACTGATGGACTCATGGACGGAAGCATGGACAGGCAGACGGATGCACGAACGCGCGGACGTACCGAAGCGCAAACGGGTGGATGGATAGACATATGGTCGGACAGAAGCACGGACGGAATTAAGCATGGTCGGATGGACGCACGGACAGACAGACGGACACACCGATGGACGGACAGAAGCAGCAACGAATGGTAGCACAGACGGCGGGACGGACTCAGCATCATTCACTCCGTGGGTATGCTGTGAAAACAACTAACATCATCTAGTTATTCCCAAGGACATATAGACACAACGCAATCTATTGAGCAACTCAAACTAGAGGTAGCTGCATACTATATACGGAGGAGGGAACGACGCATGGCCTAAGGAGATTTGTCCCTAAAAGAAGATGGCTTTCACACCCGAATCAGTTTAACCAAATTCATTAGAGACCAATTTACCTTTTTATTGAAAAGTTAATTGGCCAGTTTAAATCAGAAACCATTGATCCATGTGATTTTAGCTTTTTCCGACGTCTGCCACAATTGACAGTTTGCTGCAGCAGAAATGTAGCTGCTGTTTCTTGGGAATCAGTATTTTTAAGTATGCCATATTTGCAAACGCACCCGGTACAAGCTTTCTCATGTCGTTACGTGATCAGAACTGCGAGACGCGAGAAAGTAAAAAAAAAAGGATACTGATGGCCTATTTCTGAAACAGATTGACATCGAACATCTCCAGGTTTAGTAAAAGAGCTTAATTTTTCTTCGTCCATTCATCTATCTCCCATTCAACTTCTGCTACACTATCCTATACGTGGCTGTCACAGTACGGACACCTTGAGTGTTTCAATAATAGACGGAGCAGGGACACACAATAAAAACAGATCAGCCCATGAAAATATCGGATGAATATTAATAGCACCCCTTTCTGGACGAGCAACGGGAAGTGCTCCTTCAGACGTTTGCTTTTTTGTTGTTGTTGCTGCAAGATCAGATTGCGCCCAACAAAGAACAACAAGATTTTAGCAACGCCGCGTTATCTAATCGAGGGCTATTTGGAGAGGTGTCGAAGGAGGGGTAAAGTAGAGTTGTCCAGCTCGCCGCAACGTTTCGTGCACTGTGGCGAAGCAACGCACTCACAACAGTTTCTTGACCACGCGTCTTCCGTGAATAACTCTTTCTTTTCCCCTGCGATGTCTGTCAACAAGAAAAGACCAGCGTGCAGCGGCTCCCCGTTTCAGAGCAAGACTGGGCCATTTTAGCCATCATTCAATAAGAAAAGCTCTTTTCATAGTTTCTATTTTATATCTTTTTTGCTACAAGTTTGGCGATAAGATTATATTGTACGGCAACATTTGATAACTTTAGCTTGAATTCTGGCTCTTCTTCGCTAGAGTGTACTAGAATTTTCAGATAGTACCCAACGAAAACCCTGAAAACTGGGGATGATTTAGAGTACTCCCAAACAAACTGCTATAGAAGAGCGCTAAGCTTACACACGCAGAAGCTCACCGAGATTGGTCTTGTGTTTCAAAAGCAATGGTAAACGATTCACAGTGCCACGACCTCTATCTACTATGGGAGATCGCCATCCGGCTATAAATAAACAAAAACCAAGAGCGAAAAAATGGCAGATCCTACGTACAGTGGGAATCGATAATACGCAAAGCACTAATGAGCAAGGTTGATATGCCACTTTAAATCAGCACAACGTTAAGAGGTGGAGATAATTTATGCCGTACACAAATTCCATGTCATGATGATCATGTTTGGATGTGTCGTTTGCCTTCGTCATCTATTCACGTCACGTGATGCCAAATTTAGTATATGTGTACATAGCGAAACGGCCACGAGCACTCTATAAGCGTGGTATGCTGTCATGTTCTTTCATGATACGCGTCTCATGATTATCATGTTTGCACCAGTCATATACCTTGATCGTCCATTGACGTCACGTAACACCAAATTTAGTATATGTGGAGCTAGCGAAACAGCCTCGAGCGCATCATGAAGGGCCCAATATACTCCAACGTAACGTTGAAGCACGCGAACGCTGGGCATAGCGACGCTACATTAGCAAAACGCGAGCACTCTATGTTCTGACGTGAACCGCGACCAGCGTCCGTCCTCGTGGCCCAACGGCCACTGCGCCAAGTGGGACATGCTGCATTTTGCGTCAATGCATTACCTAGACAGCAGTGCGTCAGCCTTTTTTCGAGACGGAGGGACGCCGATCGCGCTGAAACGCGCATGTGTCAAAGCAATGCAGCAGGCGCCTGAGAGTATATGGCAGGATCAGCGCCTGGCGTGACCCGACGAAACAAACGCCGGCACGCACGCGCGCCAGGTCTCGTTGAAGTGTATTGGCGCCTTGACTGTGGCATGTAGTCATGTTCTCACATGACACGCATCTCATCATTATCATGTTTGCACCAGTTACCTTCGTCATCGATTGGCGTCACATAATACCAAATTTGGCATATGTGAAGCTAGCAAAACGGCCGCAAGCACATCATCAGTGTGGCATGTAGTCATGTTGCCACATGACACGCATGTCGTGATTATTATGTTTGGATGTGTCATTTACCTATGTCGTCCGTGCACGTAACGTAATACTGAATTTGGCATATGTGAAGCTAGCGAAATAGCCGCGAGTGCATCATGAGCGTAGCATGTAGTCATGTTGTTACATGACACGCATCTCATGATTATCTTGTTTGCACCAGTGAGACACCGTCATCATCCATTCACGTACCGTAAACCAAATTTGGTATATGTGACGCTGGCGAAATGGCCGAGAGCGCATCATGAGCGTGGTATGTTGTCATGTTGTTACATGACACGCATGTCATGATTTTTATGTTACGGTCTGCCACTTGTGTTCACCATGCAATCATGTCATACCATACCAATTTTGCAAAGTGTCATGTGAACGAAACCGGCGCAAGAGCAGCAACACCATAAAATGTAAATCATGACATTCATGTCATACATGTCATAATTTTCATGTTATGACTAGTCAAATATGCTCGTCTTATAGTCATGTTATGCCATAACAAGTTTGGTATCGATACCATTATCCAAACAGCCACGAGAGCTAAAAGACATAAACGGACGGACGGACGGACGGACGGATGGATGGATACGCTCAATGTCACCGAAGTTCGCTAAGAAATGCTTCGCATAAAAAAAAAATACCCCGAGATTATCGTTTCCAGTTTCAATGCCAAATTTGGTTTACACTGTAACAAGCGCGTTTGTACAGGGTATTCGAAGCTCAATTATATTACTGCAACTGTTCTGCCATATACACGCTTATGTATTATTATTTCATTAATTATTATGTACTTCACGGAAGCTATAGTTTACGATAAAAGTATTTTCACGCCGCTGAAGTAACTAAATTTCAAGGGGAAAAGTTTACAACCTTGGAAAAAATTGTCATCTGCGTCCACAATGAGAAGCAATTTACACCACGTGGCGCCCCACGTCAGCATACAGTTGTTCTTATAAGCCAAGCTTCGTCGTTGCATTTTGTTCTTTTAAAGAAGAAAAGAATTTTTGAGGCTCAGTTTCTTATTGTCTCTCCGTTCGAAACTGTTTCTTTCTCTCTCCCGTCCGTCCATCCACACATCAATCCATCCACCCATGCATTCACATCACAAATACGGCAGAAGGAATAGAAAGCTGAACAATGAGGAAGAAGGCTTTGGCGCCGCGCAGCACCCACCTTGCTCTTGTACTTCTCGGTTCCGAGCCGGAACCGCACGTAAGGGTCGCTGAAACCGTTGTCGTCCATGGCCAGCAGGTTTCGCCCTTCGACGAGCACCACGTTGATGACGCTGTCCCATAGCTGCACCTTCTGCTTCTTGATGGTGCTCGTTGACGACGCGTCGCCACCTCCGGAACCCAGGCGCAGGCTCTTGCTGAAGTACTGCGTCGCAAAATGCCACAGAGTCACTTACCTCATTCTAAGAACGCTACTCGCACAGCCTGCAGTGCTGGCGTCATCCTTGGCGACCTGTGCCTGATACAATATCGTGTAGTGGCTTCCGCCATTGCTGATGAGTAGAAGGGCGCGGTTCGAATTCCACTCGCTTTCTAACGAAAGTGGAATGCGAAAGCAATAACGCACCGTAGTTTATACGGGTGCAGGTAATCAAAGTTTGCACGGAGCATTCAAACGGAGCTGACGTTAACTATTCGATTAACAGCGCCCAGCTATGATCGATGAGGCAAACGCGATAATGCAGCACGCTGTGCAAACCTATCAGTATGAAAAACCGCGGAGCTCGAGTCGGTGCTTTGCAACACTAGACGAACCAACGATTCAGTTATGATGCTGATGAGACCTGCGCTCGAATTAATGGACGTTTGCTTGCTGCTGTTCAATATAAATCGGCAAAAGTTCCACTCGAATAGAGACACGGATTGCCGCGAGAATTTCTCGCGAGGTGACGCATGCAGTCATTTTTTTTTTTCGCTCACACCACCAATGTTGTGGGTCAAAAGAAAACTGCTGAAACAGGGAAGAACTGAAGCCAAGAGGATTGAAGGATCAGGGTGTGAGCACGCTGTGTGCGGCACCGTCACTCCTAGAGTGCCATGGACAAATGGAGCCTTTACATAGTGTGCGGTAAGCATTCCGTAGTTCACTTGATAATTTTCGTTCATGCCTATACGCTGGAAAATTTACGGAATCAGCTGGAAAACTTACGGAATCGAAGTATGGTAGGGGTGTCAAGCACACGGCCCTACCCGCGCATGGCTGTCTTCGTTCCCAATTTCTTTTTAGAGGCAAAGCTCCTTTAGCCGTGGGTCATGCGTCCGCGATGTATGTAGTAGTAATAGTAGTAGTCATCGTCGTCGTAGTAGTAGGTAGCCACCTCTCGTTTAGTACTTAAAATGTCCGCTGGATGACGGTACTTCTATATGATGAAGAGATGCGAGATGGCAGTACCTGGAGTGTTCACTAGATGGGCGGACGGACGGACCCACGAACGGACGCACAGACGAACGCAGAAACTGACGCATGGACGCACAGACGGACGGACGCACGGTCAGACCGACAAACGTACGGACGCACGGACGGACGGACGGGCAGAAGCAAAAACGAACGGATGGACGGAAGTGCGGACGGACTGACGGACGATTCGCCCCACTCGTCATCATTCACTCCGTGGGTATGCCGCGCTTTGTTTCCTAAATAAGCATGTCCATGGGCTTTACACATGCATGACAGGTCTCAACCATTCTTTTCGTGAGGCAAGGCAACCCATCTATATAGTCATGTGCTGTAACAGAAGCGTGGAATGAAAATTTCATATTTAAGATGAAGCGTCGAGATATAAGTGATCATCCATGCAGATTGGTACCGGTGCTTAAACTGACTTCTCAATTCCCTTCGGAAATGACCCATATGTGAGATATAGGAGAGGCTTTTCATTTTTTGTTATTGGCAACGTCAATCGACATTTTCATTGAGCAACGCCCCCCCCCCCCCCCCCTCCTTTCCCTGTTTCAATTTTCTGCAATGCCTATGCTCTTGTGTGACTCCGCTTAGTGAGTGCGACCCTCTAGCAGAGGTGAGAACAGTGAACTATGTCCTGCCTTAACAAGAAAGCAGATCACTAAAGGCGCATTTCTGTTTATGTCGAGCTAAAGTAAAGCTTATGAAAGCTGGTGGTTGAGTAATCAAAAGTCGCATCGTTGCGATTCCCGAGACAGCGGCAGCGCCTCCCGTCGGCGCGATTATATGAGCATTGTTTTGACGTCAGCTTAACCGCAGGATTAAGGGCGGTATAAGCAGCGGGTACACGGCGCACTTCCAATGAACACTGCACTCGCCACTGCAGGCGTTATGCAAGGTGATTGCGCATGCATCTCCAACTTATTGTTAGGAGCTTCGGGCACGTTAAACGGCAACGCGCACTGCGGCGCCCGTCAAAAGTGTCGGCGTATTGATTCGCAAATGAGAGAGACAGCGGTGTCATTCGGCACACAGCATAGAGCATCTCTTTCTCGCGCCCGCTGGTGGTGGCAACTTCATTTTCCGCCAGATAAGGAGGTTGATTGATTGATATGTGGGGTTTAACGTCCCAAAACCACCATATGATTATGAGAGACGCCGTAGTGGAGGGCTCCGGAAATTTCGACCACCTGGGGTTCTTTAACGTGCACCCAAATCTGAGCACACGGGCCTACAACATTTCCGCCTCCATCGGAAATGCAGCCGCCGCAGCCGGGATTCGAACCCGCGACCTGCGGGTCAGCAGCCGAGTATCTTAGCCACTAGGCCACCGCGGCGGGGCGCCAGATAAGGAGGTCCCCGCCCCACCGGGTGAGGGGGCACTTTCTCGCACGCGACGCAGAGAAAGCGTAGAGTCGAAAAGCTGAGTTCTATAATGCTGTAGACGACAAATAAAAATCATGGCATTGTCTAAGAGCTGGTAAAAGTAAACCATCGCTTGCTTGCTTGTTTATTTTTCGTCGATGTGCGCGCACCATTTCCTGCCTGTCACCATTTCCGGCCATACAGTTAGAAATGTCGATCTTATTCTTTTCGTGTTTTCCTTTTTCTTTCCACGGTATAGCCGAACGTAGATCTGTTCCTCTACTTTCATCTCGTTTAAGAGTGCAACAGCAGGTGCAAGCGCTAATTAAGTGGTATGCGTCCATGTTTGTCCGTATGCGCATGGAACCCTTCTTGTTTAATTAGAAAGCGCACGTTCGTCTTACTATACTCTGCCAAAAATACTACGGCTTTCCTTCATGTACGTTTCTGCATATTCCTATAGTTGCCACCCGATGGACGAAACCGTAGATATCTTTTTCTATTATTGTTAATCGGTGCTTTCAACTACCCCCCTTCACCGGCCCAGCGGAGTCAGAACACCCATAAACAATAAGGGAGACCAGAAAAAAAAATTCAGACCCCCCCCCCCCCCCTCCATCCCAAGAGTCTTCAAATTGCGTATACACACCACATCCATCCTTTTCAAGAAAGGTCCCGTGCCACTGCAGTACAACGCTTAGAGAGGCGATCCTACGGACAAGTCACATGAACGTGCTCCTTCCACATGCACGAGCGCTCTCTTTCCCGTACCGTCACTTCTTCACACACACACACACAAAAAAAAAAACAGCTCCATAGATGCATTAGCAGGCTCCACCCCACATCCAATACGTATACCAATTATTTAAAGTTGAGCTTTATGGTTTTCAAAAAATTCAGCACTGGGAAGAACATGAAAACCACGTTTGCAGATAACTCATGTATCTGCAGGGTGGCACGAAGTGAGATAATCATTCTGGCTGTCAGTGGCCCAATTAACCAAGATTTAATAATTACATTTCAACAACTGCAGCAAGCTGGCATATTTGCACTGAAAAGTTGGAGGCAGTCGCGTTTCTACACAGTTACACTTGCAAGAATTCTTCTAGCACGTATGTGCTCCGAGATATGCCGCGGCAAAGTTTATTTGTGCAGTGCATGATTACGCATGCAAGGCGGTGAAAATCGGCGCAATGTTCCTCCCCGATGTGACGAAAAGTCATATAGCTTGCTATGGCGAGCCAGTGTAAAGAGGCAACCGCGTTATCATCTTTGCTAATGCCTTCGACCCGTTCTTAGATTAAACAACGCATGCAACTGGCACGGCCGATCCAGGAAGAGCTTCGGGCCCGTGCTGACGGTCTTGCATGCGTAATCATGCAAAGCACAATTAAACTTCGCCATGGGACATCTCGGAGCACAGGCATGCCATAAGAACTCTTCCAAGTGTATATTGTGTAGAAACACGACTGCCTCCAACTTTTCAATACAAATATGCCTGCTTGCTGCAGTCGCCGAAAAGTTAATTATTAAATTTTAGTTGATTGGGAAACTGGCAGCCAAAATTATTTTCTTCCTTTGCGTCCCCCTAGATATATAAGTTGTTTGAAAAGGTGGTTTTCATGTTCTTCCCAGTGCTGAATTAAAAAAAAAGCTTAACTTTGAACACCCGGAGTGAACACGCGACTCCATAAAGAGACCTCCCAGTGTTTGACACAGCCACGCGTGATCGCCATTAAAACCCCATTTAGTTCTATCTCAGGACGGTATATATACGCCCTATTATACCCCTGTCACACGGCACCCGTGAACATCGTTTAGCTCCTTCGTCCTTACGACAAGGGAGATGCGGTCCGTGTCACACGGCAACCCTTACGCAAACGAAGGTAAACGGAGCATTTCGCAAAGGACGTTCGACGATCTCCCTTTGCAGCGGAACGAGGTACTCTCGTTCACAGTATTGGCAGGTCAGAAAAAAATCGAGCCCTAAATTGCCGCAGTGACAACAATAAATACATTTTGGCAATAATAAACGATCTTTTGTTGCAGTACTCATTCATAACGCGTTTATTTGGCGCGGTGTGGAGGGCATCGTCCACGCGTGCGGTTTTTGAAGTCGCCGTGTTCGCGCGTGCCCGGGAGAAGAATGACTGACAGCGCTGCATCATTGTCACCTGCTTCGACGACTGCAGAAATGCGTAACGAGACCAGACCTAATTCAAGGGTGACTTGGGATGCGCTCAGGAGGGAAGTAAACGCAAGAACTTTGGTACATGGGCTACAAAACCAACTAGTCGCCGAGCACAGCGCAATTGTAAACAAACATAGCGTTGGCACAAGGTAGCCAGCGTCGCTGCCAGCACTGCTACAATTAGCAAATGTGTTTTCATTTGAAATAATTTTTAATGCTTTGTTGCCTTCAGGCGTACTTAATATTGTGTTTTCGTAAAAACCGCATAACGAAGATTCACAAAAAAGAAAGCACCTAGAGATGAAATTGGGATACTTCTGTAAAACTCAAACAGTGCCGGCTGAGCCCCCTCGCGGCAACTATTGCAACCTTGTCATTGCCATATGACACTGATACAACTCCATCTCCGTCGAACTACCTAGATGAGCTTTACGTTGACGGAGTTTAACAGAGTTTGGTGGTGGCCGTGTGACAGGGGTATTAGTCCCGCACTCTCTCAAGTTTCCGACTCAGACTCCCGTTATTCGGCATCCTTTCCGGCCCTATCGACAGTGTTTGTCTTTCCTTGGCAGTAAAATTGCTGTTCGATTAGATGACCTACATTTTCATTTTTATGCACGATTTTTTGTGCTTTACTTTGAGACTACAACTAAACTGTTATTCACACCGTCATGAAAGAGACGCTTTTGCCACAATACCACCAGCAAGACTACCCACCACGGAGAAGGAGGAGGAGGAGAGGTTGAAGAAAGGAAAAGACGCGACTTTTTTAGCGCTAGTTGGAAGCATCACTCATCTACACCAACTCGGTTGGTCGCCGCGCTAGTGGTGAAAGAGCCTTGCATTGGCAGTCATATTTGATTTCGGGCGGAATGCGCGAACACCAAAGCAGTATTTTTTTCCGTGCACGTTGCAAGTGACTTGTCAGCATTAATACAAGGCTATCATTCACTGCACAGAGTGTATACCACCGAAGTGCGCAACGATTTCGGACGTTGAACTCCGATCCAATCACACTGCGTTATTCACCGCGGGCACATCATCATCAGCTTGACTACGCCCACTGAAGGACAAAGGCCTCTCCCATGTTCCGCCAGTTAACTCGGTCCTGTGCTTGCTGCAGCCACTTTATGCCCGCAAATTTCCTAATCTTATCTGCCCATCTATCTTTCTGCCTCTTCCTCACCCACTTGCTCTCTCTTCAAATGCAACCCGTGATCCTTAATGACCAGCGGTTATCCTGCAATCGCGCTACGTGCCCTGCTTATGGCCATTTCTTCTTGATTTCGACTATGATGTCCTTAACACCCTTTAGCTCCCTAATAAACTATAATTTTCCGTGTCCTTTTAAGTTACTTCTATCATTTTCTTATTCATTGCTCGCTGCGTCGTCCTCGACTTAAGTTGAACCCTCTATGTTATGCCCCAGGTTTCTGCTCCGTAGGTAAGTACCAATAAGATGCCAAGGTACCGAGGTTACACATGAGAGCGATTTCCGATAGCGCGGACATACAAGTTCGTTCCCACGTTAAACTATATCATCGGTTCATGCCTAGTTAGCGGTCTTTAATGGAGCACTTACACGGCCCTTATTCACTAGCACGGACACGTGTTAAGTTTGAGGCATCGGGCGTAATATAAGGACAGTGACGCTCATTCATTGTTGCTATGGTAATTTGTTTGTTGTTGTCTTTGCCCTTTCATGTGCACGATTGATGGTGCTAAAATGATAGGTGATTATACAATGTCGTATACTGCTGAATAGCGCGAAAACACAGAGATACGGGCTCGAGACACGATGCCTGTGTTCCCGTCTTTTTTGCGTTATCACGCAGCGCGTTCATATAAACCATCTCTACTTTCCTTACTGCCGATATATCGTTTATACGTCGATGCACACGAATAGAACACACAAAAACGAGCAATCATGTTGGTTCTTTGTCAAACCGTCATCAGCAAACAACTCACCTACGGGTACACCCGACGCATGTACTTCTTTGTTGTCGCTGTTGTTGTATTTGCATCTTCCCCGTAAGTAAAATAAGGTGGGCGGAGGATCGTGCTTCAACCTCTTCAGTAGTAACTGATACATGAAACGCAAAGCCAGTTCCAACACGTGAAAATTCTACAAATAGCGAAATACTGCTTCGCCTGGGTTTCCCCTGCGTTTATCTGCTTTTTTTTCTGTTTTGTTGTGCTCATTTCGTACGAATATGTAATACTTGATATTGTTTGATGTTATTTGCTTCAGATCGTATGATTTGTTTCGCTGTTACTTAGCATATTTCCTACTGTTTTTCCCCTGTTTGTTCCTCCGAGCGCGCTGCGTCATACTCCCATAATGATAATAAGTGTTGGTGCTTTACCTGCCAAAACCACGATATGATTATGAGAGGCGCCGTAGTGGAGGACTGCAGAAATTTCGACGTGCACCTAAACCTAAATGCTTTGACGTGCACCTAAATCTAGGCATCCACCGTGCGTCGTATACTCCCGACGCTGGCGTTGCGCCTCCGCTTCTCCCTTCCGTAGATCAGCGTCTACATAACTCCCGATGCTGGCGCTCCATTGGCTCGGCCAGATGAGGCTGGCGCTCATGGGCAAGCAAGCGCTATAATGTTCCAAACTTCAGTCCACTCGGCTCATGTTTGTCAAACGTGGAGCCCGTGCGACGCCAACGCAAGACAAGAGACGACGGCATAGCGGCCGCTTAAAACTGCTCCACCGTTATAGAAGGACAGACTCTTCGTACCTGCAAAGCGTTTACAAAAAAAGCAAGGATGGACCGCGGAGCACGTTGTCCCCAAGGAGCTTATATATGTGTATAAGTATAACCTCCTTGGTTGTCCCTAGCCCCTGCCAGCCTTTGGAGAGTGCTTTGATAATGGAAAAAGAGTGCACGCACCAGCCACGTACGTCTGCACGCGACAAAAGACGTATAGAGTCACGTGACCCACGAGACCTCTTCTTGGAGGTGCAAGAGAGATATTTACGAGCCTTGGCTGGCAGGCGCTTTTCTCAGCCCGCACCTGCGAGCCTCACCGGGACCGCCGCGCAAAAGAACGGCCGTATAACAGTTCGCGTCCTCGGCCCGCAGCGCCTTCAAGTCGTGAAAGATTTCTCGCTCGTTTCCTTTCTAGCATGTGTCCTCCTGGACAGCTAGTTTCCTGCAAACATTATTACAATAGGGGTAGATATGACGGTAATGTCTGCGCGGATCTGAAACTATATATATCAATCCGTAAACAAAAGGCAGTTCAGCTATAATTACAAGCAGTAAAACCAACTGCTCAGCTATAGCAGACCCTGAATTTTAAGATAGAGAAAGTAGTCCCGATGAAGACTGACACAAAGACGAGGCGCTAAAAAAACGTTTGTACCGACAACTATTTATGGTGACAAACGCCCATCGCCCTTGACTCCGTAGTGTATGTGACGTGACACATTATCAAAACATGTCGCTAAATAACATGACCAAAAGACAAATAAAACAGCACTCGGCAAGAATTCACATTCCGAAGAACGCAGTCCTATCGAAGAAGTCACGCTTACACAGGTTGAGCTTAACTTTTTTTTTTTTTGATAAAGAAGGATAAGAAGGTTTCTAAAGCTAACCGACAAATACAGCTCTAATTCTTATAAATCTCGGTGTTCTGCCTCGGCTTTGAGTCAGTCTTCATCTGCGCTGTATTCTAAAATAGCACTACAATTATCGGCCGATATTACAAAGACTTAACTCGCCCGTTCGGTTCAAACGCCTTTAATACATTGCTGATAGATCCATTTCTCACTAGATTCACATCACCACTTAGCACGAATGCGACTCCTGGACACACAACCATTTAGGTGGGTGCGAGTTGATTGCTGTCACAAATAGTCGAAAATGATGAACGGTCCAAAGAAGAAACCCCTTTCCGCATTGGCCTCATCTGTTTTACTTTTTTTTAATTTTGAGAAGCTTTTTCTTGTGCTGGGAAGCAAACTCCACGTGCGTACACGTCTGACCTTTCTGTCTCTAGTTCCCTTTCCATCTTTCTTTCTCTCTCTTTCAATCTTTCTACAAAGAATACGATGTGACGAGTGCGTTTTCTCAATAGGGGTACACCTTCTAATAGAAACATAGAATGTCGAAAAATCGATAAAAGTTTACAGCGCGTGGCACAGATAGAAAAGTGTTGGAAATAAAAATGAAAATATTGGTGAAGTAATTTCTCGTAAAGAACTAACTATACAGCACAACTTTTTGATGACAAAAGATACGTGTAGACGATGTCAACGGGAATATGCTAGACCGCTGCAAGTGTAGATGTGCATGTAGTCTTTTTCTTCGTTGTTATATTTGTTAATTTCAGTAGCAGATCGGAGAAACGTGAAAAGATGCATATGCAGCACATATACTTTCCCTGTTTACGCAGCACAAGAGGTCATTCCACCCCGTCTACCTGAAGTTCAGAAAACGAAGAAATGTTGGAGGCGCTCCTTCACAGCGTGCCTAATTTAGTTCCGGATCTCTGATGACACTAACACTCCATCCCCACTGCCTTTTCGTTGATATGATAAGCACCAATAAATGGCACGTGGCCATGCTTTACAGCGCAAGGACCAGCGGTTGACAAAGAGCGCCAAAAACCATTTCGCGCAAAGTGGTGAGTATGACGATGTATACAGATGAACGTTTTTTACGATGGAGGCGGAAATGTCGTAGGCCCGTGTGCTCGGATTTGGGTGCACGTTAAAGAACCCCAGGTGGTCGAAATTTTCGGAGCTTTCTCATACGGCGTCTCTCATAATCATATGCTGATTTTGGGACGTTAAACCCCACACATCAATCAATCAATTAACAGATGAACGTTGAGCTCTATAGGGCCCAGAATGTTAACATAAACGTGTTAGTGCTATGACAGTTGACGGTTGGTGATACGGAGAATGAACGTGATCAACGTGGCACGGGAACAGATTATCCTCTAACCTACGATGACGCCATTGCCGCTGCTACCTCCCCTGGACCTTTGAACGCAATAAAACTGTAGGCATTTGCAGCGCACAATATAATTCGCATCGCAGCTGTGAGCGGGCTTCTGCATTTCATTCCCACCAAAATGCGTTTGCTGGTAGCGGGAATTGAACCAGCGTATTCGAACTAATCAGCACAACACCTTGCCCACTATATCCAGCAGGGCGTGTTCTATATATACAGATTCGGACCATTCGAATAAACAGGAGGCGTCCAGGGTTGCTATTAACGCCTCGCTCAAACAATGGGGCCCTGTGAGCACTCTGTTAAATGAGCCTCGCTCAAAGGCTATACAGTTAAAAAAGAGGCGAAAGCATGGTTCCGAGCACCACTGCGCAGGGATTGGCCGGGGAGGCACCGCGCGTGTGTATTCCCACGGATGCAACGGCAGGGTTGTAAACCACTTAAACGCAGCGGGGACGTCCGTAGATACGCATTAGCGTCAGGAACACCTGCGCCTCAATTAGCGGTGCCTCCATCCGATGCATCCCGGCCCATCATGCGACTGCCTGACTCCATGAAACTCGTACCATGCCTGCGCGCGTTCGTCTATACTCTTTAGGACGCGTACATGTCGCGAGGATGCGGCATCGAAATAAAAAAAAAAAAGGCTGTCAAGTGTACGCGTAGCTGGGACACTGGCCCCGGATGTGCTGTATGTATAACGTGCACGACGGGCTTTACACGACGGCGCATGGCAGCAGGCCGAAGCGCAATAACGAGAGCGGGTGTATAGCGCGGAACGTTGTTTTGATAAAACGGGCTGCGGCTAAATGGAGCACGCAGCGTGCTGCGGTGCATTCATTCGTTGCGCAGCACCGACAAACGGGCGGCACACTGATGTATCTATAAAGCGGGCACTTTCGCCAGGAGCAATAACTCTCCTGCCTGTTCTACGTCGAGCTGCGACGGAGCCCAGAGGTGTGCATAATGAGCACGGTTTAGCTAGGAAGAAAATCATATGTGCACGCATATTCCTACACGGTACACGCAGTTTTCCTACAATAAGGACTACCTTACGAAAGCTGCCATAAATTACAGGGAAACACTAACGCTGTGGTAGATTGTCCGGATATATATAAGCAGCCGCATAACTTGTTCTATATATAGCGTTATTATGGGTGAAAAATGTGTTAGCTAGCAAATCGCGCGTCTCCGTTTCTTAAGCAAGTACTATCCACCGCTTCGAATATAATCATCCAAGAAAAAAAGAGTATACTTCTTTGGCTTGGAATACATTCAACAACAGTCGTCTTCCAGAGGGGATTAGAACGAAAGCTTGGCGAATAGGCATACACTACTGTTACGAAGAGGTGCCAGCACAAAGCGCGCTTAGCAGGAGTGGGCTTCGCGCTCCTCGTTCTTTTTGTTTTCTGTTTCTGTATATCTTCAACAAACTCAATGCCTTATCACTGCGCATGATTTATCGAAGCTTATTACTGCTGCTCATAGTAAAGGTTATATGTAAACACCGGAACTAATATTAGGACAAAGCTAATACGCTAGAAATATTATTTACAAAGTTTTTTTTTCATGCTGTAGTAGCCTTTGCAGAGTTATGAACCTTTAAAAAAGACAAGCAAGTGAACTGGAACGAAGTTAAAATAGACTCTGGGATTTTATGCGAAAAACCACTGTACGATTTCGAGGCGCACTGTTGCAATTTCACCCCGCCATCTGACCTCTCCTCCCTTTCCCAACCACCATTCCAAAAAAGTGTGGCGGTTGAGGCCAAGAATATAGCTCACATCATTCTCTTGGGATAGTTGTTTTCAGAGCAAAGAAAGAAAGAAAGAAAGAAAGAAAGAAAGAAAGAAAGAAAGAAAGAAAGAAAGAAAGAAAGAAAGAAAGAAAGAAAGAAAGAAAAGCGATAGAGCTCAAAATGGGACCGCCTCCTTTCATTCGGGAGAGCAAAGCCGAACAACGCACTCAATAACACGCCGCATTCCTTCCTTGACCTGCCCTCTCGACATCAATCGAACAGCGCGCAGCACTCGTCGATTTATGAGATGCCGCAGCCGCGTTTGTCACGTCTACGCGTGTTTAGATGTACGATCTCTCATTTGCCTGCCTCCCCGTTGCGGGCGCCAGATATTCAGAGCTCTATTGCACGACGACCGCGAAGCGCGATTGTTTTCCTTTGTCCGACGGAGGTCTTTGATCGTCCTCCACGTGCGTCGCGCGTATACACCGGAATCCCTCGCGTCAAATCACCCGACAGGGGCGATCAAAACAAACTGACTGGGCTGAACGAAACCGGTGTCTCTTTTTGAAGGAAGTAATCAACTTATCAAGCGTACAGTAAAAAACATTCAGACAGAAACACTTAAAGTTGAATGAAACTAATAAACTTTTCAAGCGAACTTGCTGGCCTTGTGTAGCAACATCCAGAGTCCCGTGGGGATATGGGGGGGTGAAGTTTATAGCTGACGCCTCCTCCTCTTCTCTTGCCCCATTTGGCAACGCCGGAAAGAATGTAAGCTTTGCAATAGACGCCAAAATGAAAATGAAGGGATGCCATGCTCTTCAAAACGACCTGCCCTTGTTCCCTCCGTCTCCGGAAGTAAAGGTCGGAATGAAACAGCTTTTGGCATGCAATATCACAAATCTTTGTCCACCATCAACGTCGAAAACCTGTGCGGAGTGACTGTAGAAACGCACTGTGCGAAGGTCCTATACTGAGCATAAAGAGTGTCTTAAAATTAACTAAAAGGAACTCTGGCGCTGCGACCGCTCAGCCACAATGGAAATGATGGGTAGTACATGGATGTGCCTAGTGTTCGTGCTTGCGGGCTTCGAACGCACTTCTTATAGCTGTGTTTTGGTTTTGTTTCGAATTTAAAAAAAAAAACGGACCGTTGTAAACTTCGTGACCTGATTTAAATAGGTCACCTTAAAAGTCTAAGGCGGTGAAGTGCAACTGCTGAACGTTTGCTGATTGTCGTCTCGCGACAAAGTGGGCCCAGGCGACGCGAAGTCCGACGGAGTCTGAAGAAGGTAGACAAGGCGAATTTGTGTACTATACCCATCACTTCCATGCTCGCTGAAGCGCCGTGCGTTGCAGCTTCGAGAGACTTGCGCCAGAGTTCCATCTGGGAAGTACTGCGGGTAACTCTATGCTACTGAGTAAACACTATTCGAGTGAGGCGAGTGAAAGCCCCCCCCCCCCCTTCTCTAACCCCTCAATTGCACAAGCTTACGACTTTGTATTTTTCTTGTTCTTAGTTCTTGGCGCTGTTTTTATGCGAATAATGTCGCACCAACTCGCCCAGGCAACTGTTATAGCAGCTTACGATAACATCATTGCTTCAGATACAAGACGGTGGTTATTCGGCCAGTGCTGGCATGTTTATTTACGCTTGGGAACTTGGACACCATTTCTTCAGAACCGCTCTCTGTATAACTATTACTCTTGTCAAGGTCGCCAAAGTAACAGGACACTCTATAGGTACACATAGGCATAAAGCAAAACTCTGCGGTTATCGGCGTTCCTAAACCAGACAAGTATTTACAAGTACATTTGATCTTCTTAATTATTTTTTTTTCGTAGTCGCACAACGAAGAAAAATTAAAATTGGCGATGTAGAAGACAGTGGCTGAAATGCAGGTAATATTAGCATAGCTCGGCGAAAAAAGATGGAGCTTACGCAGACTAACTCAAGAAACATAATTTGCTCTGAGAATTCACTCAGACTCGCTAAAACTTTCCCCAAGCGGACTCACTCAGACTCACAGTTTGACCCGAGTCTAAGACAGCCTGGTGAGTCGACCCACGAGCCTGTGATAGCGTAAAACCAGCTTTTCTGATCATAATGCCAATGCTTCTTACCGCCAATATCTCGGAGAATCTCTACGGAGTATTTCCATATTGTACTTTCAAATACGAGTTATCATCGGTCTGAGTAGTAATGCCATTTGCGTAGAATACACGACTCACGCGACAGATATTGGGCAATTACTTGCCGTGAACGAGTGCACGGGGAGAGTTCAAGATGTCTGCTGCCCCCTACTTCACGCCTCTGATCAGTGAACATTGAAGTGGCGCGTGAACACCAGTGCATTGGGGTATGTGTGACTATAAACTTTAGTATAAGCGTAAGCCAATAGAAGGAGGATATTAATGCTGTAGGTGAGTAGCTAGGACCATAGGTCGGCAAGAAAATGTGGGGATCACTATACTCACTCAACAAATATAATTCGCCATGATCCGCACTCAGACTCAACAATATTTTCCTTAATCAGACTCACTCGGAGTTATACACTAACCAAAACACTATACTCACTCACACTCACAAGCCGATCCGAATCGGAGTGAGTCGAATGGTGAGTGAGTTTGCCGGCATATGGATATCACTAAACAGTACGATTCTTTTCGTCAACGGAAGTGTCCCCATAGCGAGTGACTTTATTTTGACCATTGCGGACCAAGGTTTCCACAGAGCGCTAGGTACCGCGTCAACTTGGTGTCGCCGAATGCTACGACATTGCTACAAAATAGAGATGCACGGAGACAGGTGCCACGAAAAGTGCGCGACAGTAAGTGCCTTAATCAGGCGCCGCATATTTATTTATTTTATTTATTTTTACGTACTGCAGCCTCAGTGAGGCTATTGCAGGAGTGAAAAACAAAATAATAACAACAGGAACAAATCAACACTCACGAAGAGGCTTCCGAAAATTCTTGAATTGATAGACAACGAACACTTCCGGGCCGCATATTGCAGGCTTCTATAGTTGAAAGAAGAAAAAAACTGTATTCTAGCGTGTCAGTGTGGGTGAAAGAAGTTGTAATGTCAAGGGCGTGGTCACTCCTCGTAAACGAATAGATATCTGGAAAATTTGGGATATGATTCCAGAGTGCTGAAGCGAGAAGAATCGATATTGATTGAGACACTTGCGTTCGTCATTCACAATGATTAGGTATAGTACATAGACTACTCAAGCAACTGATTTACGCCGAAATAGCATCGAGGTTGTCTGGTAATATTTTTTTTTCTTTTTTTTGTCATTTATCGTTACTTTTACTCGTTTGTTGTTTTGTTGGTGACCTGTCTTGAGCTCAGAATAACGACAAGCTTGAACAAACGCAAAAAAAAAAAACATTCCTCGCGAGAACATCAATGCCGGCATCAGCTGGACACTAACGTTCGCAGTTAGTAATTTAGCAGGTGGCAATTACGTTCTGCAATGACGAGGTTAACCAGTACGTGACGTTCGCTTAACTACATATGCGAAGGTCAGCAACAAGACACTTTTCAGAAAACCGAAACTATAATGGGTACTTTCGCGGCAAGAGAGTGAAGATTGCTATGAAGAGCGTGCAAATGCCACACATTACTATGATTGCTATCATTATAGGACAGTTCGAAAAAAAAAAGCGAATATTAGCGCAAGCCGGCGCGTCTGGTGGAGATCAGCTCCTCGAAGTTCTGAAAGTGAAAACGTTATCTTTCGCGTCGCTCCGAAATACAAGACACGTCCGCACTTCCGATCGCCGATGTATGCATATAACAAGGGTTCTCAACTGCTCCTCGTAACGAGTCCTTTAAATCATACGTTACGATATTCAACTGCGATGCTTTTATTGCAGTTCCCATTCTTTATCGCACGTTTCGAAGTTTCAGTATCTAACTGCACATTACAATACTCAGATGCGTACAATTTTTCCTGTAGTCGGCCAAAATAGAAACCCACCATGCTCGCCATTAAAACTACCCCAACCTTAAGCATTGATTCTCTTAAGGTAACTCGAAGGCTAATTCCGTCTTTTTTTTTTTTCCTCTCTGTCGTATCAGACGATTGTATTAATCTCCTCGCAAACTAATACTTCCTAAACGTCGCGTGCTTTTCCACTGCCTCCAATATAAGAGGCACTGCGAGATTTTGGCAGCTGACGTGGCTCTGGGATCGACCAAACTACGCTCGAGCGACGGTGTCATGTGATGACGTCATCACGTGGCGGCACGTTACATGGCGTCATAGTGACCTCGCTATGGCGTTAAGAATACTCGCGATCTGAGACGTCAAGAAGGCGCCATAGCTGGAGGTCGTTACATTATGGTTGGTTTTTGCATTATTTGTGCTGACGCCGATCACGAGTTTATTGAGGCATCTAACCCCCGTATTCTAGAACGTCTCTTCACTCAACGCTTCACCTTCACTTGAGAAAGCCGATGGGAGCGCCATCTCTAAGCACGGCAAGTCACTGCATATCAGGGATAATCTGCTGCGATTCTTGAGTAGCGCAGCGTCATCTTCAGCCGAGCAGTGGCGCACTGCTCAGCTCTGTCAAGTGAAGGGTGAAAGTCGAGTCGAGGAGCGTTTGTGAATACAGAGGTAAGGCTTTCGCATAAACAGGAAGCCACGCTTCAAATCAAAATAACCGATGATTCCCTTTTTTTTTTCCTTGGGCCCGCCGCCCCCATTCTGCTCAAGAACACCGACGTAGCGCAGCAGCAGCAGCGAGCAGCTGAGTCGCATGCCGTGTGCGCTACGACGTTGTATTTGCGAAAAGCGCGTGATACACTTTGCCCATCTGTATATAGCCCTGCTTCTGCTGACAAATGGTATACAGCCGCGTCGTTCCAGTTCCACGTGACATTAAAAAACAAAAAAAAAAGTTCTTTCAACCTGTTATTTTTCACCGGGGCCGCAGGTGTTACCATTTCTTCCGCGCTTTAGAGCGGATCGCTTGGCATCCGGGAACAACACATACAAGGCCATAGACAGATACGAGCAATCGCGATAACAACAGCGAGGCTGCTGCCCCAAGAAACTTCCCGTAACGCGACCTATCAATTCATTACACCAGAACAAAAAAAACGAGTTTCCAAATTGTTTCAGCGCACGGAAACATCTCTACACTTTGTTATAGAAACAAAAAAAAATGGGGGGGGGGGGGGGCGTACAACGCATCAGGACCAGTACCTCGTGCGTATAGTTTTGTTCCGCGTCTTCTTTGAAAATTGTGCTCATGCACAAATGTGATCGTAAGCTGCAGATTTCTGTTTTACCGCAATCCTATACCACTTGGCCTAGCCTTTTCTGGTACTAACTTTAGCCCCCTCGTCAGTGGGGCAGACCGGTAGCAGCCGTTCAAGACGCGTACTTGCAATCAGCGAACGATGCTACATAGTGTTTTACTGATGCGTTCAAGCGTCACCATCTCGGTCTGGCAGCATTGCCTCTTTGTATATGTAGCAACATCATTAGCGGCAAGGCAGTCAACTTACACATCAAAGCACCTGTATATGCCGATACATTCGGTGTTTCGTGATTTAGTCAATCTAACGTCACTATCCATACAAAACTGAGGTAAGACTCGCGCAGAAGCCCTACGCATAACGGCGGCCAAACCGAGACCTCAAGAATAAGCCTTTCCGGCCTAATGGTCATCCATTCTTGGACGTCTAGAATAGAAGGCTTCAGACTCGATCGCGTCTAGTTTGAAAGGAAAGCGAAATGGCAGTGGTGAGATCATGTTACAAAAGGTCCCTTCTGCCCGAAATCCACAGAGATGAATCATTGGCACAGCCCTGTAGCGTTTCGGTGTACCTGAAATGTCGAGATATGATGGAGCTTACACCATCATAGGGACAATAAGATAAAGCGAGGATGCTGTGGCAGACAAGGCCAAATAAATAGGGATTTGGAGAACAGTTTTGTGTGATGACCAGACAGAGTAATATATAGACAAGATCTCAGCGTAAGGAAAATGAAAGTCACAGGGCTGTGTTTATTTTATTGATTCCCCCTCCCCTCCACTCCCCGAATGCTTTCTGCGCTCTATCTAGGTATTATAGTGCCTGAAGAATAGGCCCAACTTTGACCAAGCGGTTCTGTCATGTGATGGCGTCATCACGTAATGTCATGGTAGGAGACTTCATAGTGACATCATGAAGACGTGGCCACATGATGACCTTTCGTTGCCTCTCTCGTGTTAACACCATAGGTCACTTTTTAAGGGTGAAGCTCCTTAAGATGTGGGTTGTTCCCTCGTAGTAGTAGCCACTTCTAGTTAGCTTTAATAATTGCTCACTAGTTGGCGTTGTGTGTATTTGACCTTGGAAATAATATCACTAGATGGCGTTCGTGGTTTTCGTACAGTTGACGATTAAAGAGGATAGACGGCGCCTTTATAATAAAAATTTTTTAGCATATCCACAAGGTGAATGATGATGAGTGGGGCAAAACGTCCGCCCGTCCGTCCGTACATCTATCTGTCACACCAGCGGACAGACAGACGGACGGACGGATGGATAAACGCTTCCACCTACTCATCATCCTTCCAAAAGGACTTGTTTTTGGGCTAGTTGGTGCATACTTGGTGCAGAAGACTGTACTACCAACTGTTTAATGACCGTCTAGGAAACGCACTGGAAAGTAGACAAAACCGCGCATGCGTGCACAACCAACAAACATCGCACAGCGTCATGAACAAGGCACTAAGTTATCCAAAAAATGCATTTCTGTTGCGTACAACACAATAGATGTATCACTGATACAATCGGGCCCTCTCTTTTTGATGTAATAGGCTTCCAAGAGCTCTCTAGCTGTTCTGTCTTCTCTCCTGCTCTTTCTGCTTCACGTTATGTTTTTTTGCGCCTCAGTCTTCTGCATCATCATCCTTCACATCGTGGATATGCTGATTTTTTTTTTGCGTTTAATGACAAATTGAACTCACTCACCTTAACAGTAAATTATACATAACAAATGTATCACATGCCTACCTTCGTCTTTTCTAGCAGAATTCAGCATGCGCTTATATGACAAGTTACTATATTCATGAAAAAAAGATCACAAAAGCATATCTGCGCTGCTTCTCCGTTCATTTTTCGTATTTCGAGGTAACCGCGAACGAACACGAAGAAGCGCAAAGGAATAAAAATACTGCTTTGCCAGGCTTAACGTGCCGAAGCGAGTCTGGCTGTGAGAGATACCGCATATACCACAGGGCTCCGAATCACCACCTGTATGTTTTTTTTTACAATACACTGAAAACAATATGTTAGAAAATAGCGTCCTTTCTTTTTTACGTTTGCACGTTTTCTGTGACTTTTCTACGTGGATAGATTAAATTACACGTATATGCTGGCATAAGGGTTATGAAGACAGACTCTGATCACTGAATTGAGCAGGAAGCGCGGTAAGACCCATCTTTCAGGTCATGAACCCGAAGAAAGGCCGGTAAATAACCAAACAATCTAGTCGAATGTCACGAAAGGTAGTGAACCTGTGTAAGCGACGTGTACCCAACGGGAAAGGTCTTCGCAAATGACAACGCCGTAAAAGCAAGCTCTGTAATCACGGTTGATTAAAGGCCCCCGTAAAAAAAAAAACGTCCGGCATCCAAAATTCTCGGAAACGAAAGACGTCGTCCAGCTTATACGCATCTGTCATTGTCGAACGGCAGTGACAGATGCGGCGAGGTGACCCATCTCGTGGCTGCACCCTGCTGCGCTCTCTCGACCCTTCCATGCACATACCAACGCCATCTTTTCCACGTAGCATTACTGTTTTTGATGTAGGTGGGCATGTCTACTGTCAACATGTTAAGTATGCAAGTGCCTCGTAGCGCGCTTCTTAATCTGCGAACTTCGAGCGCTTCCTCCCAACTACTACCCTTTCTTCGACAATGAGAGACAGGCTTTGCGTGCCACTTCAAGCCGAACAGATAACACAGCGTTCGCAGAAGGTGAAAATGGTGTGGGACCACGGTATACTGTGCCCGCTTCACCACCGATGAGTGCAGAAAAAAAAGTCCCACCGTTGCCGCAAAGGCGAAGCAGTGAACGCACGCAATAGCAACGAATTGGAAGGTCACTCGCAGAGTGGAAAGCAGATCAAAACCTTCCTTGCGTTTCTCACGCAAAAATGACGCACGAAACGTACTCACACGTACGGATCAACGCGAATTAGCGCCTCAGTTGTTACTCCGCTGTGTCTGAAAAGCACGCTCTTTTCGCAAACGGAGAATGTGCAACAATTGTAGTGACTTTTGTGCGTCCGGTAACTGCAACAGAATCGTTCCGGCGAAACTCATAGGCCAGGCAGCACGTGCACTTCTGCTCACCACGAGATGAGGGCGCGCGATCAAGCGACCACCCCTTCCTCTCTGCGGGGCAAAGTACGCATGGGAGATGAGAGCGCGCACCGCCGTGTCGTGACGCTGTAGCTGGCTAGATGGACGGACGAATGAATGGATGAACGGACGGATGGATGGATGGATGGACGAATAAATGGACGGACGGATGGATGGATGGATGGATGGATGGATGGATGGATGGATGGATGGATGGATGGATGATGGATGGACGAATAAATGGACGGGCGGACGGACGGATGGATGGATGGACGAATAAATGGACAGATGGATGGATGGACGAATGAATGGATGAACGGACGGATGGATGGATGGACGAATAAATGGATGAACGGACGGATGGATGAATGGACGAATAAATGGACGGACGGATGGATGGATGGATGGACGAATAAATGGACGGATGGATGGATGGACGAATAAATGGACGGACGAATAAATGGACGGACGGACGGATGGATGGATGGACGAATACATGCACGGACGGACGGATGGATGGATAGACGAATAAATGGACGGATGGATGGATGGACGGACGGACGGACGGACGTATAGATGAATGGATGTATGTATGGATGGATGGATGGATGGATGGATGGATGGATGGACGGACGGACGGACGGACGGATGGATGGATGGATGGATGGATGGATGGATGGATGGATGGATGGATGGACGGACGGATGGATGGATGGATCTATCCGGCAGTGTCCTTTAGATCGGGCGGCAGCTTACGCCACCTAGCCATAAAGTTAAGTACTATCACTATGTGAGGAGACGCGCGATCATTGCGCCATCTTGTTGCTAATGCCGAAAACATGATAGCCTTCCACCCCGAGATTCCCGCCACCACCGGTAAGTGGTAGATATAAATAGCTTGCCGTTTGAACGTCGAGGGACTTGCTCCTCCGCAGCTCAGTGATTAACGCCTCGCACTCACGGTATACACCAGAGGTACCAAGTTGGATTATGCGCGGCGGAATCTTTTTCTGAATTTTTCCTTTCTTGCGTTTTCATTTATATATATATATATATATATATATATATATATATATATATATATATATATATATATATATATATATATATATATATATTGTGAAGAAGAAAACGCATCGTTGGCAAACAACATCGCCACCGCTTGGGTACTGGGTGCTTGGCTTCGCTCGCTCGGCTCGTGCTGATCATCGCCGGCATCTGCTCGACCGTTGCTCTTGTCCGATCGTGTTTCATCGTAGGACCACCGTCGCAACAGTCGCCAATAAACCCTTTTTCAATTGGTGGAGGGTGCTGACATTCCCCGTCGCCTGAACCTGGGTGCTGCCATTCGCCGTCGCCTCAACCTGGAGCTGCGCAACCGAACGCTACCTACCATCATGGCTACCAACAACGCGCAACCTGGCTCTTCCACTCCATCCCCCAGCAACCCCGGCGTTCTTCGTTTGCGAGAGCCCAAAGTCTTTAGCGGAGCTGATGAGACTGACGTGGAAGACTGGTTCGCTAACTACGAACTGGTAAGCGCAAACAACAAGTGGGATGACGCGGACAAATTGACTTACGTCATCTTTTACCTCACTGACGTAGCCGAAATGTGGTATAACAACCACAAAAACGACATTACGACGTGGTCCATCTTCAAAACGTTGTTCGCTGACGTTTTTGGCCGACCCGCTGTCCGCAAGTCCAGAGCCGAACGACGCTTGCGGACTCGCGCACAAAAACCAACGGAATCTTTCACAAGCTACATTGAAGACATCATTGGACTTTGCAACCGACTGAACACCACCATGCCCGAGTCGGAGAAGATTCAACACATCCTCAAAGGGATAAATGACGGTGCATATCAGCTGCTCCTCGCCCGTAATCCTGCCACCGTTGCGGAACTTGTTACTTTGTGTCAAAGTTTCGACGAGTTGAGCAAGCAGCGCGCCCTGACTCGGCCATTTTCCTCACACGCCGACTCGCTCTCCAGTCTCACTTCCGTTCCCGACCACGCACCAACCCTGCAAGAGATTAAAGACTTCGTGCGTGAAGAAGTAGCTCGGCAACTGTCGTTGATTCCCTTCACGCAGCAGCCGCCATCCTCTCGTCTGCCCTCACCACTCCGCGACGTTATTGCCGAAGAGGTAGCTCAGGCTGTTCCCGTCGCTGCCCACCAGCAGCCTGTGGCCGTGACTGTTCCCCATGCGCCGGCTATGCAGCCCGTGGCCGCGCCTCTTACTTATGCCCAGGTGGTACGCAGCAGACCCCGCCAGCAGCTTTTGCCACCCATGCCTGCAGTTGCTCCCCACTCTACCCCTCTTTCGACACCTTGGGCTGCACCGCGAGTCAGCAATTCCTGGCGCACTGCTGACAATCGACCAATCTGCTACGCCTGCGGTACTCCAGGACACGTGGCACGATATTGTCGTCGTCGTTTCCAATCGCAACACAACGCTACTTGGCCGTTACCGTATGACCCGCCGCCCACGCACCTACCTGCTCCCTATCCTTCACCGCAGTATGGCTACACTAATCTTCCCGGGTCTCAGTCACCCCAGCGCCCAGCTCCGACTCACTCTTCCCGCTCGCCGTCTCCTCGCAGGCGATCTCTGTCCCCAATGCGTCCCCGACCCGCTTCCTCCAACCGGGAAAACTGAACGCCGCAGTTCCAGAGGCAAGAACTGCGCCGTCATCGAAATGCCCAAGTCCTCGCACTTCACCTGCTAACGTCATCGCCATATCTGTCGATGGTGTTTCTACATTTGCCCTCATCGACACAGGTGCTGCCGTTTCTGTTATAGCCGCCCAGCTCTGCCGCTCCCTACGCAAAGTGACCACGCCGCTCTCTGGACTATCGCTTCGTACGGCTAGCGCACAGCCAGTCAGACCTCTCGGCACCTGTACGGCCCGCATTTTCATCCAAGGCTCTATGTACGTTGTCGAGTTCATCGTCCTTTCGGTGTGCTCGCATGACGTTATCCTCGGGTGGGACTTCCTGTCACAACATCATGCCGTCATCGACTGCGCACGCGCTGAAGTTCAATTTTCGCACCTGTCTGACGAACCTTTGCACGAAACTCTTGAGCGGTCTCCAAAACTCGTCGTACGTGAAGACACTAAAATTCCGCCAGCCTCTCTTGCCGTTGTCCCTGTTTGCTGCGATGACCATAACGACGCTACAGTAATGTTTACACCTTCCGACATTTTCATGAGCCGCAGAGCCGTTTCCTTGCCTTTCGCTACACTCGACGTCACTGCGGGCCGAAGCAATATTTTCGTCCACAACCCCCTTTCTGCACCGCTTACGCTACTTGCCGGCGAATGTCTCGGTCGAGTGGAGTACCTCGATTCCTCTTTATTCCTTAACATGCCAGACGAATCGTGCAGTAGCGCCTCGACCGAACTTCATGCCCTTTCCCCACTGGAATGCTCATCGAGTGACACCTTCTCGAGTTCCATCGCCGACACCTTAAGTGCCCATGAACGCGCCGAGCTTCTTAATCTTCTCCAGCACTTCGCGAATTCATTCGACGTTTCTCAGCCGCAATTGGGTCGGACTTCCGCAGTGCACCACTACATTGACACCGGTTCGCACCAGCCATTGCGTCAAAGACCGTACCGTGTCTCTGCAGCAGAACGTCACGTCATCAACGACCAGGTCGAAGAGATGCTACGCCGTCGCGTTATTCAACCATCGCACAGTCCTTGGGCATCTCCTGTCGTTCTAGTTCGAAAGAAGGATGGATCGATTCGATTTTGCGTCGACTACCGGCGATTAAACAAGGTGACGCGGAAAGACGTCTATCCATTACCGCGCATCGACGACGCCCTTGACAGCCTCCAAGGAGCCGAATTCTTCTCCTCCTTAGACTTACGATCTGGGTACTGGCAGGTTCCTATGGCAGAAGCTGATCGCCAGAAAACTGCGTTCATTACACCAGATGGCTTGTACGAATTTAACGTAATGCCATTTGGGCTTTGTAATGCTCCTGCCACGTTTGAACGACTCATGGACAACACACTGCGTGGACTGAAGTGGTCTGTGTGTCTATGCTACCTCGACGACATTGTCGTTTTCTCTCCCGATTTTCCTACACATCTGCGTCGGCTCCAACTGGTGCTGACGTGTTTAACCAACGCTGAGCTCCAACTGAACCTTAAAAAGTGCCGCTTCGCCGCGCGAGAGCTGTCCATCTTAGGGCACATCGTGTCCAAGGATGGTGTTCGACCCGACCCTGCAAAACTGCGAGCAGTCGCTTAGTTCCCGAAACCTACTACACTGAAAGAATTACGCAGTTTTGTCGGACTATGCTCGTACTTCCGGCGCTTCGTGCGAAATTTTGCGTCGATCATGTCACCACTGACCAACCTCCTACGCGGTGATGCAGACCTTTCATCCTGGTCTTCTGACTGCGACGTCGCGTTTGCCACGCTCCGTAGTCTGCTAACATCTCCTCCAATTCTTCGGCATTTCGACCCAACAGCTGCAACGGAAGTTCACACAGACGCTAGTGGGGTTGGTCTAGGCGCCGTCCTCGCCCAACGCAAGCCGGGCTACTCAGAATACGTCGTCGCTTATGCGAGTCGCACACTTACTAAAGCTGAGGCCAATTACAGCGTCACTGAAAAAGAGTGCTTGGCGCTAGTGTGGGCGCTTCGCAAGTTCCGCCCTTATTTGTACGGTCGCCCATTCGACCTGGTAACGGACCACCATGCACTTTGTTGGCTCGCCACATTGAAAGATCCTTCTGGCCGCCTAGCTCGGTGGGCACTGCAAATCCAGGAGTACGACATTCGTGTCATCTATCGCAGCGGACGCAAGCATTCTGACGCCGACGCCCTGTCGCGTTCGCCTTTACCTCCCGACTCGGCCTGCGAAACCACTGGTACCAACTCCGTCGCATCTCTCGACCTCGACTCTTTTACCGGTGAACAACACAAGGACCCGTGGATCGCTTCCCTTTTTAACTGTCTCTCTGGATCGTCAACCACTGCGGTACCACGATCTCTCCGACGTCAAGCTGCTCATTTCGCGATTCGTGATCGGCTGCTACACCGACGCAACTACGCCCCCGAAGGTCGTAAGTGGCTCTTGGTTGTCCCGCGCAGCTTGCGATCACAAATCTGCGCCTCCTTTCACGACGATCCCCAATGTGGTCATGCCGGAGTTTTCAAAACTTACGAACGCATTCGCCATCGCTTCTACTGGCGCGGAATGTATAATTTCGTTCGAAAATTCGTTATGGGCTGCCCTGACTGTCAACGCCGCAAATCACCGCCTTTCCACTCGTCCGGTGCGCTTCAACCACTCCCGTGCCCTGCCAAACCTTTCGATCGGATCGGAATTGATCTCTATGGCCCTCTACCGACAACATCAGATGAAAATCGGTGGATCATAGTCGCTGTGGACCATTTAACACGCTACGCTGAGACCGCCGCCCTTCCAAGTGCCACTGCGCGGGACGTAGCATCCTTCATCCTTCATCGCTTCATACTAAGACATGGTGCACCTCGAGAGCTACTAAGCGACCGAGGTCGAGCCTTCCTATCAGAAGTCGTCACGTCTCTGCTTTCTCAATGCCATGTTGTTCATCGCAAGACCACTGCATACCACCCGCAAACTAACGGGCTCACGGAAAGATTTAACCGCACCCTTGGCGATATGCTCGCCATGTATGTGACATCCGATCATACTAACTGGGATCGCATTCTTCCATTCATCACGTTCGCATATAACACCGCGGCACAGTCTACCACTGGATTTTCACCTTTCTTTCTTCTTTATGGACGCGAACCATCCCACACCATCGACACTCTCCTTCCATACCATCCTGACGCATCCGAATGCCCATCTGTGTCCGAAGCTGCCCGTAATGCGGAAGAGTGCCGTGAACTCGCACGCACCTTTACGTCGCAAGAACAACAGCGCCAGAAAGAAAACAACGCCGACTCTTCACAAAGCCCCAGCTATTCCTCGGGATCACTTGTATGGCTGGCTGTTCCTTACCAAAGCCCCGGCATATCCTCAAAACTCGTTCCAAAGTACGAGGGCCCATACCGCGTTTTGGAGCAAACCTCGCCGGTGAATTTTCTCATCGAGCCACTTTCCCCATCTGACGACATGCGCCGGCGTGGACGTGACATCGTCCACATCGCCCGCCTTAAGCCATATCATAGCCCTCTGCCTCCAGACTCTTAGGTCGCCAGGATGGCTCTTTTTCGGCGGGGGCAAATTGTGAAGAAGAAAACGCATCGTTGGCAAACAACATCGCCACCGCTTGGGTACTGGGTGCCTGGCTTCGCTCGCTCGGCTCGTGCTGATCATCGCCGGCATCTGCTCGACCGTTGCTCTTGTCCGATCGTGTTTCATCGTAGGACCACCGTCGCAACAGTCGCCAATAAACCCTTTTTCAATATATATATATATATATATATATATATATATATATATATATATATATATATATATATATATAGAGAGAGAGAGAGAGAGAGAGAGAGAGAGAGAGAGAGAGAGAGACGCATACATATACGATGAGTGACGGCGACGCCGGCGGCAAAATCCAGCCGAGAGTGTCCATACAATTGCTATCGCAATGAAACGGTGCAACCTGGTTAGCACCGCGCGTTCTCTCTCTGGCAAAACTCCTCCTCTTAGCGTAAATACTGCCCACCCTGTTCCTCCTACGATGGCCAAACAAATTGCCTGCTTCATGTACTCGACAGAATTCACAGCCATCTCGATAACGAACATGTTCTTCAGCTTGAACTGTAGGTGCCCCTCTCGCATCGGCGATAACGAACCACCATGAAATTAGCCAAACTCGCACGTGGACTACTGGTAGTGCATAGGAGGTCACCGCCACTGAAGCACCCAGATCAGGTCGTCTCCGCATCCATTTTAACGATCGCAGGCTCAGGTGCTCTGGTAATACGTGATAATACCATGCAGTGCCCCATAAGAGACAGACAAGAAGCCCGGACATTTGCCATCCTGCAAGCTAGTCCGACTAGCACCAAATATAGGTAAACGTACAAACCTTCCAACTTATGCGTAACAATGTACAGGTCGTGGAACGGATTATACGATTTAGTTACCGAGTTGCTGAGTTTTTATTTTTTTGGAACTATTGAAGCGAATAGTAACCGCTATTCATATAAGATACAAGTGCATACAGAGTTTATTGTTATAATCTTTATCATAGCTTCCCCTTAGAAACACACGGCAAGAGCGAGTCGCCTACAGCATGTTAAGTTTACTGAACAGGTTTCCTGCAACTCAATGTTGTATATAGCCACCGCGTACGGAAGATTGTATGGTTCAAACTAACCCACCGCCTCCCGCTTACATTTTCATTTGGCATGCGCATATATACGTTCAAATACACTAACACATGCATGCCCATTTATCAGAGCTCGGAACTCCCCCCCCTCTCTCTCTCTTTCTGCACCTAAAATAAATAGCCGGAATATATAATGTTTATTTGAACCGGATTGTACTTGTTCGCCAAGAATGGATAAGGCAGGCTACACCCCTGTAGTAACTGTACGACTGTTTGACGAACGCCATTTTCAGGTGGCACTGCCTGACCCATTACTTTAGTACGAGGGGTACAACGACGTGTTCCTCAATGTTTCGCTGTCGGGCCTCAATGTAAATACAGTACCAGCCGTCCTCCCATACGTTTTCTTGCCTGCCAAATTATTGGTCAATAAAAAAAAAACGAAAGCTGGATAGTCAGACGAGACACGGTAAAGTGCGCATTCGCGGGTGATCCTATAGCTTTTAAGAGACAGTCACGCATACTATACCACCGACAGAAAACACCAAGGTATATATGTTGGCAGCTAGGGCTTCATTTCGGCAAGACGGTGAGACAAAAGGGGCAAGGAATTCCGGCTGGGCCCATGTCACGATGACTGTCCTCGTTAGAAGGAGTGATCTGTGGTATTACAGATATGAATTGCTGAACGTGCTTTCTGGTGGCACCTGGACTGACGTAGGTGGAGGCGAGCACCACGTCGACTCCGTTGTATACTCGATTTCGGCATCTCATTAATCACCGACGCTGTCGGAGACGGCTGCATACCTATTTCGGCGCTAGAGAGCAACGTCACGTACGTGGGTTCCACGGCATAACGGGTGGCCGTCTTATTTTTGTAGAATGCTACGGTAAGGTCAACCGTTCGTCTCGCCAGTTATACAACTAGACACGCTGGGATCCGGCGACGGGCGTGTGATGCGGTTGAGCAACCACACGCCATTGGCAAGTGTTATCGGACAGTCTATATAGACTATACCTCCCTTCCATAGCCGCCTTTCCCATTTGTCATCGTGTAATTACGCAATCGTTTTATATAAAAAGAGCACCAAAAGGCTGTTCGAGACTAAAAAAAAAAAAAGACACATTTGGTAAATGAATCAGCAAAAGAAGGTCACATCTATCTATGCCCTCCTTTTACTGGTATTCGGCCTGTTTTTATGTGTTGTTGTACCAAATAACCCAACTGAACACTTTAACGGCATAACAACCTAGCACTACTGAAATCACGCACATATTGGAAGCGTGCACCTGATGACGAGACAGGGAGAAACATGTCGATGAATGTCTGGAAATGTTTGTCTGAATTTTCGCCTGACATGCTACTCCAGGTGATGAGTGATGTGATACATATACGATCAGGTGACGAGCTTTTCACAATAAACTCTCCAAAAGTTTATTGGAGACCCGGCGAGGGTCCCGTTGCAGTCTTGTACTTTGGGACTTTCTCCTGTATATTTTACTCCCTGTAACATCCTTTTATGACATGATAATAATAAACTGATTGAAAAGTGACATTGGCTCTGTGCGTGCATAGAAGTTTCATGCAACTGTCATTTCTCTGTCTTCACATGGAATGACATGACAGAAACATGAAAGAACACTTTTTCTGCTGAAAAGATGCTAAAAGAACACCCTCCCCCTTTTCGCCCGAAGGAACACACTTGTCGTAGGTGCGCCCTTTTAGTAAAGAAATTTTTGGCGCTGTGCCAGGATACTCGCTGACCAGGACACAGGGGCGAGTATTATTTCTCGTAGGAGACTGAACTAAAAAAAAAACACTGCTTTTAAAATAAAGAACTGACAAAACAACGCTATAAGTCTTATAGTCTATTGCCTTTTTTGTCCCGCTTTTGTGTGTCCTGGCGCGCGTGCGTGCGTGCTTGCGTGTGTGCGCGTGGCGACAATGGGTGCAAATGTAATTTCGTGATTATTGTTCGCACGTGAACATGTGTTTGTTTTTACTTTATTTACTACATATTTTTACATTCATTCCATTTCTTCATTTTCGCTTAGTTACACCATTGAACGTACCTTTCTTTTTTCTTCAGCTACAGCCGAGGCGTTCTTTAAGAATCGCCGCACTCGACGCTTTCGCTGTATTGAAGGGCCGAAAACGCGAAATGACTCAGACGCCGGAACACCTGTGCACAGTCGGTCTATAGTACCTGTGGCGACGCGACGAACTTCACGAGAGGAGAACGGGAAATTCGTTCGTACAAACAGTTTGGCGTGTTACGAGCAAGCAAGTGAACGTTCTCTTATAATACATGCGCCATAAGTTGGCTGCATTTCACGAGAAACGCGTGCGCTGCTGGTTGTATGATCATACAGGATGTTGCAGCTCGCGTCTAGCGCCTTCCATCGAAATAAAGTGCGCAATTTTCTTATGAAAGAGGAAAGGGGGAGGAGGAGGCGTTGTTCTTGTTGCTGTTGTAATATCTGGGAGTTTGCATGCCAGAACCACGATATAATTGCAGTGCGATATAAGTGCAGCGCTTCTTGAATTCTCGGCCATCCTGTGTTCTGTGACGTGCATCGAGACAATGCAGAGTACACAGGTATCTACAGCATGAAATGTGACCTCCGTCGTCGAGATCGAACTCGCGACTTTTTGGGTCAGCGGCAGAGGATCGTAACTACTACAACACACCGGCGTTTTATGAAGCAATGTTGTGGAGCTATGAGCAGTCACAACGTGGCTTATTTCGACGTTTTAGCCAGAGTCTGGCCTTCATCAGGATTGAGGGTACAGTTTGAGGGTACAGAAAACTGTACCTTCAATCCTGATGAAGGCCAGACTCTGATTGAAACGTTCAAATGAACCACGTTGTGACTGCTCTTCACGGAGGACCTACTAATATATATATATTGATATTTCTTGACTGTTAACTTTATAGGAAATGCGTTACCACCTAGTATTTATAATACCGGGTGTTCAAAATTAAGCTTTATGATTTTTTTAAAATTAGGCGCTCGAAGGCACGTGAGAACCACTTGTGCAAATAAGTTAAGCGGCCAGGGGGACAGAAAGTTAGATGATAATTATCGCTGTCAGCAGCCCAATTAACTAAAATTTAATAATTAACTTTTTACTGGCTGCGGTAAGTTGGCATGTTTATATTGAAAAAATGTAGGCAGTGGTGTTTGTACACAGTTTCAGTTGGAAGATTTTTTCTAGCACGCCTGTGTTCCGAGATATCCGGCTCCAAAGTTTAATTGTCTTTCGCACGATTACGCATGCAAGAGGGTGAGGGTCCGCGCAAAGCTCCTCCCTAAAGTGACGCATCTGTTGCGTGTGGTGTTTAGTGTGTGAAGAGGGTGGAAGCGTAGGCATAGGTGATAGCAATTACCCTTGCCCTCTTCGGCCGGCGAAATCAAAATGTGACAGCGCGGTGCGCCATGAGCCTTACGCATGATCCTGATGAACGCGATAACAGGAGACCATTTTTCGCGACGTTTTTTCGTGACTTTAGATCACACTGAGACATCTTCTTGTGAACGCGTTAGCAGGACCGTCCTGCACTAGGGTGCCTCCGGTTAGAGCACAGCGTCTCTGCATTGAAGGTCTACCAAGGAAATCCACGTGGAGTCCTTTCGAGCTAATATGGCTGCTTCTGGCGTGAGGTATTCTACCAAAGTAAAAGTAGACGTGGTGCTTGCAATGGCTGAAATGAATGGCAACGCTTCGTTAGCAATGGAGCTTTACGCGTCTCGCCACCCACACCGTCCCCTTCCAACAAGGCCCACTTTCACAAACCTGTTTCGACGCTTCTGCACAACAGGCTCTGTCCACCTTCCGAGACGGACCAGGAAGGCAATCGTCGATGAAGACTTTGAAATCGACGTTGTCGCGTGCGTAACCTCGATGCCAGAGCTCAGCATCCGACAGATTGCCGATCAGTGCGGTCGCAGCATCGGAACAGTCACAAATGTTTTAAGAAAGCACAAGTTCCATCCATATCACGTTTACCTTCATCAGGACCTAAATGAGGCGGACTTTGAAAGGCGAGTTGACTTCTGCAATTGGGGCCTCATCAAAACTGATCAAGAAAATGACTTTTTGCACAGAATAATTTGGACTGATGAAGCTCGGTTTTGCCGAAATGGAAGTGTTAATCTTCACAACGCCCATTATTGGGCACAAGAAAACCCACACTGGCTGAGGCAGCACAAGCATCAAGTTCGCTGGAGTGTGAATGTGTGGTGCGGCATACTCGGGGACAGGATCATCGGACCTCACTTTTTTGAGGACAACTTGAACGGAAAGATGTACACAGAAGAAATATTAGGTGTTGTCATTGATGATCTTGTCTGCAGTCTTTCCCTGAATGACCTGCGCCAAGTATGGTTTCAGCACGATGGAGCACCACCACATTTTTCTACCAGGGCGAAGAACTGGTTGGACAGACGTTTTCCACAACAGTGGATTGGGCGCGCAGGAGCGATGTTTTGGCCACCAAGATCACCTGACCTTTCTCCGCTCGACTTTTTCCTTTGGGGCTACGTTAAAGATCGAGTTTACGTAACAGAGCCCAGCGATGTTAATGACATGAAGGACAGGATAACATCTGCCTGTGCGAGTATTCCTGCAGAAGTACTGCGCCGAGTCATCGAGTCGACGCGACAGCGGTTCATGCTTTGCGTTGCTGCCGAAGGCAGGCATTTTGAACACTTTTTGGGGCATTGACGTCTTGAGAGGTGAAGAGTTTCGATGAGATTTGTGCATGACCGAAATATGCTTATGTAGCAGCAGGAAATATGCGTTAGCAAGGATAAAACTGTTTCAGTTATTATTGGTGGAGTTGTTGCTCTTGTTTCAATAAAAGTTACAGTACTCGGACATCAGCAGTCACGCTATTCGCGTAGCCCAGGCAACGACCACGCATGCTTCTCTAGTGATTATTACGCACGCGCACTGGCATCCAGATTCTCCGCTCGCACCATTATCTCGGCATGGTATCTGCCACTATCGTTAGAGGCTCTGCAGTTGCGTGTTACGACACTGGTTGCAAGCGTTCTTCGATTTTTGATTTCGACGGCCGAAGAGGGCAAGGGTAATTGCTATCACCTATGCCTACGCTTCCACCCTCTTCACACACTAAACACCACACGCAACAGATGCGTCACTTTAGGGAGGAGCTTTGCGCGGACCCTCACCCTCTTGCATGCGTAATCGTGCGAAAGACAATTAAACTTTGGAGCCGGATATCTCGGAACACAGGCGTGCTAGAAAAAATCTTCCAACTGAAACTGTGTACAAACACCACTGCCTACATTTTTTCAATATAAACATGCCAACTTACCGCAGCCAGTAAAAAGTTAATTATTAAATTTTAGTTAATTGGGCTGCTGACAGCGATAATTATCATCTAACTTTCTGTCCCCCTGGCCGCTTAACTTATTTGCACAAGTGGTTCTCACGTGCCTTCGAGCGCCTAATTTTAAAAAAATCATAAAGCTTAATTTTGAACACCCGGTATAGTAGTAATAATAGAAAGAATGGACATGGCTGTGTTTTACCCTTTTTCAGCGCAATGCATCACCCAAATGCGTTGACGCAGATTTGGTCTCGACATTTAAGATGCGGCGCCTATAGTATCTCGGTGTTGTGGCGATATTTGTATACTCGTCTGAACTTTGCAGCCAATAGGTGTTGTCGCGCGACGAGAAAAGGTCAATAATGAAAGGGGGGAAATGTTGTTTTTCCAGCACCTTGCTATCGATGTGTCAGAATTTTCAGATGCCACGAAACGCCTGCCATGGAACAACGTATAGCTTATTTAAACTTGTTGAGCTGGTTGGGAACTCGCGATATTGTAAGTAAGTTAGCGAAGCTAAGGAATACCTAAAAACAGTCATACATTCACCTTCGCGTCCACTGAACGACACACGGCGCTTTGTGCTGTGTGTTTCTTGAGCTGAAGTCTTTCTGGGAATTTCTAAGTTACGTTAAAATACTTACAACATGGTAGAGCGTGTTTTACCGGATTTTTTTTTTTTTCATACGCACTCGGCCGAGCGTCCATGTGGTGGCAGTTTATCTCAATTAATAGCGAGAGATCGTGTCGCTATTTAATTCAAGTTGGAAAAGCGAAAAGCAGGGGCAAACAACTTTGTGTATATGCTACGAAAAGAGAGAAATATCTGTCATTATCTTAACGCACTATACGTTGGCAAAATATGTAACTGTCACAACGTCACTGTAGCTACGTTCTGAAGCGTCGATTTGCTGCGATGTCTGCACCAGAAAGATCAATATACATACTTGTCCGAGATATTTCACGAAATCACGCGGTCACACTTATACATTGCGTACACGCAACCACCGATCTTGGCACACTGTACGCAAACTAAAGGACCATCGCTGTGTGAATTGATGATATTAATGACCCGGCCCCGTTGCTTCAATCAACGCAAGAAAATCAAAATCACGACACTGATTCACAAAACAAACTCTTGACCTGGTCACCGTTATGAAAATGTAATCATGCCATTATAGTTGAATGTGGCTGCGATGAGTGTTACTATCAGGCCGCGCGTGACACCATTTCTCAAAAAGCGTATGTCAGGATTATTAGTTGGCTCGTTGATTGACACTCTCAAACGTAACTCGTTCGAACAGCTGAAGTTCAATTCGGATCGATCGCAACTACGCGATCAGCGAGAAACGGAGCCAGCGATAGATAGGTAGAGCACACGTGTCGACTGACCCAGAAGAAAACTGGCTTTCAAGGACCGCCGCTCGCTTCGAAAAGTCGAAAGCGCCGGGGTAAACAAATACTTAAAGGACTTTGATGTGATTATGTTTAGTGTGAAATTGTACTGTCAGCTTTTTTTTTTTTTGTATATCTGGTAATGTGTACAATCAATCCTAACTCACCTTTCGCGCATGATTAAGTTGAGGGGAGCTAGACCATTTTGCACCATCGATTAAGCGTCGCGGCAGGCTGTGGCGCGAAAGCGGCGAATTCAAAACGTGGCTGCAATTTATGCGTCCGTAGCGCTCCGCTCTCGTGCATGCAAAAAAGCACCGGCCGCACCACGCAGAAATCGGAAAAATGTTTTATATATATCGTTTGTGATGATAAACTTTACGCGTGCGTCGTACAAAGCGTCGATTGAAGGCATGCTCAATGACGGATCATGTCGCAAAAACAACAAAGATGCGAGTCCGTGGACTGCCGCTTTCGGCGGTTATCAGTGTCGCGACAAAGAAAAAAAAAAAAAAAAGACATGGCGAGATTGCGGGAGACGCAAACCTTGGCTTTGATGCTGTCCACGAATGCGGTGGCCCTGTTGGCGTAGAAACCGTCTCGGGAAGCTCCATCGCCGTGATCCGACGAAGCCACGGAAGCGCTGTCGCAGTCGTCTTTCGGAGAGAGCGGCGGCGTTGGCGTCCGGGCCTCGTCGACGTCGCTAGCGGGCGCGTCATCGGCCGACGAAGACTCCATAACGTTGAGAAGCCGCCGTAGGCTATCGTCTATGACCGCGAAAGGTCTGGGCTACTGCGATCGCTGTGGAGTAACTTCGTCTTTTCGTTGAGTCGAACGTGCAATATTCGCGCGCACAAACACACTGGAACGTCGCGCTCGTGCTGTAGCGCGACGTACAATGACAAACAACAGAAGCCCCGCGCGCGTTGCAGACGACAACACAACAAAAACCACGCACCGAGCAGCAGCGCAGGTTGGCAGACGAAAAACCGCAGCCGGCAGCAGTAGGGCAGCCGCGCTGCGCGCGCGGCTGGCCTACCAGCTTTGTGCGCTGCAGCGGTGGCGCTAGTGCGCATGCGTCGTCAATGCCACCTGTTTGGTCGTCGCAACGTTCGGCTTTTGATGGCTACAGTTGCGAAGGCCTCGTTGAAACCAGAATTTCAAATGTCGACATCCAACGAGCTGTCTACATTGCGCTCACAGATTAGTTCGTCATCTGTTGCTGTAAAACTGAAATATAAACGACGTTTTGTTAACAACACTATTCACAATTTAATGTAAAATTTTTGCTTCCATGCATCCGCTTGGCGACCCAATCAATAGACGGTAAGTATCTCAAGTGAGCTCAGTATGTTAACGCCGTATGATCAGATGATGCGTTTCATTCTTGATGCTTGGAATGGCACCACGGCCATCATGGAGTCGTGTATACGCTTGATTCACGCCGAAACCAGTCCTAGCGGCGGCGAGCGGAAGGCGTTGCCCGTCTAGGAGGGAAACGGACGTAGCGTATACGGTGCAAGGTCAGCTGAGCCGCGGCGCGCCTGCCCCTCGTTCTGTAGCCGTCGCGCTTTCTGCGGAGAAAAGGCGCGCGCGCGGCAATCTGCTCGAAGGGAAACGTGAGACAAAACAAAACAAAAAGAAAGAGAAAGAGAAGACGGCTTTCAAGGTGTGCACGATGCCGAAGCAGCCCGCTAGCTGCGTGCGCCGCCGGGTATCCTCGCGACGGCACAACACGTGGTTACCGTATCGCTGTACACGCAAATTGACCTCTCTTTCCTCTTTTTCTACTCTCGCTCTCTGGGTGTTGCAAACATCCGTTCCCACAGGGGCACGATTACGCGTCATCGCAGCCTCCACACGAGTATCGCAACTGCGGCTAGGCCCGTGGCCTAGGCTCCCAAACTTCGCAAAGTGCGACCACAACAATCCTGTGCAGCTAAACGTACACAGATATGTTTAAATGTAAAGCGAGACGAACTGGAGAAGAAGGTTATTACTCGAGTCGTGGCATATACAGAGGACAGCCCATAAAATCAACCGCTCTCTCGGAACCCTTCCCCCAGTGTACACACACGGACTGCGAGAGAGAGAGAGATAGAGAGAGGGGGGGTCACTATTCGCCCGCGAGTGATTTGAAGACGCCGCTGCTACGTAGTCTCCGCAGTCACCCCCGAGGAAGGAACCAAGTCGGTTTCGAAACGTCGGGTTTCTTCAAAACTTTCGGTTGGAGTCTAAATCATCTCCCAGAGATATGTTTCTTCGGCCCGGAGCGCTTGTGACGTCGGTTTCTTTCTCACCTGCGAGGGCGTTACCAAAGGAAACAGGCTAGACACATCTCGTAATGGGAGGCCGGCCCGTCTAATGGCACAGAGCGTGACTCTACAACGGTCTCGCAGTATAGACAATTATGTAACAGGATAGCCGACTGACTGCACGCGCAGTGGGCAGATTTGCGGAATGATAACGCTGTGATAAGACGAAATAATAAAAATAGTTGGACGATTCTTTGTAAGAGTTGACCGAGATAGCGGTATCCTTGCCCTATAGCGCCTACTAAAACCACTTAGTGCATACTTTTTATTGCATTATTCCATGATGTTACCTGAGAAGTTTAAATTGTGAATTACTGCAATGTAATCGATAAAGTTAAAAGAGGCTTGTGTCAGGGAAGATTTTGCATGTGGCTGCATTCTGTGTAATTGACAGCGTGATTTAGACCACGAGCAGTTATGCACGTGAAATGTTTTCGAACTTGCTGACGCGCGCTAACGTGCGTGCCTTTTGTAATGGGAGGCAGGCTTTAAACCACGAAGTAGTGATGATAGTCACACGTTCCGACACCCGATGACAATGTTACACTTGTACCATGCAAGATTACTGCTGTATTACATGTATCATGAAGCCTGCATACAGGACACGTGTGTTTGTTATATTCCATGATGTTACTTCGCTATGCGTTATATTTCAGTGTATTTCTAATGGAGGAAGTTATTCCCACTGTATTTTCAAGCAGACGCGTGGTGGAACACCTGGATGCCACTCGCACGGCGTGGGTTCGGTCCTCACTCGGGCCCAGAAATTTTTGTATTTTGTTTGCATATTTCGCAATTTTTAGGTCACGGAGAAGATTATTTGTCGCTCACACCCAACGACGCCGACACTAACACTAGAATTTCTGCGAAACGAGCTCTTTTACGCTATCGCGTTAAAAGTAGTAGTAGTAGTAGTAGTAGTAATAGTAGTGATAGTAGTAGTAAAGACAGGCATTCTTGAACCGTAAAATGCCTGAATCGTAAAACAGACTAAATTAAATTGAGCCCCCCCCCCCCCCCCCCCGCCCTTTCTTGAGTCCAAAATACAAGATGCATGGTTCAGAATGAATGAACCAAAACATTAAAAAAAAAAGACGTGATGACGCGCGCTTCTCATAATCGCTTGCCGTTAGTCTCTCGCCCTCTGGGCGTAGAGATAGCAAGTAAGAAGACATTGGAGCCATCAGGAGCCATCGAACACGTGTGGGCACGGGAGCAGCGCATCAAGCATGATGCCTGATCTGCGTGTTTTTCCAATGCAGGCTGCGCTTGCGCTGTTGGTGGTCTGGCTACCGGCTGTCTCTTCTGACTCGGCGTGTTCGCATCTGCTCTGGCAGGTGCATTCTTCTGGCGTCAAAACCACAAGCAGTGGTATATTCTTCAATGCAACCTCATCGGCGAAGCTCGACCATCATCTGCCAACAGCATCGACAATGACATCGCTCCCCGGAAACCACAAAAGCAGCTTGCGGACCAACCTGTTCCTCAGTGGGCACGGGAGCAGCGCATCAAGCATGATGCCTGATCTGCGTGTTTTTCCAATGCAGGTGTGTAGAAAATATTCTCTTTATGCTAAAAAATCGAATAATACCTGCCTTTTGCTGTTCCCGTGCCCACGGGTTTTGTTTGATACCATTTGTGACTGCTTTTCCACTGCCTTCCTATTATTGTGTTGTGGGGATATTGAAGCTAATCCTGGGCCAACAACGCGTTCTGAAGCGCTATTGCAGCTTGAAACGCTACCCGAGAACCCCGCTGAACAAATGAGTGTGCTATTTCAGCTCCTTAAAGACGTTCATGCGCGTTCTGTTCAAAGTTCGAAGAATCATGCTGATCTAGCTGCTGACGTAAAAATCATAAAAAACGGTCAAAAGGACGTCGAGACGAAAGTAAGCGGAATATTAAAAAGACTAGATGAACTAGAAAACAAATCCAAGATTGTCGAAAACTTCGAAAGTGAGCTATCAAGCATGCGTAGTAAGGTATCAGAAACTACTGCTCAAAACAGCTTGTTACAGGCTCGCCTGGACGAGCTTGAAGATAGGTCTCGACGTGACAATTTAATTTTTCATGGGATTCCAGATATCAAAGAATCTTGGGAAGAAACTGAAGCAAAGGTGGTCACTGAAATTACGTCCGTCATAGGGTCATTTTCGCCAAACTCGATTCATCGCGCACACCGACTAGGCTCATTTTCGCAAAACCGATGCCGTCCCATCATTGTAAAGTTTAGCGACATCAAAACTAAAGATAAAATATTGTCTGCACGCTCCCAATTTAAAATAAAAGACATAGGCATTAGCGAAGACTTCTCGCCCGCTACGCGCATCATCCGAAAAAAGCTCACTGATTTCGCAAAAAATCTGCCAGAATCCCCCCAATTTAACTTACGTTACAACAAGCTATATGTTAACAAAAAATGCTACATGTTTGATACTAACGCTGGACAGGTTATTGAAGTAGAACGGCCTGGTCGAGGTTTCGAAAGTAACATCCAGGCACGTGTCCCTTCCTAGGAACGCGCGAGGGGTAGTGGCCCTAAATCTAACCCAAGGATCTCTGTTCTGTTCACAAACATAAGAAGCCTTCTTAACAAATATGATTCTTTATCTTCCGCAATAGATACCTGCGATGCACAAATAATTGTGCTAACCGAAACGTGGCTCCGTGCGCATGTACAGGACTCAGAAATTTTTAATCAAGCGAGTCATTTTGCAATTTATCGTTGTGATCGAACTGCGCATCGCGGTGGCGGTGTTCTGTTAGCGATATCCAAAAACATATCTTCTTCTTGCATACACATTACCACCACTCTTGAAACTATCTGGGCTTTGCTCACTATTGGCCATCAAAAAATCGTCCTAGGCGCATGCTATCGTTCCCCTTCGTCGTCCTCAACATTTGTTAACGAACTCCACGACGTTATGAACCACATCGTAACACGTTTCCCCAGTTATCCCTTATTTTTACTCGGCGACTTTAACTTTCCGAACATAAATTGGACTACACAACCAGCTTCCATTTCTCCTTTTTCGACACAAGCTTCTGATTTTTTTAACTTTTGCTCTATCTTTTCTTTAACGCAATTAGTAGATCATTCAACTAGAATATCATCTCACGCAGCTAACACTCTTGACCTAATCCTAACTACGCGGCCCGATTTTATTTCCGACATAACGTACTTGCCCGGAATCAGCGATCATTCTCTTCTCAGTTTTTCTTTTAATGCATCATTCCCAAAAGTTCCAAACAACAAAAAAGTAATTCGTGACTACAAAAAGGCGAACTTTCATGCTATTAATCACGAGTTATCCATCTTTCTTGATACTTTTTTCGCAAACTTCGATGATCATTCTGTTCAAACTAACTGGGACATATTTGCGTGTAAAGTTTATGATCTAACAGAAAAATTCATACCGAAACGCACTATCACGTGTAATCAGCGCGCCCCGTGGTACAACGCCCACTTGAAAAGGCTGTCTAACTGTAAGAAGCGCCTTTATCGTTCTGCCAGGAAATCGCCAACTGATTCCCGATGGGAAGCTTACAGATTAGCATCGAACGCTTACATATCTGCACTAAAAGCTGCTAAATCTTCTTTTTTATCCCAAACCTTGCCATCCATGCTTAATAATAACGTTAGAAAGTTTTGGAAAGTCATAAATCCGCCACATGATAACAGTATTTACTTAGAAGACGCATCGGGCAATTCCATTTCCTTGAGTGATTGCGCGGCTTTGCTCAATGAAACATTCACGAAAAACTTTTCTGTTCCTTCTACAATTAATGCTCCTAGCGTGCAGACATATAATTTTCCTGTAATGTCCTCCATCTGTATCGAAGCGCCAGGTGTGGCTAAGTTGATTGCTGGACTTAAATACCATTCTTTACCAGGTTACGATTTAATAGACTCGAAGTTTTTGAAGAATACAAGTTCATTTAGTTCTATTATTTTAACAAAAATATTCCAGCAATCACTTGACACACCTACGCTACCCATACAATGGAAAATAGGTAAGGTGGTTCCACTCTTCAAATCTGGCCAAAAAACATCCCCCGCAAATTACCGCCCTATATCTTTAACTAGTACCTGCTGTAAATTACTGGAACATATCATATTCTCACATCTAGTCAATTTCCTTGAATCAAATTCGTTTTTTACATCTGCACAGCACGGTTTTCGCAAATCGCTCTCATGCGAAACACAGTTAATATCTTTTACTCACAAGCTACATCGCATTTTGGACCAATCATCAAAAGCTGACTGTGTTTATTTAGACTTTTCCAAAGCCTTTGACAAGGTTTGCCACAAGCTGCTACTACTCAAACTAAGCAAACTTCAACTTGATGACACCATAATGAAGTGGATTGTATGTTTCCTTCAAAATCGCTCGCAATTTGTTTCAGCTAATAATCATAACTCTTCACTCAGCCAGGTTTCCTCTGGTGTCCCCCAGGGATCTGTTCTTGGACCTCTTTTGTTTCTTATTTACATTAACGATCTGCCTTCTCTTATATCCTCTAATGTTCATTTGTTTGCCGACGACTGCGTAATTTTTCGGGAAATAACTACTGACAACGACTCCTACTCTCTCCAATCAGATCTAACTAGTGTAAGCAACTGGTGCAAAGAATGGTTAATGGAACTTAATGTCACTAAATGTAAAGTAATGCGTGTATCGAGAACTACTAGTTGTATGCCTATATATTACCTGAACAATACACCACTTGAAATCGTTTCCTCTTACAAGTACTTAGGTGTTCATATTACCAACAATTTAACTTGGACGAAACACATCGAATACATTATTAACAAGGCAAACCGCATGCTAGGTTATTTACGTCGAAACTTTTTTTCAGCCCCGTCTTCTTTAAAACTTCTTCTATACAAAACACTAATCAGATCAAAACTAGAGTACGCAACACCAGTATGGGATCCTTGCCACGACAACTTACTCACCGCACTTGAACTTGTTCAGAATAATTCAGCCCGTTTCATTCTATCAAATTACAATAGAACGGCAAGTGTAACGGCAATGAAAAGTAGTATTGACCTCCCATCTTTAGCATCACGACGTCGCATTTTTCGCCTAACTTTATTTCATAAGGTTTATCACCATGCTTCTCTCCATGCTGAACTGCTTTCACAACCCCAGTACATATCATGTCGAATTGACCATAATCATAAAGTTGGAGCTGTTTCATCTAACACTAAATATTTTGCTGAGTCTTTCATTCAAAAAACATCCCGAGAGTGGAACCACCTTCCCGCCGATGTTGTTTCCATACGCGTTAATCACCTGTTTCATCAAGCATTAGCAAATATTGTATAATCAGGATAATCTATGTTTTTTCTATTTAAACACATGCTCTGTTTTTTCTGTTTTGTACATCTTGTTACTCCCACTCCCCTCTTCAATGCCCATGGCCTTGAGGGTATAATAAATAAATAAATAAATAAACACCATTATTGTTAAAAACTAACGTGGTCATAAACTTGCTATTCAAACAATGACGCCGCTTTTCCTACTGAGTAAGTTTATAGAGCTGACTTGGCACCCCGCCTTAGGTGAGAAGAGGGGGGAAGGCTCCCCCACTGCACCCCTCGTGCGCAAGTCTGTGCGAATCGTGTAGCGCAAACACAAATACCCCAACCTCGACGGTTGCAATAAGGTGGCAATAAGTTCTTAAAAAAAGGCACGTCGAGTGTGATCATTTGTGAGAAGATATTGATTGACACGGCACTGAAGCGGAATTTCACCGAAGGACCTATTAGTAAATTACATGTGTGTATTTCCGATCCAACAAGTGCTGCCGCCTAAACAGGCGCCAACACCACCTTGGAGTTTAAGCGTCAGCAGAAATAGACAGCCGCTGTTTGTCAGTTTTTCTTGCGGGTGAAAAGGTACTGTACATTAAGTTTCTGTGTGAGTACCTCGTGTTTGTAAGCGTGATGTTGCTTTCGTATTGCCATTAGAGCAAAACGATTAATAAATAAAATGTTATCGACCACCTGCCGCACAGGACAAATTTTCCGGAAAACGTTTGTACAAGTTAATTTGTCCTGTGCTTTCGCGGAAACGCTCGCTCTTGCGACGTCTCTTGTTATAATGCTGGTGAAGGATTTCCTAGATGTTTTACGGGCGAAGCTCCTTGAGTCGTGGATTGTGCGTCCGCGATGCATGAAGTAGTAGTTGTAGTAGTAGTAGTAGTAGGTAGCCACCACTCATTTAGTGCTTGGAATGTCCGCTGGATGGCGGTACTTCTGTATGATGAATTATGATGAAAACACGTGAGTTGGCGGTACTTGGAATGTTCACTAGATGGACGGACGCATGGACAGATGCACGGATGGACAGACAGATTAGCAGACGTACGAATGGATGGACGCGCGGACGGACGGACAGACAGATGCATGGACGGACTGAAGCAAGAACGAACGGACGCACGGAAGCACGGGCGGACCATTCACTCCGTGGATATGCTGTGACTTTTCTATATATCACAGTGCACGAACTCGTTAAGTTCGAAAGGCTTCACGCCGCACTAAGCTTTACGACTATATAATAACCTCGTAAAGAGAATATCTAATATACTCGTTAGCGTCTGCACTCGCAATGCACAAGCCTCAAATATTCGTATAGCGATGGAACTTCCGCAGACACACTTGACGCAAGAACAAGCACAGAGGTACGCAAGACAGCGGTTTCAACTGAGCGATCGGTTGAACAGCCTCATTATATGACCACTCACAATTAGCAAAGTGCTTGGACCGTCGCCACACCCACGTAACTAGCGCTTTGTGTGACTTTTTACAGTACACAATACTCATGAGCTGTTTATATATTTTATTTACATTTGTTTATTTACATATGCTGCCGTCTCATTGCGGCACATTGCAGGGGTGGACACAGAAGACGCGTGTAAGTCAGGTATTACATAAAAGAAATCAACGTGCGTGATTTAACAAGCACATAAAAAGGAAGTTATGAACGTGCGTATTACAAATCACCATTGCATCAAATTATACGTATTAGATGGTAAAAAAAGGCACAAATATAAAAAACCGGCCCATTTAGAGCTCGTGAGGTATACATGTCGATGAATATGATTGACATAATTGCTTATCATTATTTCGTTGTGTTGCTAATGTATTATGCGTAAGTTCGTGAAAACTATCTGTACGGACAATATACGTGGTTCTATGTGACTGCTGTGCATCATTGGACTCTCCTTAGGCAATAAGCACCCGAGATCGTATGTATACGTAGTGCTTCTGTATTTTATTATTTAATTATTTTGATTTTTGTTACGTGTTTCTTCACCATTACTATCATGTCGAAGGGACAGCTGCTTCTAACGTAGCCCATCTTCCAATGTTTTTTTTTTATGCAAAGCCACGGGAAGTGTAACAATGAAATACATTTCGGCACAGCGAACGGAACAGTCGGGATCAATTCGACATTTCGGGCGTTCGGTTCCTTTGTAGCGAACAGGAGAGAAGACAAAGGCTGCATTCCCAGTGCTTCAGTAAGGAAACGGCGAATATAAGGGAAAACTGTGTCGTCCGCGAGGCGCATACGAACATCGGCGGCGAAGTGGGATGGCGGTATCGTATCACAGGGCTGTTGTGCAAATTGCGCATGTATATATATGCATGGACACCTTCTTTCATTTGTTTGCTCCGCGCGAAAGACGCCGAATCTGCATAGACCGGCCGAAAGGATGGCACGGCCCATTTTATCGAGGAATTGCAAACGTGTATCTGAGGACAACGAATTCCTCACGTTACATACGTGTTTTAGGGGCGTAGAAAAGTACGGAATATTTCATAATGGTAGTTAGCGAACAGATACGATCGATACGCCCTCCTGCATTGAAAAAGTGATAAAACACACTTCGCACTTTCTCTGAAGGAACCGTACAAACGTGTCTGTACATTTAATGGTGCTCCTGATTGGGTAAAGCGGAAGTTTCGAATTATATAAATGCTAGTTAACAGCCCCCGTGAGCCATTCAACGACCATTAACCCTTCGTAGCCCAGCGTCCACATTTATGTGGACAAAGCCCATTAGTGAAGTGGAATGAGGCTAGCCATTGCATCTACATAAAAATTGATTTGAAATGTTCGAGTTATTTCAACATGTCATAAAAATACCTATACACACGCGTCCACTTCTGCGTAGAAACAGCGGAAAGCATGCACAGAGCGATGCTGTTATTATCATGTCCCCTGTTGAAGCTAGCGACTTTTTTTTTTGTAGTGTCACTCTAAATCGGTAAAAACTCTTAATTATTCGCCTTTATTCGAGAAAAATAAGGGTTCACCATGTTTTTGTGTGAGTTTGGTTACACTTGGAGAAACTAAAGTTTGGTTAGTTCTTCTTTCTTTAATGCCTTCTTCGATTTCACGCAATCTTTATCATTCCTTGCACCAAAATTGTAGACCGACAGTGTGAACGTAGAGCGCTATTCCACACTTATAGAAAAAAGAAAGAAAAACGATTCAGTTTTATTTCTTAACGTCATCACACATTCGTGAGTGCTCTATCGAAGGACGCGGACCTGGAAACTCTAGAAATATACGAGGCTATCGAGAGAGGCTTCAAATATACTTCATTCACCGCGAACACGTCAAAGTATAGACAATCATTACACCGTGAAGCCGCCCTACCGCGGTTGTCTAAGGTACTCGGCTGCTGACCCGCAGGTCGCGGGATAAAATCGCGGCTGCGGCGGCTGCGTTTCCGATGGAGGCGGAAATGTTGTAGGCCCGTGTGCTCAGATTTGGGTGCACGCTAAGGAACCCCAGGTGGTCCAAATTTCCGGAGCCCTCTACTACGGCGTCTCTCATAATCAAATGGTGGTTTTGGGAGGTTAAACTCCGCATACCAAACCGTGAAGCCGGCGCCCTACACGTTCATCTCGCTCGTTCAAGATATAGGCGAATGATCTAGGCGAACCAACTTCTTGTCACAGCGCTTGTCCCGTCCTTTTCTTGCTGTCCACCATCCATTTTTTCGCGCTGTTGAACCTCAAGTATGCTGAACTAACTAGCCCAGTCAGCCACTTTGTCAACTTCTTCAACACGAACGCTCAGGTCCTTCCTCAGTTCGCCGCATCAATCTTTCGCCTTCCCTCCTAATTTTCCCGCAGTCTATGTAGACGCGGCCGAATATGTAGATCATCGCGCTTTCGCGGTAGCCGTCGTAGATGGATTTCAAAAACTGGTCGCTAGGGCGTCCCTTCCAAATTCGACAGAATCCCTGGAAGCAGAGGAGGCGGCAATTGCTTTAGCCATTGTTCACTCCTCCGCTGAGTATATTTTTTTCCGATTCAAAAACTGCAATTCGTAATTTCGCCACTTTCCGAATTCATTCTCCGGCTGCTAAAATTCTTGAATCATCCCTTCCGCCTGATCGCCTCATCACCCTCCTCTGGGTCCCTGCGCACTGTGGACACCCAGGCAACACGGCCGCTCACACCCAAGCCCGAGCACTCGCCAACCGGGCTCACAGCGACCTGCCTTCGGTTCGAAGTGCCAGGGATCGACTCCTCAGCTATCACGATATCACGCTATTTTACCGAAATTCCCGCCTAACGTATCCCCCGCCACATAAATCTCTCTCCAGAAGTGACCAGGCTTTGTGGCGCAGACTTCAAACGGCCACAGTAACGACTCCTTTTCTTCTCTCCCTTTTTACACATGGCGAAACCTCGCCTCTTTGCAACTTATGTCCTAGCCCCAGAGCCGACTTCCAGCACATATTTCTGAATTGTCCAAACACACCCAAGCCTCCGTGGCAAGGGTCAGAACACCAGGAGCGGTGGGAGGCTGAGCTCGCAACCGGGTTTACAGCTCCGGACAGTGAGCTGGGCCAGAAGGGTCGCCGAAGCACAGCAGTGTCCGGCCACCTAGAGCGGCCCGAGGGCTCGTCGTCATCCTGATTCCACTTCCCTAACCCCCTCCCCCCCCCCTGAAATGATTCCTTCGTGAATCAATAAAGTTGATTACCTACCTACCTTTCGCCTTTTTTTTTCTTCAACCAGTCATTTTTTTCTTCATGCCATTTATGAATGAAAAGCAGTGCCTTAATATGTACTGCGGAGTCCAACCATATTGCCACGCACTTTCGTTTCATTTGGTTTTCACCCACAAAGCTTGTCAAGAATACTCAGCGCAAACTGGCCTCTTTGTTCGAGAAGGTTCGCGATTATTGCAGATCGTTCCGTAAAGATTGCGCACAAGAGTCGAAGACGCGAGATTATTCCCGAGCTTGCACGATGAGCAGCGATAAGGCTAGAATATTTGACGGCACATGTATAAATGCCGACGCGTGTCCAGTGGCGTAACTAGGGGGGGGCAAGGGGGTACAAGTGCCCCGGGCGCCACTAGGGAGGGGGCGCCAAGCCGAGTCCTCGGGTTGGCGCCCCCTGGAAAGGTTGTCAATGTTTTTTTCCGTAAAACCGCCTGGAAGGGGGGAGGGGCGAGGTTGTAATGTACGACTGGAAGTGGGGATGGTGGTGAAGGAAAGGGTTGCCGCAATGGCTTTTGCATCGGGAAAAGGATCCTCTATTTTCATTTTGCTGCGCTACCTCCGTGCCTTCCCATGACCCTCGGCTAAGCTTTGTTTTGTGCTCCGCAGCACTGGGTTAGATGAGTTTCAGCGAACCCCACCAGCCTCCCAAACCACTTACTGAAAGCTTCCCTGAAACCAACCACGTACGTAAACAAAATAAAATAAAAAAGTTCGAATGCACCTTTTTTGAGTAAGAACAGAAAACTCCAACGAAATAGCCGATCGTCCAACGACTAATCGTCCACGCAGCGGCGGAAGGAAGGGCGAATATAATCCGTGACCTCGGCACCAAAGGCTAAACAAAGGCGTTTATTCGCAGAGTTCTCTGGAGGAAAGACGGAGAAAGCGTGACACGACGGCGACGTTTGTTGATTCCCTGCATCGCGGGCGCCAGCAAAGCAATAGAAGGGCGGGGGTCAACGTTTCCCACATGCCATCCACCGCCATGGGCAGGTTCATCCTTTGGCCCAAAGAACACGCACCTGCGAAAAAAGCGCAGAGCGTAGTGTACCCGACAGCATGTGCCGACTGCCCCGCTTCGTACGTTGGAGAAACCAAGAACTTCCCTGAAAGAATGCGGCCGCACAAGGATGACCTCCATCAATGGAACAGCGAACGGAGCGAAACGGCAGAACACTCCGACCAGTTTAACCTTCATACCAGACCCGAGGGCGCGGTGTCTAGCTGGTTGCTTTGTTTTGTACTCACCCTGCATTCCTTGGGATGCACAAATAGCGCGAAAGCTTAGGTACGAGAAACTTGGGCCTGGGAAGCGCCCGTGCCGTCAAGATTTTTGCAGTGTGGACTGGAAGAGAACAATGACGGGTAAGGGACTTCCGGAAGTTTGAATAAAAAAAGAAAAATACTATACAAAAACGCGGGCGTAGCTCATCGAAATCAGAACTGGTGGCCCTTGGCCTCCGAAATGGCCCGCCGCGCGCCAGTAGGCAATCGCGGAAGCCTACATTAGCGCTTTTAATGGGGGGGGGGGCTGTAGTAATAATTATTATTAATAATAATATTATTATTATTAATAATAATAATATTATTATTAATAGGAGCTGTAGTAATAATTATTATTAATAATAATATTATTATTAATAATAATAATAATAATATTATTATTATTATTATTATTATTAATAATAATAATAATAACAAACATTATCACGGGCATAATGAGGGGCGCGGAAATATATTTGCCCTGGGCGCCGTCCTATCTAGTTACGCCACTGCGCGTGTCACCGCTTGTCAGTTGATCGACGACCGACGCTCTGTTCGACGCTATCGGAGCCAGTGCGTTGCTGTAATCTGGCTGTTCGTTCGCGGGCCACAAGTTCGGTGAAATGAAGTTTCATCTGAACATCGAGTGTAGTCCCCTTCGTCACGTGACGACCCCGTGACAATACAGCTGTTTGTGCAGGCTCTCATTAATCTATGACGCGATGTGTTTCCTACTCTTTAAGTGACATTCTTTCTCTTTGTGATCTCACTATTTTTCAAACCAGTATTTGCGCCTTTAGTATTTTGCGTGTTTACGACATTTTCATTGTTTCCTACACGTGGCTCACATGTTTCGAGTACAGTTGAGCAGAAATTTCAGGTTTCTTTCATATCATTTTCGCAGTTTGTTCAACGTTTTTTTTTTTTTTATCATGCAATCCACTCCCACATACGGCTCGTGAAGCAAGCTGGCAGTATCAAATAATTAAATAAACAAATAAACAAAAATATTTTGAAAAGTCATTAAAGTGTTTTTTTGTGAGTTTTGTCTTTCCATTTTATGACTCCCTTTAAAGAGTAACGTAAACACTTCTTGGGGACCAATATACATTGGGAGAGTCGTGGGACTCACAGGAGAGTAAACGGGTCACTTCAAAGCGAGTCATGCGTGTGGCACCATAGGCCTCGCCGAAAAGTGTCACACGTGCACTTTTTTTTTTTTGTCCTTCTTCAGTGCAGTTCTAATCTACAGTGGCAAATAATATTTGTACTCAAGCTCCTGACATTACCTCCTTCGTCGAGTTCTCTCTGGTGACATTTGCCAAATTAAATGTGTTTACTTTCTTTATACGCACAGGTGATAGGGTAGTTTCATGTACGTAAACGGCAGCAGAGAGCTGTCGCTCTGTTGTCGCCATCGTAGTTTTCATCGTCGCTGTCATTGTTGATGCTATTACTTTTTTTTGTCATTGTTGTCGTTGTTGTTGTCCTCCGCGTCCGCTACAAAATGCGTGCTGACACTACACCTACGGCTTTTATTTTACTTCTAATGGCGTTCTTTGAAGTTCTTCAACCTCAACCCGCTAAAAAGAAATACATATTGTATACCTTGTACAGTAATGCTAAATATACATTTTCTTGTAGCCAGCTTCAATTTTGTAGCCAAGTACACAATCGTACGCATACAGGGGGAAAGGGGGACAGGGGGGCGCTACACCTAGTCACCGAAAAGAGGGGGAAGAGTGGGTCATTTCTCTACACTAATATAATATGAAGGGGGGCGCTGCGAAGAACATCCTCCCTCCCCCTTGAAGGAAAACCATGCGCACGCCTACACCCAAGTACGCGTGTGCGCGACATGTCGTTGAAGAGGGTCACGTGTGAGCTAAGCGCCGTGCCATTTTGGCCCTTGCTCCTGCTATTCCGGTGTTTTTCTGGACCTCCGTGCCCGTTGCGAGGCCCGACGTGCAACAGCAGCGTAGCAGACTGCCGCGCTAGATTGAGCGAGTGCCAAACGATAGTGCTCGCACGTGAGCCCCGCCCCCTTCAGTGTCAATGCACGTACGCGTCTTGCGGGAAACAAAACCGAAACATTTCACGTAGAACAACTACTGCAGTGAATCACTTTCAGCATTGCTTGTCGGCAAGTTTCCTGTTGTCGGAAGCTCTGACAGTCCAGTTAAAAAAAGACGTATACGTATATATGAAATGTAGGAAAGGTCATGTCAATACTTACTTTCTTTCCAGCTGTAAACAATAGCCTTTGTTTTTGTACATCGCAAGAAAAAAATGTGCCTCATTAACGCAATATTGTCAAAGAGCTCGTTTCAGAAAAAATTGCGGCGTCAGTGCCTTTAATGGTGTCGTTGGTTTCGAGCGAAAAACCACCATCTTGTCCGTGACTGAAAAAACGCAATACGCAAATAAAATAAATAAAAATTTCTAGGCCCGCTAAGGATCGAATCCACGTCGTTCACGTAGCAAGCAGGTGGTCTACTACGCATCCATGCGTCTGCTTCGAGCCCCGCCGTGGTGGTCTGGTGGCTAAGGCACTCGGCTGCTGACCCGCAGGTCGCGGGATCAAATCCCGGCTGTGGCGGCTGCATTTTTGATGGAGGCGGAAATGCTGTAGGCCCGTGAGCTTAGGTTTGGGTGCACGTTAAAGAACCCCAGGTGGTCGAAATTTCTGGATCCCTCAACTACGGCGTCTCTCATAATCATACGGTGGTTTCGGGACGTTAAACCCCACATATCAATCAATCAATCAATCAATGCGTCTGCTTCGAAGCCCAGTGCCCTGCTTGGAAGTGCAGTGAAAGTCACCTTCATGCTTTACAAACACGCGTTCTGTATACTGGCTTCACAATACAACATGCACTATAGCCTTGCAAGGTCAAACAGGTTTTCTTATTTTCAATTTAGGCGACTGCCTCATACGTCCCATGCGGCCGTGAACTTGAGCAGAAAGCCTGCATGTGTTACAAAAAGTCGCATAACTAACCGCGCGAGCCATGGTCCGAGGGGCGCGAGCTGCGCCCCTTTTTTGTCGTTGCGGCGTTCGTGTGGTAAAACGAAAAGATTTTTTTTAATGCAGCCTACGCATGATACATGGCGCTGAAATAGCCCCACCAAACGGCTTCCATCTGCGAGTCGTCTCAGGCGAATGCACGCGGAACTGCGTGAGTATTTTTTTCTACCAAATTTAAATCAAATAAATTCGCTTTTATAAATTCATTATACGTATACCCTGTCTTCTCAAGAGATATCCTTACCCTGCCGTTTAATTTACTCTATTCATTTACAAAATGATGCGGACAAGAAACTCCAAGTAGGGTGAGCAATACACACGTGATACACACTAAGCAACAGAGTGAAACAAGATTGCAGTGTTTTTTAACATAACTGTTTTGGTTATAAGATGGAAAGTTACGACTTAAAGATTGAAAAGTAAGAAAAAAGAAGAGCAACGGAACACCTTCGTCATAAACTATTTTTAAATTAATCATGAAATAACAACAGTATTTTCACGAAACGTCACGAACGTCGGGGAAATGCGTTCGTTATTTTCTTCCGATCAGCCATTGTTTGTGTGAAAAATGAGTAGGGATAAGTGTCAGCTCTTGCGAAGATTGGCGCTAGAGAATGGGGATAGTGTGCCGAGTGGGTCTGCCTAACAAGGCGAATACGTACACTGTGGTGTCTAATGGTAGCAGGTGGTTAATTGTGCCAAAAATTAACTCTAGTCGACTTTTTTCCCTCCGAATTTGTAGTAATTCAATTTCATTGTTTGCAGTTAGTAATGCAGTGGGGGAGTCAGCTTATTTAAGTTCACTGTAATTAAATCGTACTGCTTTTCTTTGAATACTTCATAGATTTTGAATTTCAATTTTTGTGTGAAGCTCTCTTAACTGATATTCAACGAAATCAGCTTCAACAAAGCACCCCGTTATTCGACAATCCACCAGCGTGAGCTCGCAACCACTAATATCTTGTATATTCAGCATCTACGTCCCGCAAGTTCTGCTGGCAAATTATAGATTGCTCGATTTCATTTCAAACTTGAGACACCCGTGCTTGAAGATTAAGGTATTACGCTGTGAAGTGGAATGGTCTTCGCGATATGCGTTTCTAACATGTAATAGAAAACGATTTCAGGGATAATCCAGTTTGGACGCTCGTGAGATTAGATATCTGGGTCGTGCGAAGACCGGGACGAGGCTACGCCTTGGCCCCGTCCTTATATCCTTGTCGTTATCGCTCATGTCGCCAAAGTGAAGTCACCCCTCTGTTACCTCATAGGCAAATGCCGCACAACAACCCCGTCATGCGGCATGTGCCTCTGGAATACGCGAGGGCCATGTTCCGTTTCGACAACGACAAAACGGGTCAATAGAAGAAAAAAAAACCCATGAAAAAAAACAAGGCTAAATTCAGAGTATGTTCGTTCGAAGCCAATAAAAACACCCTAAAACACCTTATAATGTATAATGTCCCATAAACAAGTGTCACCCTACTGCTCTAACGTCTTTTCCATACAACATCCGCCTGTTTAACTTGCTTTGTTAAGCCTAAATGAACAACATATCGTACGGTGATACATCCGATTCAACGCAGCGTCACAGAATGTCCGTTTGGCTCTGTTGATTTTCGCAACGAATCGCACTGCGGACTATTCAAGACCATCTAAACCTCCCTCCACGCGTGGGTCGATTGGTAGCGACAGCACTCTGTCGCTCGATAGAACTCTCCAAGACCAGCGGCTCAATACACGCTGTTTTCCCAGGCGCGCGCGAAGTCGACGCCAAAGTGAACTCAATTTGTTGATCCATCACAAAAAAACAATAAAAATTGTGTTCAAAAACTCTGCAAAGAAGATCTCCATGCGTAATATAACTATATATAAGAGGCAAGCAACGCGCAATGATGTGACGCGCAGGTGAGTTCCTGGTGGTTTACTGGCTTACAAGTGATTACAACAGAAAACGCCTGCCGACTCTCGTCACGGCGAATGCGCGACTAGAATGCGGTGTTCTTGAGGCACCTATCTTGAGCCACGTTCGATGTAACGGTCACTTGACACTCTCAGCTTTGTGAAGGCACGCGGACTTCCGTCTAAGACAATATACGGAAGGTGATTGATTGATATGTGGGGTTTAACGTCTTAAAACCACACTATATGATTATGAGAGACGCCGTAGTGGAGGGCTCCGGAAATTTAGACCACCTGGGGTTCTTTAACGTGCACCCAAATCTGAGCACACAATATACGGAAGGTGTTCTACTTCGCTTGTTGAGGTGGGTACACGTGGATTACCGTTATAGAGCGTCAGGATTTACTACTAGATGCACAGAGTTGAAATGTAGTTGTAGAAACTATATTGCTTATGTGTAATCGATTATGCAAATATGCACTAAGCCGCCGCTCCCTCTCTCCTCTTTCTTTCTTTCTTTGTGCGTGTGCGTGTGCGTGTGCGCGTGTGTGTGTGTGTGTGTGTGTGTGTGTGTGTGTGTGTGTGTGTGTGTGTGTGTGTGTGTGTGTGTGTGTGTGTGTGTGTGTGTGTGTGTGTGTGTGCGTGTGTGTGTGCGTGTGTGTGTGCGTGTGTGTGTGCGTGTGTGTGTGCGTGTGTGTGTGCGTGTGTGTGTGCGTGTGTGTGCGCGTGTGTGTGCGCGTGTGTGTGCGTGTGGTGCGTGAGTGCGTGCGTGCGTGCGTGAGTGCGTGCGTGCGTGTTTAGGTGCACCACCTTTACCTCAGAGCACTCACATGTATGTACCTCCCTTGGCCACGGGCCAAACTGCATATCACTGCATATGCAAACCATAACTTCGTTTAAGCAATACCAACGCAAAATATGAAATGCATCCAACAGTTATCTAGTTAACTCACGAAGCCGTTACTCGCATGTGCCAGCAACGCAGCGTTCTGGCAAGGACAGCTAGTCATTACCTCTCATCGATAATGCATGCCCTCGCGCTGGGTCATTAATACACGTCCCACATTGACGTTCGTAGCTTCACGGTCGAGTGCTGCGTGCCAGCCGTAATTTGGCCCAGCCTTACACAAACACGAATATTGAAGGGACACGGTGGTCAGAATCGATTCCGGCGCAGCCACCCTGGGATGGCGGTCGCTCGACTCACCGCTGCGTTATTTCGTGTGCTCTTTGAGCCTCTTTCAAATCTTCTTTGGCTTTCCATTCCAGATGAGTAGCGTTTACACTGCATTTATACAGAGATAAAATGGGAACGGCAAGGAGGTTCACCCATATATAGGGGCAGCCCTAACTTGATTTTTTGGGGGGTAAGGAGTAGAGGAAGACAGAAATATGGTGATAATGGCGAGTAAAAAAGCAAACACGTGAACAAGCAAAGAAAAAGTACACTATTTCCCGCGAAAAGGGAACCGTGTGTCGATGCGAAGCACCGGACGCTAACGGTTACACTGGCGGCGGTGTTGACGCTGGCGCTCATCGCCGCGTTGCGCAGGATGAAAACCTGGGGATGTGCAAAGCACGCAGTGATGGACCGGTTTTTCGTACTGGAACATCCTAATCACCGCTAATGATCAAACTAGTAATAGAAGACTCCGATTGGGCACAGGGACCGGCAGTCCGCCTTTAGTTAACGCGAACGCTGCGAATTTTTATTGTTAAAACACGCACAAGATAAATCGCCCCCCTGCACGATCTTGGAGGTCAAGATCCAGTGCCCATATATGGGGTGGCCAGTTGACGGTTGTGCAGCGCGAGCAGTCAGTGTTTTCGATCAAAAAAACTCCCAAGAATTTCCCCGAGGGTGAACATGGTTAAGTGCGAATACACGGGGTGATGCTATGAGGGGTATTTATTAATTCGCACTATTATATTTATTAATCACACTATGGTGCCTTTATGGTGTAATGGTTCCTCGGAATCGCAATTTGATCACACGGGGGAGTTTACGTTAACTCACTGGCGAATGCCAACGGATTTTAACTTTACTCCCCCTCACGACCCGCTCTCGACGGGAGACTGAGAGAGAAGGCGGGCGCGCGAGAGAGAGGGGAGCGCGCGCAGCTGCAGCGTGCGAGGAGAGCGGAGGAGCGAGCGAAGGGGGAGGGGGTATAATACGCGTTACTGACACCGATATCAGCGTCGCGTCCGTGGCTTATTCGGTAGAGCGTCGCGCTGCGGCGTGCCAAGTCCTCTTTCTTTTAAAGATAGAGAGAAGACTGCGGACGCCGCCGACGGCGGTGGATGGTTTGGGGTCGCTTATAAAGTGTATTCACACTTAAAAACTCGCTAGCAGACGCTGCCCGCACCAGCATTGCGAGGCGAGAGATGGTGGAGCGTGTAGGAGAGGAGAAAGGGGGAGGAGTCGCGCATGCGCAATGAGGTGTAAACACTGCGGCGAGGGATACCTGTAGGAGCGAGAGGGGGAGCGAGCGTAGGCTATAGCAGACACTGGCTGCATCGGCGTTGCAAGGCGAGAGAGTTGGAAGCGTAGAAGAGAGTGGGGGAGGGGACGGGCATGCGCATTAAAGGTGGTTACGCCGCACAACGGATTGAACTTGACTATAAGATGCTTCGCATCTAAAGAACGGCGGCGTACCTGCGTGCTTCGCTGACAAAGGTCGTCGGAAGACGATAGCCTACTGGTGCGAGGAAATTGGTGACTACACACTGCGCGATATATAGACGTTACCTAGAAGCAATTTGAAGAAACAAAGTCTTTCTAGAGCGCCAGGCCACTGGTAGGTGGCCGCATCATGAAGCGTAGAAAACTTCGGTTTTCTCGTTCATAGCGTCGCATTGCCAGAGCCGCGTACTAAGCACTGCGGTATTTAGAATTACATATCAATGGATTTTAGAAACAAAGTGGCGCACTACGTAATGATTCCGTATTGATGTTGCACCCGAGTACACATAATATTTGTTTTTTGACTGACAATGTTCACTAGTATGAACGCAGCCAGGAGATCAATATGGGTGGTCATTCAGCAAGGGGGTTAAACTTTCGCCCAGGTGGCTTAATCAAGCAAACGACCAAAACAGAACAGTCAGAAAGACGAAAATTTCTGCGTCAAAGTATGCCAAGAAAGACAATCGCCTTTAAAGAAAAGGGGGGGGGAGGAATAGGTTGCGGAGATAGTCGAAAAACACGGGGGGATGTCCCTCTGGTCGGTAGTTTGGACGGACGAGGCGCAACAGCTCTTCACAGAAGTTTAGCACGTGCTGTTCACGTTATTGCCGTTTCTAACACCGTTTCCTTCCCACGGCCAATGAATTATTGCGACCACGAGTCAAACACGCGACCACTTTCGAGGTATGTTTTCAAGCTTCGATCTTTTGCAGTTGCAGTGGTAGTAAGTGGTAGGACTACCTAGAAAGGAAAAAAAATGATCAAATTGCGCGATGTTCTTGTCTTGACAGCTGGTAGCCAACACAAGCCGACACTGGCCAACGCACAGTCAATAAGAGCGGTCGTTTGGCCAACGCTAGCAAGAACCTGCTGGTAAACACGGCAGCTTGTCCCGTTGACAAGTTATCTTAAACATCATGAGCAAGATCACAGCAAGTACCCGAGAGTGACCGGAAGGGGCCCTTGAAGAACGTCGTCTTGAAAACACGAACACTTCCATAGCGCCTGTGTGCGGAACAAAAAAAAATGACAGCATATCCACGGAGTGAATGATGGATAGTGGGGCAAAGCATCCGTCCATCCATTCGTTCTTGCTTCCGTCCATCCATGCGTGCGTCTGTACGTGCGTCTGTGCCGTGCGTTCATCCGCCCGTCCTTGCGTGCGTCTGTTCGTGCGTCCGCACACTCATCTGTGCGCCCGTCCCTGCTTTCGTCCATGCATCCGCTCCTGCGTCCGTCCATGCGTCCATTCGTCCGTGCAGCCATCCGTGCGTCCGTCCATGCATCTGTCTGTGTGTCCGTTCGTCCGCCTATTCAACACTCCAAGTAACACTATCTCGCATCTTTTCGTCATATATTCCCCATATAGAAGCACCGCCATTCAGCGGACATTCCAAGGACTGAACGAGAGGAGGCACACGCACACTCTCTCACGGCTTGCGCTTCGTGTCTAATTCCCACCTTTAACCAGCTCGAGTTCAAGGTATATACTAGTTCACTGAGAGAATAAACTTTATTGAAGAATTAAAATTACGTGACTAATCCCGGGTGGAGCCCTCTTGTAGAGCCCCACTGGCCACAGCGGCTCGCCGGGCCTGGTCTAGGGTCACCAGTCGGCTCCCCAGTGCCAGCTCGGAAAGCCGTGCCTCCCAAGACCACGTTGTGAGTGTTTGTAGTGAGCGCACCAACCTAGATACTGCATTGGCTGGCCGCTCGGTACATTGGTAGGTTATGTGTGTAAGTGTGGCTGTGTGGTTACTACACCATGGGCATACCCCTGTTGTGTATATCTGTGGAAAAATTGCGTGTAGTTTTGATATGTGGGGGTATGTGTTCGTTTGGAGGCGGCGCCAATCCCGGGCTTGTTGGCTGCTCAAGTTCGGATGTGGAGGGGCGTACGTGCGTCTTGTAAGGCGTTGGTTTTTCAATATCTGCCTGCTTGTTACACTTTGCTCTTCATGATGCCCTATGAGGTGTCCTGAGGAGAGTCCTGCGTCTCGGCCAGTAAGTCCGCGAGCTACGCAGTTTGCCTCCTCGTTCCCCCCCAGGCCGTCATGCCCTGGGCACCAAGTGATGCCATGTGCCTCCATCAAAATGGACCCCAAAATATCAGTGACGCACCTTGGAAGTGTGCCTCTAAGGTATAAGCGACATGCAGCTTGTGAGTCTGTCAAAATATACGCTGAGCGCCCCCTTCTTTCGGCTTCTCTGATTGCCAAGGCTATGGCTGCTGCCTCTGCGGTGGCACTTGATCTGGTGCGTAGGGACGCGCAGGCCACGACTTTGCTTTGGTTAGTCACTGCCAATGCATATGCTTGTTTTCTGGAGCCTTGTGGTGGCGCGGGATAAAGACTGACGTCGGTAAAGTAAGCGTCTGGATCGCTACTTCTCTGCAGGAGTTTTCGTGCTCGCGCTTGACGGCGCTTTTTGTTGTAGAGCGGGTGCATGTTTTTTGGAACTGGTTCCACGATTATTTGATCACGTATTTGCTTGGCTACAATGACTGTCTCATCGCCACAGTATTGAGGGGTGAGAGGGTATCCCAGCCTCTGTAGCAGTGTTCTTCCCTGGAGCGTAGTGGTGAGTCGTTCTCACTGTGCGATTAGCGTGGCGGCGGCCAATTCCTCATACGTATTATGCATGCCGAGTCCCATGAGTTTTTCTGTGCTTGTGCTGTTCGGAAGTCGCAACGCTGCTTTGCACGCAATTCTGATGAGTCTGTCAATCTGCTCTATTTCGGGCTTGCGTGTTGATTGAAAGGGAAGAGCGAACGTGACACGGCTGAGAACGAAGGCCTGTACAAGGCGTACCGTGTCGGCCTCTGTCATCCCATCATTACTTCGCGCAATTCTAGCTATAAGGGATGCAATACTCTTTACGGTGTGTTTGAGTTTGCCTATTGCAGTCTTTACGCTGTTGTTTTCTTGCACGTGCATGCCTAATATTCGAGCTACTGGGGTCCTGTTGATGATCTGTCCGGCAATTTCTAGCTGCAGCGCTGGTGCACGGTTGGACCGAGTTCGTGGGGGTCTTATTTGCAAATATTCCGATTTGCTAGGTGCGCACGACATGCCTGCAGCAGTGAGGTAGCCTTGAATCATGTCTATAGCGGTTTGCAGTACATCTTGTCTTTCTCCATAGGAGCCCTTTGTTGCCCATAGCGTAATATCGTCCGCGTAAAAGGCACAGCCCAGGTTTGGTACAGTCTCCAGCTGGAGGACTAGTTTCCGGAGGCCGATATTGAATAAAAATGGAGACAAGATGGAGCCCTGAGGTGTGCCTTTCAGTGGGAGGTCGTATGGTGATGATTTGGTACCAGCTATGCCAATCTGCGCCTTGCGATTTCCAAGAAAATCAGAGGCATAGTTGAATATGCGTTGTCCGCATCCTATGGCTGCAAGACCGTCTAGTATGGTAGAGTGCGCAATATTATCAAATGCTTTTTCGATGTCCAGTGCAACGAGTAGATTGTTGAGACTACCTGGCGCTGGGTTAAGCGCTTCCTCTTTGAGCAGTAAGAAGATATCCTGGGTAGACACTCCTCGCCTAAATCCGTACATAGATGTTGGTAGAAGCCCCCGTTCTTCTGTGTATTGCTCAAGGCGAGCGAGTATAACTTTTTCGAAGAGCTTGCCAATGCATGACGTTAAAGAAATTGGTCGTAGCTGATCAAGGCTTCGCCGTTTGCCTGGTTTAGGTATGAGTACAACCTGTGCCAGTGTCCATTCTGCAGGTATCTTTCCACTCGGTGTCCAGACTTCCTGATTAAAGTGGTCTGTGATGGCTTGTAATGCTTCATCGCTGAGGTTCCGTACCATGGCATTTGTAATGCCATCCAATCCGGGCGCTGTATTTCTTTTGAAGCTTTGAGCCGCTGCATAAACCTCAGCAAAGGTTATGGGGGCGTCGAGCTCAGTGTTGGGTTCTCCATTGTATTCTTGACTGGGTGTTGGGCTAACGTTTCGCTTGCGTTCTCCTGTGTAGCGTTGTTTCAGCTCTTCTATTAACTGATCCGGATCACCTTGAAATTCCCCAGCTAGCCGTTGAAGGGTAGCGTTTGTTTCGGTTCTTGTTGCAGAGGGATCCAAAAGACTCCGTAGGATGTTCCACGTCTTTTTCGTGCTTAATGTGCCTTTTAAGGAATCGCAGAAGGTGCGCCAGTTGTTGTTGTAAAGTTCCTTTGAGTATGCGTTTACTTCCTCTGTGATTTTCGCTATACGGAGTCTGAGTTTCTTATTTAGCTTTTGTCGGCGCCACCGTTTCGTGAGGCCTCGACGAGCTTCCCAAAGATGTGTCAAGTGGGTGTCAATGGCAGGTGCGTCGGTAGTTGTTTGATATATCTTGGTGTTCTTGTCATAGAGACCCTTAATGTACGGTGTCCATTGGACTATAGTTGTTGGCTTGGGCCCGTCTACTTCCTGTTGCTCTCTATATTTAGTCCAGTTAGTCAGTCTGGCTTTTCCGAGCGGGCGTCGCAGTCGAGCTGTTTCATATGTTATTTGCGCAATATTGTGATCGCTGCCCAGTTTGTCTTCCAGCACACTCCAGCGCATGGTCGCGGCATTGTTGGTTACGGTAAGGTCGGGAGTGGTGTCCCTGTTGACACTGTTTCCTATACGAGTCGGTATGCCCGGTGTCCTGAGGAGTGTGTAGTCGTAGCGCTGTATCGCTTCTAAAAGTCGCGTACCTTTGGGTCTGTCTGCGCTATAACCCCATGTGGTGTGCCAAGCGTTGAAGTCCCCAGTGATGATCAAGCGGTCGCGTGGTTGAAGCTTGTTGTTCAAATAGTGGAAGATATTGCTGAATTCTGCTTTTCTGTCTTGTGGGGGACTGTATATGTTACATATAACCTGCCTCGGGCGTCCTTTCTTCGCTGGCCAGAGCGTTACGATAAGGTGTTGCGTCTCTTCGTTCGGTGCCGTTATGCATGTAGCTGCCAATTCTTTCCGGACGAGTGTCGCAATCTTAGGTGTATTTGGATCCATGTACAGTTTGTAGCCAGAAACTGTTTTAGGCCTGGCTCCCACCTCTTGCAAGCAGATTACGTCAGGAGGAACCAGCGCCGCCTTTATGTATAGAGTGAGTGTAGCGTGCTTGTTGTGCAGGGAACGACAGTTCCAGGACCATATAGTGAGATTCTCGTTTGCTATGCGTCGGTTAATTGCCATGATGCGAGGAGGTGGGTGTGCTTTCAGCGTCCGAGGTAAGCATGCTTTTGGCGTCGGACTCCTGGGACCGCGGTTGGCTCTGCTTACGTCGACGCTTCGTTTCTTTGTCGAGGCTTTCATGAACGTATCGCTTCAGGTCTTGAAATTCGACAAAGAACTGTTTCATTTGGGCTTCTGTTTGCTGCAATATGTGCTGTTGCATTAGCTGCAGTTGTTGTTGTAAAGTGAGGTTTGTCGCTGTTTGTTCTGTTCTTATATTGGCTACAGGATCTCGTGGTGGTGTCGATTGCGGTTGGATGTGCCCATTGTCCCGTAGCTTTTCGCTTGGGTGGCTAGTTAGATTTTGAGAGGCCTGGACTGTAGTTTTCGGGGTGGCTCCCATTAATTGGGCCAGCTGTTTTTCGAGCCACATTATTTTGTTCTCGTATTTGTCAAGGCGTTGCTTAAGCTGTTTGTTTTCAGTGATTACTGCTTGATAGTGTACGTTTTGTGTGATGGGGGGAGTACATGCAGACTTGGGAGCCACGGCTTCCGCCCAGCTTACCGGAAGTGATGATGCCTGTTGGGTGCATCCTTGATCCCCGCCGTTGCCTTTGGCTCCCCCTCCTGGAGGACCGCGGTGGAGGTTCTGCTGAGTCGGTGCTGGCGCGCTCTTCTTGGATGGCGAGTGCGGCTTTCTGCCCGGGGACCGTGAATGCGACCGGGAACTGTGCTTGTCATCGGCTGACTTGTAGGCGTTTTCTTCCTCTTCGGAGGAGAACCAGCGGAGATTCTTGGTCCTCGGCGGGTCGTTGCTAGTGCCCTGTTGAAGCTTATCACTGTAGCCTGCTTGTACTTGCGGCTGTTTAGGCTTCGGCGGCTTAAGTCTTTTTTGCAAGTTGGATCTCCTGTGGGGTGAGCCTCCCCGCACGAGGCGCAACTAATAGAACAGGGATTCCATCCGTTGGATTAGTCAGTCCGCACAGCCGGCAAATGGGGCGATCCGGATGCGGGCAAACGTCCGCGCGGTGTCCTTTTTCTCGGCAGACCTTGCAGACTTGAATCGTAGGTCGGAAGGGGTAGCAGCGGAGTTCACCCCCGTAATAGTAGACGGTACGAGGTAGCGTTGGACCGAAAAATGTAATGGCTGCGCTTTTCGTTGTGCCTATCATTCTGGCAGTGATGATCTCCACACCGTGCGTTCTGACACGTAGGTGCGCCATGAGAGTTTCGGTTGAGGTGTTCATCGGTACGCCGTGAATCACCCCTCTCAGAGTATCGTCTCCATTTGCGGCGTAGGCACGGACAGCGTGAGCCCTGCCGTTAAGCACAAGGGCGCGTATCAGACGCACTTTGTCCGCCACTTCCTCATATTTGGTCGACAGAATCGCTATGTTTGACCCTGGGTTGATTCTAAGGATGAAATGGTCATCTCTGATGCCAGCTTGGCATGCCTCGATGATTGCTTGCGCAAGCGTAGGAGTCAGAATGTTTCTCAGCGGGAGGCCCTGGTTTGGACGAATGACGATCTTGTAATCGTCCTTCGGCAACGGCGGTAGCTTTGGCAATTTCTTGAATGTTGGCGTGCCTGTCTTAACTTGGTCCTGGAGCCCTGCGCTGCCGCGCCTCCGCTCCAGTGCCTCTTGCTTGCGTTTTTTGGTGGATTTCGCTGCCTGCCAGCTAGCGTCCTCTTCTGCATGCGATTGAGCGCCGATAGCGTCTCGGCTCACCGTATCGTGGTCGCCCTGGAGTTGATCCATTTGGTCGTCTGCTGTACCATCCTGGTCTAGGAGGTGGTATTGTTGGTCGGTCGCCGCGTTGAGAGCCATAGCTGGATGAAGCTCCGACGCGGGCGTCCCCAGCGTCGGTGCAGCTGCCGGCGGCTCCCCAGGTCAGCGTTTGGTGAGCGTCCTAGGGGTGACGAGCTTTCTGAAGTCCTTTGGCACCTCCAAGTGGCAAGAAATCCTCTTGAGTGGTGCCCAGGCGTTCCTCGGAACTTCTTGAAGCTGATAGTAACGTTTTCGAGTGGTTGCAGACGGAAAACACCACTCTAGTTCACTGTATTCATGGCACTGCGGCCCAACGCTCGCTAAACCTTTCTAAAACCTCGGAGGTTGCGCCCAGCAAGTATAACGTAGCAACCCTTTCTTGTCTTCTGTGCGTTATTGAACAATAAAAAATTCGCAGCGTGCGTGTTAACTAAAAGCCGAGTGCTCCTGTTTCTCATTCCCCCTTAGCAGCCATTGGCATGTACATTGAGCACTATCTTTTATTGTTCAACAACGCACAGGAGAAATCTCTCACCGGCACCACCTTGGAGGTCGAAATGTAATACTGGTCACACACTACGACTACTACAACGGCTACGAGGGACGAATGGGTGCCGCTATATGGAGCTTCGCCCCTAAAAAAATGTATCGCTGCCGCCACGGTGAAGCGGGTGCAGCTTCGAGCCACGGATCACACGGACGCGCACTGCATAACAGTTACGCTCTGCCACAAGGTCCTCGACGTGACGTGTACAGTATATGATCGCCAGCCGCTCACCTGTTGTTCGACGTCGTCACGGGCCGATGCCGGTAGCAGCGTGACGGTGAGCACGATGTAGCCAAGATCCTTGGCGTTCGCGTCTTCCGCCTTGCCGGACTCGGTCAGGTTGAGCAAGATGTCCGTCGGCCTGGGGCACAACAATAACAACGGGCACTTTCCCGCATCCATACTTTCACTCTGTTTCACGTGATCACGACGAACAAGGAAGGTTTCGGGCAAAACAAAAATGCTCGACGCACGCAAGAGTGCGCCCGACGAGGAATTCCGAACCGACGTCCGTAGCGAAACGCCACGAGAGCACGTGACATGTGCCGTCGCGAAAGTCTCGTTTCCTCGATTGATATTCCCACTTAAGCGTAATACTGCGTAACGCCGACCTCGTAGTAAGCAGTTGCTTGCGGCTCATTTCCATTGATGGGAAATGTCGCAGTATGCGAAGAATCACTTAATGTGGTGAGGCATAGTCGTAGCAGCACACGCACAATCCCTAACCACAACGTTAAAGTAGAGGATAGCAAAACACCACCCACGAGTCAACCTACTGTAGCCAGTGCCAGCCAACATTAGAGAGTTGCAGCACAATAAGAGCACATAAGGTCGCCTTCACGTACGCTGTGTGCTTTTTACAAAAATAGTTAATGTTTTAGTGCAGTGGTTCTCGGCCATGAATAACTCGGGGACCCCTTGTGCACCAGGCGTAGGTACTTGGGACCCTTTTCACAGAGAAAAAGCAGGGGTTAGAAATTAACGCAACACGCAGCATGAAACAGGCACCTTTTGTTTCTCCCTATAGCGATGAATGATAAAACGAAATTGCAGCACCACTTCGATTTCAACAGCTTGTCAATAAGTTGTGCGGACTGCAGCCACATTGAACTTGTTTCTAGGTACGTTTGCTCTTCAAATATGCAAACATGAAAAAAAATGCTCACGTGCACATGCCGTGGAAAACCACTGCAAAGGTTCTACAGCGATCTCCTGAAAAAAGGGAAACATAGGTGACCTGCACCGCAAGGCAGGCGTGCCTGATATGCGGCGCAGCATACCAAAAAGTTCAGATGGGTTACTGTGAATGGTCATACTGTGCCTCATAAAAAGCATAGTAATATTTTTTTTTCTTTCAAGCATAAGTTTTGCGGAACCGCCGGGGGTGGCGGATCCTTCTTTTTGGAAACACTGTTTTGGTGTATATTCAATCTTCAGTGTACAGTTTTGTAAGAAATTTTATGCGTCCCGTTTTACGTTGGTCCCACTTTTATGCGCCCCACTTTATAAATACTTATCAATTTTAGTTCGGAAAGTGTTACATCTCTTCGTGTGCGCGCTTGGGCTGCTGACTTGCTGGGAGAACAGTGCAGACAACAGGGCGTAGGAAGAAGGGACATACGACAGCAAGAACTGCTTATCGAACCGCAGTTTACTTTTCCACATAGAGTGTTTCGCATTAGCATTTCTAATGACAGCTATGAGACTAGTAACAACACTGCACGGAACTATGCTGAATTTTTGTGACGCCAGAACAGTCCACACGTCTGGCGGATCGGGAATTGAGCTCGCGGGAGTTAGCTGTTGTCTTCTTGCCTACCAAACCACTTGACATGGGCGCAACCGATGCATCACTGGTCTCACATACAATAGACGGCACCACAAGCGCACTGGCTATACGACCACGACTTTGGAACGGTATAGTCTCTCTAGGGGAAATGTAATCAAGCGTACTCACCTCTTGCGATTGCAACTGCGTCGTAGGCAAAGCTAGAAGTTCGGAAGTCTGGCTAAAAATAATCGGAAGTGACGCCAAGGTCACGTAGTGTTGGCGGAAAAAAGTAAGACCTATAAGTAAGTAAAAAGTAAAAAAAAATTAAAAGTAAGTAAAAAGTTCGATTTCGTGAAGCTTTCAACACGCGTCCCTGCTAAGGCCTGGGAACTTTAGGTGCTTTATCTCATCTTGCGTGCGCGTTGTTGGTGCACTTAAACGGCTTTCACCACCCGAGGCTGCCTCACAAGATGCCACATGCCGCATATTGTAGTCAACGCTTATCCAAGGCACGTCGTTTGACAACGCGGGCCTCTCGTAAGCAAGTTGTATATCTAGGCATTTTTTAAATACTCACAAAGAACCAAATGCCACATGATTGTTTTATGCACGACACTAAATCGTCAAAATGCTGCTTAATGTTCGCGCGGGTCATTGCATTAGTTCCGACCTGCATGTCGCGCAGCGCAGATGTATACCTATAGTTTCTTCGCAACCGTATAATGGCAAAATAAACTCATAAAAAGCAAGGGGCACATTATTGGTCGTTTTAACTGAAGTGTAAAAGTAAAGTAACAAAACATATTTTTTACTTCCACGTCCCTCGATTTCATTTGTATACTTCATTTGAATTATTGCCACAACCCAACAGTGGCTCACCACAGAGGTGTAACGAATACAGTGAAAGAACACTAAGTTCAGCAATTGCTTGCCAAATTGAGGAAATGACAACGCTGCACGTGGTAAAGCAGAAGTAACACACAATAAGTTGAGCAAACACTTTTAAGCAGGAGCACAGAATTGTGTGCACACTGCCGACATACGCACATGCGCTAAACAAATAACGAGTGTGAACTGAAGTAAAGCACGTACTCATACTGTTTTTTTTAAGCTTACCTGCAGTTGTTAGTTCAACTACACTGTAGCACTATATTTAGTACTTCAAATGTGCGAAGGCACAATTAGCTTCTCAAATGTTGCAAAAACGCTTACACAGGGACAGATAAAGCTCCTATTTTTTTATAGATGTTGACAGGAACACATGTTTAAGACTTCTAACATCCGGCCTTGATTCCTCCATTGTTGTAGTTCCACAATTGTACTAAAGCCAAAGAAAAAAGTATTTTTTTTTCGCACGTTTAGATTGTCTTGATAATGTTGGAAATAAATTAACACCGCGAGTACCTAATCTTCTCTCTACTCACTCATTAGTTACTTTATGTCCTGGAGCTCAGCACTAAAGACAGTGCGATTGGCTCACAGAGCACATAATTACCCCAACAAAGAGATAAATAACAACGAAGAAACATTGTGGAGGCTTAGGCCGAGTGCATTTGTAAGCTCGTCTGTGTGCGTGCGTGCGGTTTAGGTGTGAGAGGATGACGGCAACGACCGCACTTCTATCTGTTGCCGGAAAAGGAAGTCGAGCTGCATCCGCTTCACCGCGACCACCGCAGCGGCAGGAAAAAAAAAAGAAGACAGGAAGTAGGGAATAAGGAGTGTAAAAACTTAAACTGCGCGCAACCTTACGTCGGTAGGAAGAAGAGGGTATACGAAAAACGGCGAACTCCGTCGTTCTGAATGTTGCGGCTGATCCGCTGGATGCCGCGCCGACCGGTTGTGCCCTCGCGATCTCCGACAACAGCGCAGCGCTGGACGACTGGATTAGCCCTACGCCATGTCGCAAGTGGTGCCCCGTCCCCGGACTCCTGTGACCGCGTTTCATCTTTCCTATCTCTCTTATGTCGTCGCTCGCTGACCTTGCGCATCTCTCTCTCTCTCTCTCTCTCTCTCTCTCTCTCTCTCTCTCTACTTTTACCCCTATCTTTTTAATCCCTCCTTACCCCCATCCCTCGTGAGCTACTTACTGCATGCTGAGGTGTCGCACTTTGATGCAGACAGTTACGGGGCTCACTTTTCTCTTCTTTTCTCTTTAAGAATCGCTTTAGTATGATAAAAGGCAGTCCCCGTCATTGTTTGCGGAGGACGAACGATAAACAATATACAAGAATGTTCTCAAATAGTGGAGGATGCAAAAACGCCTGCATGCCGATGAGCGATGCGAGCGTGGGAAGAGGAAAGAGAGAGGCAAGTGAGGCAAAGGTAGAAAGGGTAAGCGAAAGAAAATTGTTTGGTCTAACTAACCTACACTGAGGGGAAGAGAATGGGAATAAGAATAAATATGTATAAGACAGACGGGATGTTCACTAGGTTGGCTACGCTGCGGTAGTGCCTGCCATGCGCGCGATATGACCGGGACGCGGTATAGCTATTAAAGCAGTGGCTAATTAGAGTAAAACACCAGCCCCACAAATTTCTTTCGCTTTCGTAAGGAAACGAGAAAGTCCCAGACGTATGAGCAGCCCATAAAAAAGTGACAAAATATATTCACTCTTTTTTTTTTTTGTAAATGCGTCTGTCCTCAAGCAAGTAGGTGAATTACAGACAAACGTAGTCGCATGAGGTAAGCGAAGTGCGCGTATATACCTGTCTATTTCCAACGTGTGCAGCTCGACGGTGGCTGCACCCATGAAGTCGTCCTGGAGGCCGAAGTCGTAGTCGAAGACGCGCACCACCAGCGGGTCCCAGAGGTCTCGCACGGCCACCGTGAAGCACTCATCCCAGTACGGGTCCAGCGAGCGGGACACCGTGCGGCTGCGGTACACCTGCCGGCCGCCCTGCTTGAACTTCACGTACGGGTCGCTCGTGCCTGCAGTTACGGTGCAGAACGCCAATGCAGTGCCCGTATACTGCGCTTATGCATCCAACTTCCACGTCACCCTCGGCTCCCGCTATACCACACTCCATTTCTCCCGGATGTGAACAAGGCGTCACAATGGGCTTGCCGAGGTCACTTCTGGCCACGTCTTTGTGGTGAAGATGAGCTGCGCCAAGCACTGAACTGAGGAAATGCAAGTCATGGAGGACTGAGAAAGCGAAAGAACGGCGGATATTAGGCGCTTAATATACTAACGTAATTGTTGGGGTATAACGTCCCAAAACCACCATATGATTATGAGAGACACCGTATAGTGTAATGCTCCTGATATTTTGACTACCTGCAGTTTTTTAACGTGCACGGGCGTCAAACATTTTCGCCTCCATCGAAAATACCGCCACCCCGGCCGGGCTTCGATCCCGCGACCTGCGGGTTAGCAGACGGGTGCCACTTGACCACCGTGGTGGGCTTGACATGAGCACTCGTCATCGTGTATATCTACATGACACGTGTTTCTGACGCCATGTTTGACGTACAAGTTATCTCATGCATCTGTTTTGTGACCAACGAACAAAGTTGGTAACAGCACTTGCGTTTATCGTTTTTTCGCTTCCTCAGTCCTCCCTGACCTGTATTTTGTGCACTTCACTGCTTTCCTGCTCCTTTTCCTAAGCGTGATTTAGTGTGAAATTCACTGCATTATGTGCTTCTTAGGGTATTGAAACGGTGGCTACGGCACTCAGTTATTCTAATCTTTGTTCTTTGTATTCGACGCTTTCCCACATTTAAAAGGCATTAGCAGCATAACCTTTCTGTCTCCGTACTGTACCTAACGCGTGGGAGATAGAACGCGTTATTATTATTATTATTGTTATTATTATTATTATTGTTATTGTTATTATTATTGTTATTGTTATTGTTATTGTTATTGTTATTGTTATTATTGTTATTGTTATTGTTATTGTTATTGTTATTGTTGTTGTTGTTGTTGTTGTTGTTGTTGTTGTTGTTGTTGTTGTTGTTGTTGTTGTTGTTGTTGTTGTTGTTGTTGTTATTGTTATTGTTATTGTTGTTGTTGTTGTTATTGTTGTTGTTATTGTTGTTGTTATTGTTGTTGTTGTTGTTGTTATTGTTGTTGTTATTGTTGTTGTTATTGTTGTTGTTATTGTTGTTGTTATTGTTGTTATTATTGTTGTTATTATTGTTGTTGTTATTGTTGTTGTTGTTGTTGTTGTTGTTATTATTGTTGTTGTTGTTGTTGTTGTTGTTGTTGTTATTGTTGTTATTGTTGTTATTGTTGTTATTGTTATTGTTATTGTTATTGTTGTTGTTGTTGTTGTTGTTGTTGTTGTTGTTGTTGTTGTTGTTGTTGTTGTTGTTGTTGTTGTTGTTGTTGTTGTTGTTGTTGTTGTTGTTGACAGCACTTTTCACCGTGACTGTCTGAAGGTTACGTGTGTAACAATCTTCGTGCATTCATTGCGAGGTCAGCTTCAAAGACTGGTTATTTGAACTCCCAACTACCCACCGCCACTTCATCGAGTAAGCCATTGATAGAAAATAAATCGGAACGTGTTCGTAGAGCTATCTTCCGAGGAGGCGAATTCTCACGAAGATTTTGACGAAACAGACGAACTAAAGCGCGCTCCCGATGCAGAACATAAAGCTCCGTAGTCTTGCACATCAAGCGAGGTCCAGGAAGGCAATAAGTAGTGAGGGAGGTGTGGCGTGTGTGTTGTTTAGACGGACGAGAGAGAGCGAAACGAAACCGGACGGGCAGTGCAGGAGCGGCGGCCACTAACCGCAGGCGTCCTTGGCGACCAGGTTCTTGCCGCACCGAAGATGCACATCCAGCTTGTACAACACCACGCCGGACGAGGGTTCCGTCCTGAGGGCGAAAACGAAGAAAGACTCGCATGTAGAGAACAAGGTGAGCACGGCCACTGACATCGAGAGAATGCGTCATAGCAGAAAAGCGAGTGCAAGGAGTAAGTGTGCCTGCAACTATGTCCCTCCGTCTCTTCCCTGCATCTTTTAAATAAAACGGGATATAGGAGAAGAAAGAAACAAAGAAGATGCGGTCTCATGCATTCCGTATTCTAACCATGTGAGTTTGCAAATGATGGAAATTTGCCTTTACGTAGCAGTCATGTGCCTGTACAGAAGATTTTTTTTTCTGCTTTAAAGCCAGTATCTCACTCAGGATAAAAGCGCTGCACCAAAACAGTAAGAACGATGCGACTAAATATTACAAACGTGCATGAATGCATAATTAGAAGGGAGTTCGCCACAATAATTCGTCAACAGAAAATTGGAACTCAGTACAAAGTTTACAATTTGCACATACTTCCTTCTTATAGAACTCTGTCCGTTGAGTTACCTTATCGTTGTAAAGATGAACAGATGGCGAAATAGGCGATATCCCAATTGAACGGGCATAAAAAGAAACAGGCAGAACAAAAAGATGTTATGGTCCGAATCAGGCGATGATAATGTGTATTACATTTCGCGTGCCCCGCCGCGGTGGTCTAGTGGCTAAGGTACTCGGCTGCTGACCCGCAGGTCGCGGGTTCAAATCCCGGCTGCGGCGGCTGCATTTCCGATGGAGGCGGAAATGTCGAGGCCCGTGTGCTCAGATTTGGGTGCACGTTAAAGAACCCCAGGTGGTCAAAATTTCCGGAGCCCTCCACGACGGCGTCTCTCATAATCATATGGTGGTTTTGGGACGTTAAACCCCACAAATCAATCAATTACATTTCGCGTCAACAAATGGTCTTGGGTATGTCAAAAAAAAACTTTTCCACTCCAAAGCATTGAGCTGGGCTTGCGTTCTTTCGTGCGCCGGTTCGCGTCCTTCTGTATAGTCCTGGTGGTTTCAGCACCACAACCTTTCAGTGCGCGATATCTAAACCTCTCTAAATGGGACGCCACAAGTGCTGGAACGAATTTGCATACGCTCACTTGCGGGTCTTGAGTGGGAAGACTTCCTCTCCGCCCTCGGTCGCCGCTAGGAGACCACTGGCCAGCAACGCCGGCGGAGTTGCCGGCGGCGCGGTCTGCATCAGCGCTGGCGCGGTGGCGGTGACGTCCAGCGAAGTGTCTTCGTCCACCAAGACTCCCTGTTGCTGCAGCCTCCGCCTGCTCCTCAGAAGCGTGGTGTCCGAGTACGAGGCCTGCTCCCGGCCGGGCACGGCCCGTTGGCACGGAGTCGACGCCGCGGAGTCCCGAGCCAGCCCGGCGATGTCCGAAGACGACACGTCCGGGTGGCTCATGCTTAGGCGACCTGCGCGCATCAGCACCAATGGCCCAGAGGGCGGCGTGCCCTTTTAAGAGCAGACGATTTCGCACCCTCGTCGCGGGAGATTCCCACGATGTAACATCACGGGCCGAGTTCCTGAAAAACTTCTGGGCGAAGGTGAAGGAAGACGCTTGCACGAATACAAAAATAACAATGCCCCAGTACAGGAGCCGGAACGCATTTTATTTTAATGTTCTTTTCTATAATTTACTAAGACTCTTTATTTACGTTTAACCACGAACATTCCAGACCAAATGATTTTTTATCGAATACACAGAACGGTTTTTTTTTTGCAAGTTCGTTTTCCCTCCGGTCTACATGCTTTGATAATGATACGTCCATCATCGTGGCTGAAATATTCTCCAACGAAAAAAAAAATTGGCAGATCACACGTACAGTGGGAATCAATGATATGCGAAGCACGAATGAAGGCGGTTTATATGTCACTTTAAAATTAGCACAACGTTACGAGGCACATGGATGTAGTACACAGTAAACACAAGTATAAATGCCATGCGCACTCGGGTATCTACATAAGATGCAAGTATGCTTCTTATACTCGCGTAAAGACGGCACCACTAACGTTTGCGATTCCATCACCAACAGTGGTAGGCATGTAAATTATGCCGTACATGATTTCCATGTCATGACTATCATGTTTGTGCCTGCCATTTTTGTTCGTCGTCCGTTCACGTCACGAAATACCAATTGGTATATGTGAACGTAGCGACACGACCGCGAACGCGCTATGAGCGTAGCATGTAGTCATATTTCACGTTTCATGCATATCATGATTATTATGTCTGGACGTGTCATCTACCTTCGTCGTCCATTAACGTCACGGAATACCAAATTTGGTATATGCGAAGCTAGGGAAACGGCCGCGAGCGCATCATGAGCGTGGCATGTAGTCATGTTCTTACATGACACGCATGTCTACATTATCGTGTCAGTCAGCACCCGTCATATACCTTCGTCATCTATTCACATTACGTAATACCGAATTCGCTATGTGTGAAGGTAGGGAAACGACCGCGAGCGCACCATGAGCGTATAGCGTGTAGTCACGCCCCGCCGCGGTGCTCTAGTGGCTAAAGCACTCGGCTGCTGACCCGCAGGCTGCGGCAGCTGCGTTTTCGATGAAGGCGAAAATGCTGTAGGCTCGTCTGCTCAGATTTGGGTGCACGTTAAAGTCCGGAGCCCTTCAGTATGGCGTCTCTCATTATAATATGGTGGTTTTTGGACGTTAAAACCCACATATAATGGCATGTACTCATGACTTAGATGAACTGCATGCCATGATTTTCACGTTAGGGCCTGTCACTTATGTTCACCAGGCAGTCATGTCATACCACACCAGTTTCGCGCTTTCATGTGAACGAAACCACTCAAGAGCAGCGAGACCATGACTTGTAAATCATGACATTCATGACTACACATCATGATTATCATGGTATGACTATTCAGTTATGTTCGTCATACAGTCATGTTATGTCATACCAATTTTGGTATCGATCCAACCATCCACGCAGCCAGGAGAGTTAAAGGTCGTAGATAGATAGATAGATAGATAGATAGATAGATAGATAGATAGATAGATAGATAGATAGATAGATAGATAGATAGATAGATAGATAGATAGATAGATAGATAGATAGACACACAGACACACAGACACACAGACACACAGACACACAGACACACAGACACACAGACAGACAGACAGACAGACAGACAGACAGACAGACAGACAGACAGACAGACAGACAGACAGACAGACAGACAGATAGATAGATAGATAGATAGATAGATAGATAGATAGATAGATAGATAGATAGATAGATAGATAGATAGATAGATAGATACGCTCAAAGTCGCCAAAGTTCGCTAAGAAATGCTCCTCATTTAATAGCTTAAAGTAAGGCTTCTCTGCGAATACGGGCCTGTGTCCGCTTTTAAAACATTTTTTGGCGAAGCGACAGAGTGCGAGAAAGAATAGAAGGCGGGTATACATTCACGAGTAAGGTATCAGACCTGCAATCTGACTTGGACAGAGGGAAACAACGAAATAAATAGAGGAGACTGCTTGAAGGCAACCGATGAATGTGTGAAGGAATGGTGTGCGGACAGCGGTACACAGTCAAAGAGGCTCGTGCAAGCCAGTCGTTTTCAAAAGTAAAGCACGGCGGTACCGTCCAACTTTGTCATTTAAAGGACGGTACATGATGGAAAACCATATGAAAGTTGTATAACCATGCATAACTTCTAAATCCATACAAAACATGCATCGACAGCCCCTAACGACACCTTGTGAGAATGTTGGCCAGTTACACGGAATAGCGCAGTATTTGCTTCTCATCTATCTATGTGATCATTCATATGCCATAATCATAACTTAACGCCCGAAGAGAAATAAGCCACGTGATCAGCAGCTAACACCCTTAGCATGTCACTAAAGTTAGCATGAACGCCTATCTCTCTCCCACACATACTCTCTCTCTAACGATCCTGGCGCCAAAGATTCACCAAGTACTCCTTTTAACCCTACACATGCTTCAAACTTTCGCTGTAATAAACACGGAACTTCGCGCCTTAAAAGCTCAGCAGCCAAGCGTGGGACCTTCAATAAAAAAATCTCTAAGTTATTTACGCGTAAAGCTCAGTACACGGGTGTTTTGGCTCGCAAGCCCTCATTAAAATGCGGCCGTCGTAACCGGGAAACGACTACGCCTACTCATGCTCAACTCTGCAGATTGCTGCGAACGCTAAACCTACACTGAGAGCCACGGGTCCCACCAATAAAACTGGCAGCCACCTAAAAAGCTCCATCCCCACAGTTTTCGTTCTTCATTTCTTACTTTTTTACAGAGATTGAAAGGAAAGGCTCAGCACTGTCGATTTTAGATTAGATCATTGCCGCAGGCGCTGCGGCAATAAAAAACGCTCCGTACTCGGAGCGACGCTCTGCCCTTATTAGTCTTTCCTCAGTTCCCCGCGCATCCTGTTAGAGCTCGCCTCCAACAGCAGAGTTATAAATCACGTTAGGTTAAGTTAACCCTACCCAGCAACGTTGGTCGGCACGTCAATATAGCCCTTTGGCCAAACTGCGACCCTGACGTAAACTTAAATTCTGCCTCATAAAAAGAACTATCTCTTAGCGTACCGAAGCGAATACTACAGCGGTCCTGAGCCTTGATGTCCTGAACAATCTCCATGCGTAATAACATTCATCGTTCTTGTTATAGTACGACCTCCCAGTAGCATGTGGAGCCCTTAGACGACATGCGTAGTGCAAGCACTTTTGGTATCTATCTATCTATCTATCTATCTATCTATCTATCTATCTATCTATCTATCTATCTATCTATCTATCTATCTATCTATCTATCTATCTATCTATCTATCTATCTAGGCGCTAACGTCTGGATGCTCTCGTGATCACCCCCCTTAACTTGGCGTGAACCAAAATTAGCATGGGAGGGTAAGATGGTTTGACGAATATGGCGCGCTGATCAAAAATGAAAAAAAAACCTCACAGCATATTCACGGAGTGAATGATGATGAGTGAGGCGAAGCGTCCATACGTCCATCTGTGCTTCGGTCCGTCTGTGTGTTGGTCCGTGAGTCCACCCATTCACCTTGCGTCCATCCGTCCGTCCGTCTGTCTATCTATCTGTGCGTCCGTCCGTCCGTCTGTCTATCCATCCGTACGTGCATTCATCCATCCGTCCGTGTGTCTGTCCGTACATACATACGATCGCGTTCGAGAATGCAGACAGCACGAGGGTAACACTGACGAGACGCGAGCCAAGGACGCCAGCCATGCGCAAGCGTCTTCAACGCGCCCGTCGCTCTGCTTCGTCCATGCGCCACCAACGATCTGCGACTATTCGGCGACTATTCAGGAGACTGAGGGAGGCACTCCTTCCTCGCGCACCCACGCACAGCCCACGCAGCAGCCAATCGGAGAGTAGCGGTACAGCGCCATCTAGAATAACCTCACTCAACTGCAGTTTGTATTTACTTCTATGGGACAGCGCCGTCAAATATACTCTTCTATAAATACTGTCTTCCTTTTTTTCCCTCTTCTCTTATACTGGTGTCACACGGACACTCTAAAAACCATCGAGTCGACGGCCGTCGAAATGCCACAGCTCCATCTGCTCGATAGAGTTGTCGCACTGCTACACGGCAATTTTCAACGGCCGTTGAGTGGTTATAAGGTATTCCTCGCTAAAATTGGGTGGCGCTGCAAATCTATAGTTTTGTTTTCATGTTTTTGTAAATGAAATCCTATAAATGCACCTAAAAGCGCACATGCCTCTGTTGTTTTTGTATAAACATTTCAAAAAAAATGTTTATACATACTTAATAATGCATGGTCTGTTTTTAGGTTGTTAAGCAGCGAAACTGTGGCAATGTTGTAACTGCATGAGCAGGTGTCACCAAGGTGTGGCTGCCATTTTGTGCTTGTGTTTGTGCAGTGCGGTTTGCGTTTACACGTTGCACACTGGAAACGAGAGTGCATGTTTGTGCTTTTTCCGCTTCCGTCGCTCAGTAGCCATTGAAGTTTCAACGGAGATGCGGGGGGCTCCGTTGACTCGACAGACTATTGGCTCGATGGCCTTCGAAATCGCCCGTGTGGCAGCTCGTCCTTGTCAGTTGAGTCGAAGGTCAGTTCAGTGACCTTCGAAACGCCCGTGTGACACCGGTATTAGAGGAGCTTCGCCCCTAATAATGTCACAATCCCATGCCGTACATCGTCAAACACATTCCGCCAAACAGTGGCACATACCCACGGGCGGATTTGTGACTGATGTGCGGGTATGTGCCACCGGTTATCCACACTTATTATCTACCCAGGAATGGCGAAAACACACATGGGTAATGTTAACGCGTGAGCGTTAAAAAGTAGCTGTCATCGGCAGGGGAGACGTAAGGGTGAAGGACTAAGAACTAGCGATGAACAGGATCACTCGAATACAGTTTTAAAAACTACCTGCATTGCAAAACAAGCAAGCATGTTAATAACACAATGATATTAATCCTGAGTGTTCAGACGGCGCAAACTCCGTGAAACAAACTTGCCTATTTTGCTCAAGTCTCCAAGGCAGGCACCTCAATGAAGTCAAAACTAATCCTACGCAAAACGAAAAGTAAGAAAAAAATATCACGAGGTGGCTCCTGTTCAAGATGTTCTGATGGTGTATTCCAGACCACAATGAAATGTCAAAGTGCGTTGAACGAAACTGTAATAGTCACATCTCAATGACGTCCGTACGCCCCCATTGGTGTCGAGAGATGACAACAGCGTCTATATGCGATTTCGCGATGCTATTACAAAGCGCCATAAAACTTTTTTGTACATCCGTCGGTACCCTTGTAATATCGGCATCATTCAGTCCTCCAAATGACATACAGAAATAAAAGTGTCGCCAACCACACTCACGACTGCATAACACCAAGCTGTTTTAACGCTCGTCGGACTCGGAGAGTCCGACGAGCGTTAAAATCTCACAAAGATTTCCTTCCGTCTTCTCTTATCACCTTGTCTCTATATAGTTCACGCAGAGTAGTGAGCCAGATGTTTCAGTTCCAGTTAACCTATACCTGCTTTCGTCTCTGTTGTCGCACACGAGTTGTGATAGATGCTCAGTTATCGGAAAGCCTGCACCAATGCGAACGTATATGAGTTTGTCGACAAAAAGTTGTGAACTCCCACTCACTCACTCACACAATTACTTATTATTAATTAATTAATCACGCCTGCACACAAAGACGGAAACAAAATCAAAGAAAGAAGCAAGTAAATAAAGGTGCTGGAACTAGAAGCGAATCGAATCACGTCTCAAAGAGTCGACTCTCTGTTGGCGCTCTCTGTCATCCTGCCATACTAAGCTCTGTTCGATTCTGTTCTAGCAAACAAACGTAAGCATAAACAGGCAATAAGTGATCATCATCATCATCATCATTATCATCATCAGCCTGACTACGTCCACTGCAGAACAAAGGCCTCTCCCATGTTCCACCAGTTAACCCGGTCCTGTGTTTGCAGCTGCCAATTTATACCCGCAAACTTCTTAATCTCATCTGCCCACCTAATCTTCTGTCTCCCCCTAACCCGCTTCCTTTCTCTGGGAATCGAGTCAGTTACCCCTAATGACCAGCGGTTATCCTGTCTACGCGCTACATGCCCTGCCCAAGTCCATTTCTTCTTCTTGATTTCTTGACTTCTTGAATAAGTGATCGTCACGACATAAATCATTCCCATGGGAGATGGGTGGAGAGAATATAATCTCGTACATCATATTACGTTCGCGTAACGTTTGTGTTTGGACAATTTTGGTTGCTGACGCAGATACATGCACGAAAGTCAGCTATACTCCCTGCCACACACGCACACGCTTAGTTTTGTTTTACAGTGTTTGCCGACACGTCAAGCGTATCAACCTCGGGGCGCGCCTTTCTCTCTTCGAATGACACGCGATCCTTATAGACGCAGGGCACGCAAACACGCTCTCCGAAGGAACTAAGTAAACCAAGTGATCGTGTGAGCATTTACGATGCGCGCATTCGAGCACAGCGAATCCGCTACGAACTACCGTGGAAAAGAAAAAAAAAATACTGCCATCTTTGTAAACTGCTGTCTTTACGATTCTATTTGCAAAATCCAAGTGGACACCTCTTCCGTAGTACTGCCGACAAAGAGGTCCCTTCTAAACCCCAGTAAACGTTTTATGCATACGAAATGCAAGAGGATGCGCCGCCTTTTGTTTAAACAAAAGGTCACTTTGGGGGACATAATTTCAGTTTTACCGAGACGACGAAGCCGTACGGAAACACAGGATGTGTGTGTGTGTGTGTGTGTGTGTGTGTGTGTGTGTGTGTGTGTGTGTGTGTGTGTGTGTGTGTGTGTGTGCGTGTGTGTGTGCATGTGCGTGCGTGTGTGTGCGTGTGTGTGTGCGCGTGTGTGTGTGTTTGCGTGCGTGCGTATGTGTGCGTGTGTGTGTGTGTTTGCGTGCGTGCGTATGTGTGCGTGTGTGTGTGTGCGTGTGTGCGTGCGTGCGTGCGTGCGTGTTTTCGTGATATTTATATAGGCGGGCGAAAGAACACGGTGCGCGTGTGTCATATCAGCGCTGTTACAAGGGAAGTAAAGCGCGCAAAGAGTGAAACGCTACGCGGAGACGGCTGTACGGTAAAGACCGCTCGCTCTCGCGTGGAAAGCGATCGACGGGGCCCTTGTTTTCCGCGGGGTGCACTTTCAGCACTTCCGCCTCGGGAAATGCGGGACGCACGTCGTCGATGAATGTCGTATCCTTTTGTCCGCTGCTCACCACTCGAAGCATCGGCGCGATCGGAGAAGAATAACGCCCAGAAGAAGAAGAAAGAAAATGCGTAGTACACGTAGGGGACAGAAAGCATAACATGCATACGCGTGTTCTGACACCCGTACGATATACATGCGCATCGACCGTGCAACTACGAAGGGGCTGTGCAAATAAAAGAAGTCATTCGGATTGCGGCTGACACTGGCGCGCTAGGTCATCGCATGGAAAGAAAGAAAGAAAGAAAAAAAGAAAGAAAGAAAGAAAGAAAAAAAGAAAAAGAAAGAAAGAAAAAAGAAAGAAAACTTGCATTCAGTGGCTTCATAAGAAAGAAAGGATGAAATAAAGAAAGAAAAAGAAAGAAAGAAAGAAAGAAAACTTGCATTCAGTGGCTTCATAAGAAAGAAAGGATGAAATAAAGAAAGAAAGAAAGAAAGAAAGAAAGAAAGAAGGAAAGAAAGAAAGAAAGAAAGAAAGAAAGAAAGAAAGAAAGAAAGAAAGAAAAAAAAACTTGTATTCAGTGGCTTCATATAAGAGAGCCCGCGGTCATCTGGCAGTCCTCTGTGTGTGCACTGCAAATACCTCGCGGGTCAACGACAGAACGTCAGAAAGAAGCAGGAATCCACCGTCAGATGGCACAGCACGCAGAATCGAAGAACGCGTCCCATAAGCAAGCTCTAAATTCCTGTGCTCCCAGAGCAGCAAAGGCGCTCTGCTCTTTTTAGACTCAAGGAGCAAGGGCTGTGGTGCGGTACAATAACTACAATTGTAAATTTGCTTGTACAAAGTCTCAATTAATGAATAAACTAGTTAAAAGAATTCCCCTAGATGCCACCTAGTACAGTCCGTACGCTTTTGAAAAACTGATGAGCCCTATCCATACTGCTCTTACCCACCATCTAAATTTATGAGTTCCATCCCGCTGTTCTCGTTTCGCTTTTCGCCTCGTGTCCAGCCCATGAAAACAAGAAGAGCCGTCATGGTGTTTCGGCCGATATAAGTTGTATGGAACACCAAACTAAAGAAGTTCTCAGAAAATGAGTTTTCTGGCGATCTTCTGCGAATGTGCCCCCCCCCCCCCAAATAAAACTTATTTTAATAGACATGGCGTCTCCGGAAACACGGACGATTCGAAATATTTTTTGTCGCTCCCGCCTGCTTTCGGGTAATTGTAGAAACGAGATGAACGGCTACGACGGAAGGAAGCAGCGCACACACTTCCTTCCGGAGGTGGCAGGACTAACTACGAGCGGCGATGCCTCAAAGCGCGCCACACACTTAGCATAGACGCGATGAAGTGGATTTGGCACTTTAAACGTTTGACGCTCTAATCACCCTCATGAATGCGAAAGTGAACTTGTACAAAACGAAGCCCATAACTTATATACAAAGTGAGCAGAATAGTATAGGTATTAGTTTGGCGTAGTTGTTTTCTGTTGAAGCTATTTACCTGTGAAACTTATTAAAACCTGTGCACAATGCCGTTTAGGCTACCTTCGCCGCAGTACACTGGTGGCCACGCGATGAAGTGGATTTGGCACTTTAAACGTTTAACGCTCTAATCACCCTCACGAATGCTAAAGTGAACTTGTACAAAACGAAGCCCATAACTTATATACAAAGTGAGCAGAATAGTATAGGTATTAGTTTGGCGTAGTTGTTTTCTGTTGAAGCTATTTACCTGTGAAACTTATTAAAACCTGTGCACAATGCCGTTTAGGCTACCTTCGCCGCAGTACACTGGTGGCCTGCGATAAAGTGTTTTAAGATTTGGAATAAAGACTGATGCGTGTTTTGTGAACGCGTTCCTTTTGATGTGCTCAATATCTAGTTCGAAGAATGTCTTCTCTCAAGTGCATTCGACAGAGATGAAATGTTAATCTTCTCAGAAAGACTGCCGGTAAGGCGCTAGTAAGAGTCTGGTATTCATCTTACACACCTGCCCGGATTATTTACTATGTGAATTATGGCGACATGTTTTAGGCTGAAAGACGCGTTCAGGTGCACCTACAGGGTGCACAGTTACATCACGACTACCGTCACAGTAAAGGATAAGTTTTCATGCTAGTGAACACGAATTTTTATTAGACACGAACTAGCCCAATCTATTACCCTTACTCCCTTCGCTTCTTAAACTTCTCTCCTTCTCCTCATTTTTCTGTGCTTTTTCTTCTTTTACCGGAACATACTGGCCAACCACGGGCTAATAAGCTCCTTGCATTTAAGTGACTTATTTCTCTCACTTTCGTACCTTGGCTTCTTTAAATGTTCTGAAACCTACGCACCTCATTTCGTGCTACCCGACCCGACGCTGTTTTTTTTTTTTTTTTTTTTTTTGCTGTCGTTCCTCGAGTCTTGAACCTTTATCAGCCACTGCGGTGAACAATGACATTTAGCTAAACATGAAGCACAGCGTGGAAGCAGGCCGAGCAATGAGCAAGTACGCACCCGAGTACTGCAGGCTGTTTCCCGTTCCGGGTGCCGCGGAAGTGTAGGAGGACGAAGCGCTTCCAGCGCCACCGCCGACGGCCGACGCCTTGTTGTGCCGGTGGTGCAGCCGGTGTCCCAGCTTGCGGAAAGTGGTGGACACGGCGCACGCGAACCGCTTGGTGGCCGCGCCGGCTCGCCGCCGCGGGGAGGTGGGCTGCTGCTGGCGGTGCTGACGCTGCGCGATGTCGGGCGGCGACGACGCCGGCCGCTGGCCCTCCGACGACGAGGCGCGCACGGGCGACATGGTGCCGCTGTCGCCGCCGTAGCCATCCTCGTCGCCGGAGCCTGCAAAAGCCGGACGGATAAAACACACTAGCCACCATCAGACCATGGTCACTTGGAACGTTACTCCGTCCTTTTAGCTAGCTCTAAGGCAAACAGAGGCGAATACACGTACTTTGTGAGGCACTACTCAATTCACTCGAATCACTCTATATTCACTTTAGTACACTACACGTTGGCTCACTGTTGGTTAACCTGTAGTTCCCTCCGAAATCATTTTTGATTTACATTAATTTCACTTCAAATTTACCTTGAATTCAATATAATGTCACGTTATGTTCATATTCACTGACTGAGTTTGGGTTCCCTTTAGTTTGTACTTTTATATATACATTGCCATATATGTATTCCACGTCATCAGTCTTCTAGTTCGATTCGTGTCGTCAGACGCCGCTGTATGATCGACGACGCCTGACGCCGAATTATCCAACTGATTAGCCACGTCAAGCTATAGCCTTAATACGTAAACATTAAATAACAGCAAGAAGTACACGCTCACGCTGAAGTACGAGAAATGAAGTCACGGGAGAGTGGATACAGGTTCGTTCTTTTTCTTTTGTCTGCACTGTTGTTTATCGTGATCGCAACAGCACTCTCACAACGTCGTATAAATGAAGCGCGGAAGGAAGCTTTACTTTATTTTTCATGAGAACACCATGACAAAATAAAAAAAATGGAGCGCTTTTTATTATTATTATGTCTTGATTCTCAGAGTTGCCATAACGTTATAGACAGCTCTATGATTGAGTATACTTTTATACACTGGCTATCATATTGATGCTCGAGGTTATATCGCGCGTGCGTAATTGAACAATTCAATTTGACACGCGCGCAGGGCAGAAGCCCCTTCCCACACTTAGCACGCCTTGCAGCATAACATTGAAACTTAGCTTGCGCAGCAGTGCGTTGTTATGTCGAGCTATTTGTTAAAATAAAGGTAGCATGCAGAAACGTAAATAAGGAAGGCCACGCACGAACGCCCCTCCCTTTCCCTTAGTAGGCAGAGGAAAGGGTCCCGCGGCAAGATGGTCAGTTCCTCAAGGAAGGGAGACCTGTTGAATCTCTGTAATTTGTCAGCGATTCCCACTTCGGGCGGTATCAGTACTGTTTATGCGTACATTCACGACCGCTCCCGAACAACACGGTGTATTGATCAGAAATATGAATCTGGCGGGAAATCACTCGAGTTGGCAAAGATGTACGGCAATAGGCCATAGCAAAAGCACTGACAAGCGATGTATTTAACAGGCAGGAGAACTGTAGTGTGCCTCCATTATTATACGTTAATGTTGTTGTTGTTGTTGTTGTTGTTGTTGTTGATTGTGATGATGATGATGATAATTAACAGTGTGAATGCGCTTATACAAAGATTTCGTAGATCTTGCTGGGCGTATAGCAGTAATGATTGATTGATTCGTAGAACGTCATAGTGTACAGGTAGATGCAGGGCAGTTGCAGGTCACGATCAGTTTTATTGCTTATAGGAACCCCTGCACGCACGAAGCATCTGTGCAATTCATCTGATGAACCTCCTGACACTATATGCTGATCCCTTGTCTTTTCCACAAAAAAACAAAATAATGTATGCTGTATTCTGTCATTAAATCCATAGTCAAGCCACAGACAAACTTTATGTGACAACCATGTCTACCAAGCTCACACAATGATATCTTCAAACAACCAGTTTGTAATCCAAAGTATAACATCGTAACCCCTATTGAGAAACGGTACTCTCCGTTCAACAGGCTTCTGTTAATACTTTCGTTTTCATCGATGAGAACTGCTATATCCTCTCCTTTCCCCTACCCTTTTTTTCCTTCTCTTTAGAGTCGCTAAACTCTAAAGTGGACATCTGTACTCGATGGTGCTATCGGTCCCAAATAACCAGCACATTACAGATACTCACCATGACGCAAACTTTTAACGCGCAATGCGCCGCTACGTCCGGCTCAACTGCGCTCGAAAGAAAAGAAATGGGAACAGTAAATACTCTTTTTGCGCAATGTAAAGCTTAACTTCAATGTCAAGGTAATAAATGGCCAATTAAATGGTCGCCAGACTTCCACAGATTCTGCGCTTGAACTGTACTTTGAGAAAAGTCTTGTCTGGAACGTCATTTTATATGTTACGCTTTGCCATTTCTCCCTTAATAAATAGTTTCCGTGGGTCACATTAGAAAGAACATTAATGATTCTTTTCACTGGCGACTTTTTTTTTTCAAATACCTTTGATACGTCATTGACGAAGTTGAGAACCAGTCAAGAACTCTGTCTTCTTCTGCAGCCACTTTACGTGACACACACACACACACACACACACACACACACACACACACACACACACACACACACACACACACACACACATATATATATATATATATATATATATATATATATATATATATATATATATATATATATATATGCTGGTCTTTTCTGGTACACTCGTTGTTGGTACGGCGCAAGTGCGGAAGCAATTTCAGGTTGAACCATTCTTACGTCCGTGAACATGATGTTGTAAAGTAAAAATGCAATAACTAGAAATAGACATAAAATACAAAAAAATAGAAATCGAGGAGCCGCTGGCGCGTATAAATGCTGTCGAGTATAAGTACAGTCTTTGTTCTCTAGAGCCATCACTACGAGTGCTCGCTAACCTCACTCCATGTTTGAAGGGGTCCTAACTAGTTTTGCAAGCAATTTTCAAATAAATTAGACCACGGCCTGAAAAGCATTTTCAGCAAAAGGCGAACATCTTTTTGAAAGAGTTTTTCGTGGACACTGGGCTAGATGGTACACGCTTGCGATGAACAGCTAGCTATATGTTACTACATACAGAATGATGTGTTAGCCCAAATACAGGGTGTCCCACATAACTTTAGCCAGAGTTTAAAAATATGCCGCAACACGTAATTACGATGCGACTAAATGCATTTTTCTCTCCGTTGCCTCGAGTTAGTCAGACTATTTTTTGTGTTCTCAAATATTGCTTAATTATATATGTTTATTAATTATTTTTTCAAGGAACGAAGATGGATTAAAAATTTCAATAAGAAACTTGTCGATCGGTTTGCAAAACGTCCAAATAGATAGTTTTGAACTTTTTAATTGTTCAGTATTAGCATTTTTCAGCTAATTACGAATTCCCGCGATATACAAAAAAACACCACGTTACAAACACGCTCGCGCGTCAGTGCGCACGATGATTCTAGAGCTCCCTAACGTTTCGCGTACGAACGACACGCTTCTCCCGCACCGGTTCATGACAGCGATAAGCGGTCACAATGGTTATCGTTTTTGTGGCCGATAGCCAAAAGGTGTTCACCGTAATGCCGCCACCATCGTTGCGGCCTTGCCGAGACAGCACAATGGGGCAAACGCTATGGCCGTTCGTACGCAGAACGTTAGTGGTCACTACAATCATTGTGCGCACTGGCGCACGAGCGGGTTTGTTACGTGGTATTTTTTTGTATTTCGCGGACATTTGTAATTAGGAGAAAAAAATGGCAGCATATCCACGGAGTGTATGATGGAGAGTGGGGCGAAGAATACGTCCGTCCATTCGTTCTTGCTTCCGTCCGTCCATGCGTCCGTCAGTGTGACCGTCCATGCGTCCATGAGCCCGTCCGTGCGTGCGTCTGTTCGTGCGTCCGTCCCTGCGTTCGTCCATGCAGCCGCCCCTGCGTCCGTTCATGCGTCCATCCATGCATCTGTCTATGTGTCCGTTCGTCCATCTATTCAACACTCCGTACCACCATCTCGCATCTTTTCATCATATATTCCCCATATAGAAGCACCGCCATCCAGTGGACATTCCAAGGACTAAACGAGAGGTGGCACACGCACACTTTCTTACGGCTTGCGCTTCGGGTCCACTTGCCACCTTTAACCGCCTCGAGTTCATGGTATATACTAGTTCACTGTATTCATGGCACTGCGGCCGAACGCTCGCTAAACCTTTCGAAAACCAAGGTGGTTACGCCCAGCGAGTATGACGTAGCAAACTTTTTCAGTCAGATAGTGCTCAATGTACATGCCAATGGCTGCTAATGGGAAATGAAAGGCGGAGAATTCGGCTTTTACTTTCTTACGGCTTGCGCTTCGTATCTACTTCCCATTTTTAACCACCTCGAGTTCATTCATGGTATATACAAGTTCATTGTATTCATGGCAGTGCGGCTCAACGCTCGCTAAACCTTTCTAAAGCTAAGGAGGTTACACCCAGCGAGTATAACGCAGCAACCCTTTCCTGTCAGATAGTGCTCAATGTACATGCCAATGGCTGCTAATGGTGATCGCAGCCAGCGCGTTAACTAAAAGCCAAATGCTCCTGTCTCTCATTCCCCATTAGCAGCCATTGGCAATCACATTGAGCACTATTTTTTATTGTTCAACAACGCACAGAAGAAGTCTCTCACCGGCACCACCTTGGAGGTCAAAATGTTATACTTGTTACATACTACGGGGGACGAACGGGTGCCGCTATAAGGAGCTTCGCTTCTAAAACTGATACCTAGCGGATATAATGTTCAAAACTGTCCAATCGGACGTTTTGCAAACAGACCTACAACTTTCTCATTGAATTTTTTATCTATGTTCCTTTCTGGAAAATCTAGTTAATTAAACATATCCAATAAACATTATTTGAGAACACAAAATTAGTCTGATCAACTACAGGCAACGGTGAGCAACATGCGTTTGGTGGCGTCGTACTTACGTGTTTCGGCATATTTTTAAACTCTGGCTAAAGTTACATGGGACACTCTGTATAGCGGATTCCCAGCTGTGACTAGGCCTTCCAGAAAGCGCTGATGCACCCAACAAAACGGGCAGGTAAGGCCATTAGGGACCTCGGCTATGGCTCCTACGGTTCCAATAACTTATGTTGAATTAAAGCTTTAGGAGCGATGCTCCTTAAGGCGTGGGCTGTGCGTCCCGTCGTAATCGTATCTAGCCACCTCCCGTTAGTTATTGAACCGGCCGTAAATGGCAGTACTTGTACATATAACGAAATGCATATACGATGAAGAATGCAAATGGTACGATAGGACGTTACTTGTAGTATGATAAGTAATAAAAATCACAACATATCCATGCAGTGAATGATGATGAGTGGGGCGAAGCGTCCGTCATTCCGTTTGTGCTTCCGGCCGCCCGTTCGTTCTTGCTTCCGTCCAATAGTGCATCCATCCGTACGTCTGGCCGACCATTCGTCCATTCGTACATCTGTCCATGCGTCCGTCCTCTTGTGCGTATGCGCGTCCGTCCCTGCGTTCATCCATGCGTCCGTCCGCGCGTTCGTCAGTCCTTCTGTCCATTCGTGCGTCCATGCATTCGCGCACCCGTCCATGCGTCCATCCATCCGTCCGTCCCTGCGTTCTTCTATGCATCCGTCCATCCGCCTGTCCCTGCGTTCGTCCATGCGTCCATCCGTCTTTGCGTCAGGCAGACAGACAAACGACGGACGGGCGCGGCCAGCGGATTATTCACGGTCTGCCGATAAAAAGTGCGAAACGTGCAAGGCGGTGGCGGCTCACGCTTGCAGACGGAACCCCGATGTGCGAGCGCACGAGAAAACAGGAATGACGTCACGCGAAGACGTTGGTGATCGTGTGTTCGTCGGCGGCACCATACGCTAGGGGGCGCGGTGTAGTAAAATAAAAGTTTTGGCGCTCGCGTGCGTCCAGAGGGTCGGCAGATGGGCAAGGCTGCAGAGCGGCGTGCGCGCAAGGCGGCGGCGGCTCGCGCTCGAAGTACGGAATCCCGATGGGCGAGCGCACGAGACAGAAGCGTGCGTGCTGGGAAGCTGTGCGGTGGCGGCGACAAGATCCCAGCGTATGCGAGAACGGGAGGCCGAAGCGGCGCGGCAGCGGCGTGCGGACCCAGCTACGCTCCACTCTCCATCATTCACCCCATGGATATGCTGTCATTTTTAGATGCGGAGCATCTAATACTCGAGGCTTGTAGTGCGGCGCCGTCCGCAAGCTTCCTCCTCCTTCTTCCACCATCTGTGCATCCCTTCCTCCTCTACACACCGCGCGCGCTTCACTCCTCCACCATCTGTGCACCCTTCCTCCTCTACACACCGCGTGCGCTTCTCCTCTTCACGAACATTCGCTAGCTGTATAATGTAGCGCGCATGCGCCGTCACGCTTCGAGAACATCGGCAGCTGACGCGCGCGCATGCGCCGTCGCGCTTCGAGAACATCGGCAGCTGACGCGCGCGCATGCGCCGTTGCGCTTCTCCCCCTTCTCGAACATTCGACAGCTGACGCGCGCATGCACCGTCGCGCTGTATATATACTCAAGGTCGGCGCTCGCTCGCTCAGTTGCCGCTCGTCGGTTGGTTTGTACGGCGCGTCGACGTCCAAGGTCGCGGTGAAATGAATTCCAACGAATCCACAAACACAATGATCGACGTCCCTTCGACCAGCGCCGCCCTTTCGCATACGTGTGTACGTGTTCACTCATTTAACACCCCCTCCTACAACCACGTTTACCAATTTAGCCATCGACCCAAGTAAGTCGCAATTTAACACCCCATTTCACTACCACGTTAACCAATTTAGCCATCGACCCAAGTAAGTCGCACTTTAACACCCCGTTAACCAATTATATGCTCCGCATCCTCCTCAGTGTTCCCCCGAGGGAAGCTGCGGGCAATTTTTTTTTCTGTTTGTTTTCTGAGGGCGGAAATAGAGGTGTGTGCGTTAAAGGGCCACTCACCAGGATTGACAATTTTGAGCTGACAAGCGCAATGCGTAGACAAGGCGTTCATGATCACGTCTCCAAAAATTTACAACGCTACACGCCGCGGAAATGGGTCAAAATTCAAAAAGAACGCTGCTACCGCTCCCTCGGCGCACGCCTAGAGAATGTTGTTGTTGTTAGTGGTTCATGAGGAAAAGGAAGAAGGCACCTAATTTCTGTCTGCCTACAGGTGACACGGCGCAGTGCCTTTAGAGAATGAGGGCATGACGTGGGCGTATGAATGGCCCTACGTACACGGCAATGCAGTGACGTTGGTCATCTACGTAGACAGCTCTGCTCTGACGTTGTCAGCAGTATACCACGTGACATTCAAAACTTATTTAACACAACGTGCGTAGTTTATGTATTTGTTGCTTTAAAAGATTAATAAAGCTTGAACTAAATAGTGAGACGCAATAAAAAAATGTGCGCGTTTTTCTTTCATTATTTCCCGTGAAATGCTACGAGATGCGGGGCTAATGCGCCAGCGTTTCGCATGCGTTCGTGTCCCCGTGGTCAGCGCATTGAGCCGTGGAACGCTCCTACGCTTTCGGGCACTCATTGTGCTCATCTACTCTACCGCGTTCAAGCCAGCGTTTCCAAACCATCCCGCAGAAACAGGCAGAAGACCACAAAACAACGCTGGTCAACAAAGCAACGCTGCTCGCGTGCTCGGGGGATGGACTTGTTTGGGCACGTCATGCGCACGTCACCTCTTGGTCGGATGCCGTAGAGGGTGGGAAAGCGCTTTTGCTTGCGAAGGCTACGCGGAGGAGCGGCAAGGGTTTCGAGCTCACCTCTTCTGATCCTCGTTTCGCGCCGCTTCAAAAAACCCGTTTTCTCCGCTCGCGATGAAGCGATTCGAAAAATTTTTGTGGCAAAATTTTCCTCATCGGACACCCAACCATTTCCACTGCCTAACTAAAATTCGGTATGGGGCCTGGTGAGTGGCCCTTTAACGTTATATGGCAATGTGAACTGCTCCAAGCAACCTGTGCATCACCATGTTATTTTTTTTTAGCTCGTCCGAGTTTGCTATTTTCTTCTTCGCTTGTTTTTCTTATTTTAGGTAACCACTTTCGTATTTCTTTTTTCCTGTAGAAAATATTAAACGGAGTAGCCGAGGTAATACAAAACCTCGACATCTCCACAGAAAGCCAGTACAAACCTCAATATCCGGGTTCATAACCGCACGAATTGCTCGTCGCTAAATGTTATTTTTTTTTATCCACCTCAACCGAGCGGAGCTATGTGGGGAATTGTCCACACGCCCCGCCGCGGTGGTCTAGTGGTTAAGGTACTCGGCTGCTGACCCGCCGGACGCGGGTTCGAATCCCGGCTGCGGCGGCTGCATTTCCGATGGAGGCGGAAATGTTGTAGGCCCGTGTGCTCAGATTTGGGTGCACGTTAAAGAACCCCAGGTGGTCTAATTTTCCGGAGCCCTCCACTACGGCGTCTCTCATAATCATATAGTGGTTTTGGGACGTTAAACCCCACATATAAATCAATCAATTGTCCACACTTTGAGCCACTCTTGAAGCTACACAAGGAGAGGGGGATGGCACGGGGGATAGAAGCTACGTCAGCGCACGTCAAAAACTTGATCGCGCCTCTCAAAACGCGTGGGCTCACTGCCGGTGCAAATCCAGGCGCTGCTACTGTGTGATTTTAACATGCAAAAACACGGCGGTGGTACATGGCGGTACCCTGTGGCGAGAGGCGCATGTGATTCAAACAGCGCTCTTCGTTTATGTCTATCGACAAAGAGCAACAATCTGTCTGATGACGACACAGGGCTATCTCACCGCGCACCGAAGAGAGTGAGGATGGGCCTGTGTATAGAGACAGCACGCCTGAGAAAGTGGCAGCTTCGTGTTGCGCTTATAAACGTTCTTCGCCACGCAAGATAGCAAGATTTGGGTGAGCCAGTTACAGCATGCAGCTTCTGCTTTCCGGCCCATGTGATTTTTTTTATCAAACTCGAGGGGTGATTAAGGGCCCCCTTTAAAAGAATCAAACGGGAAACCTATCTATCTATCTATCTATCTATCTATCTATCTATCTATCTATCTATCTATCTACCCATATATCCATTCATATATCTATCCATCTATCTATCTATCCATATATCCATCCATCTATCCATATATTCATTCATCTATCTATCCATCTATTCATATATCTATCTATCTATTTATCTATATATCTATCCATCTATCTATCTATCCATCTATCTATCCATCTATCTATCCATCTATCCATATATCTATCCATCTGTGCATCTATCTCTCTATCTATCCATCTATCTATCCATGTATTTATCCATGTATTTATCCATCCATCTATTTATCTATCTATCTATCTATTTATTTATCTATCTATTTATCTATCTATCTATCCATATATCCATTCATATATCTATCCATCTATCTATCCATATATCCATTCATCTATCTATCCATCTATCCATATATCCATTCATCTATCTATCCATCTATCCATATATCCATTCATCTATCCATCTATCTATCCATATATCCATTCATCTATCTATCCATCTATCCATATATCCATTCATCTATCTACCCATCTATCCATCTATTCATATATCTATCTATCTATTTGTCTATCTATCTATCTATTCATTTATCCATCTATCCATATATCTATCTATCTATATATCCATCTATCTATCTATCCATCTATCTATCCATCTATCTATCCAGCTATCTATCCATCTATCTATCCATGTATTTATCCATTTATCTATCTATCTATCTATCTATCTATCTATCTATCTATTAAGAGAGACTTTCAATAGAAAATATATACTTGAAGTAATGATACATATCTGAACAAGAAATGTTCTCGGAGTCAACGCTTCACCTGCCCACGACGAAAACAAGTACCCTTGTTGAAATGCTGGCTCCAGGGACAATCTTGTTGGCCCATTTCCTACCAGTACACACGCAAACACACAGACACACTCACGCACGCACACACACACAAGCGCATGCTCTCTTTTCGTACGTGATTTATACATTCCGCCTTGGCTGAAAAGTCATCACCAACTCGATAAAATGAAACAGCACATCCACTACTGTTCACTAGCAGCCCAAACATCGTTACAGGCGTTCTCATTGTTCCCAAACAAAAGCCTCCATCGGGAATACAATCTTAATGGCTCCCTTACTTTCTCTGCCTTCTTTACTCCCGTTCTCCCTAAGCGCATAGACAAACAGGGTCGCGAAAGAGACGACAGCTGAGCGAGAGAAGCAACGTCACGGGCCTCAATCGAGAATCTTTAACGAGTTGTTCCCAAAGAGGAACGAAGTATTTCTGGAGGGCACTCAAGAAAAGCGCCAGGTTGTTTGTTAACCGTAAATTCAATGCCCACTACACTTCTTTTTTTTTTTTTGGTTTGGATCGTCGTATAGTTTCTAGATTGTTGTGCACCGATAAAACAAACTCCACACGATAGGTTTGCATAGATTAAAGAGGCTCCAGGTCGGGATTAACTATAGCTGCACTGAAAACAAGAGAACGCAGAATCACTCTAACACTCCCTTCGTGAGGGCAACGTGAAACTCGTTAGAAAGTCATGTAATCGGAAGACGATGAACAAAAAAAAAAAAACAAAACGACGCAGATGCAACAAAAGGAAAGAAAAGGGAAAAGCTGGTGGGCCTCGGGACTAAAGGCAGCAGCGCCTTTTAATTCTCTCACATGGTGGGCGTTCGATGTGATGACTGTTGTAGCGTGACGTCACTTATCACTGCGCACCCAGTGCGCGCATTCCTGTGCGACCGATCACGTGGTTCTGCGCCTATATATGGTGCGTCTTCTAATAAACTTATCAGTTGCTTCTTGGTATGCTGTCTGCTGCTCACGTTATTACACTGGTGACGAGAATGGGATCCGCCCCCTTGTACTAGCTCAGTACGAAGCAGTATTGCGGGCGATCGGCGGTCGACAGCCATGGACCAGAAAACAACGGCAGCCATGGCCTGGGACGGTTGAACTCGGCGGCACTACGTACCTTCGGCAAGAGGCAACGCAGTCGTCGGGGAAAGCAACCCGATAAGTATACTGCACTTTTACTGAACAATGGCGCGACTAGGCAAGCTAGACGAGTTCGACGAGAAGGATCAGAATTTTGAATCCTATCTGGAGCGTTTTGAGCACTTCGTCACCGCAAATGACATCAGAGAGGAAAAGAAGCTGGCAGTATTCTTGAGTGTGATAGGACCACGAACGTACGAGGTGCTCAAAAGTTTGGTAGTACCCGCTGTTCCTGGGGACAAGTCCTTTGAAGAGGTCACAGTGCTGTTGAAGAAACACTATAGCCCACAGTGCTCGGTCATTGCCGAACGTTGCAAATTTAACAAGCGAGCACAAGAAGAGCAGGAAAGCGTCGAGGACTTCATAGTGGCCTTAAAACAGTTAGCAAGGAAGTGCGATTTCGGTCAGTTTCTGCAAGACGCGCTGCGAGACAGAATAGTGGCAGGCATAAGACGCGAGGAAACGCAACTCGCCCTATTTGCTGAAGAAGATTTAACCTTCGAAAAGGCGTGCAAGATAGCCCAGGACCGAGAGCAGGCTGCGCGACAGACAGCGTTACTTCATGCAGAAGGCAAGGAAGCGGCTTTTTATGCAATGGCGATAAGAGGAAAAGGAAGCGAAAAGAAATCGAAGCTTCGGAAGGTCAAGGAAGCCAAGCGAGTTTGCGAAAGATGTGGCAAGGCGCATGCGGCTAGTGTTTGCTGGTATAAGAACGTCCAGTGTCACAGCTGTTCTCAAATCGGTCATCTACAGAAGATGTGTCCAAGTAATCGCAGAGAACTCAAGACTGCAAACGTGGTGGACTGCTCTGATAGTGACTCTGAATTAGATGTGTACCATGTTATCAATACCGTGCGTTCTGGGTATGAAGTGCAGCTAAACGTAGAAGGGCAAGACCTCTGCATGCAGATTGATACGGGAGCAGCTGTAACACTAATTCCTGAGAGTGTGAGGCTGAACGCATTTCCTCATGTCAAGTGCGAGCCATCTCGAGTCACCCTAAAAACATACACTGGGGAACCTGTTCGAGTAAAAGGGCAATGCAACGTTTCCGTTACGGTGGGAAAACAGTCTTTGCGGCTACCCGCTATTATCGTCAAGGATAACGGCAAGCAGCTACCATTGCTGATGGGGCGAAGTTGGCTTGAAAGGCTCGGGCTTGACTGGAAAAGCGTGTTTGCTATAAATGTAAGCGACTCTCACAAGGTAGAGGCGGTTAAAAAGAAGTTCCCAGGGGTGTTTTCTAAGCAACCTGGAAAAGTAAAAAACTATCAAGCAAGGATAGTTTTAAGCCAGAATTGTACGGCTATTTTTGGCAAGGCCAGAAACGTCCCATTTGCGCTTCGAGATAAAGTGGAAGGCGAGCTAGAAAGGCTAGAGAAAAGCGGTGTTATACGCCCCGTAAATCGGAGCGATTGGGCCACGCCAGTAGTCGTAATCCAAAAGAAAGATGGTTCACTGAGGCTGTGCGGGGACTACAAAGTCACCATTAATCCTGTTTTAAAGACCGACCACTACCCATTGCCTAGACCGGAAGATTTGTTCTCTGCCATAGCTGGCGGCAGAGTGTTTTGTGTGTTGGATCTTTCGGCCGCGTATCAGCAGATTCCGCTCACTGCCGAGTCCCGACCACTGCTAACTATTAATACGCACAGGGGGCTGTTCGAGTTCCAGCGCTTACCATTTGGGGTAGCCAGTGCGCCAGCCATTTTTCAGTCCTTCATGGATGAGGTGCTCAAAGGCATACCGCACGTGGGATGTTACATAGACGACGTCATTGTGTCGGGAAAAGACTTAGCCGACTGTCAAAAAACGTTGGAACTAGTCCTGCAGCGGCTGAGTGACTACAACGTGACACTGAAAGAGGAAAAGTGTCGGTTTTTTCAGAGCACTGTGACTTATCTCGGTCACACTGTGTGCGCTGAAGGTATATATCCTACAGAAGAAAAGATAAAGGCGATCACAGAAGCGCCAGAGCCCACTTGCCAAACAGAGCTAAAGGCTTATCTCGGCATGTTAACCTTTTATGCAAAGTTCTTAAGTAACCTTGCCTGCGTGGCAGAGCCATTGTACCGTCTGTTGCGCAAGGGCGAAAGGTGGTCGTGGACACGGGAGTGTAGCGAAGCATTTGCTTCTACGAAACTGTTACTTGTCAAGAGTAATGTGCTCACTTTTTACGATGTGGCGAAACCAATGGCTATGACATGTGACGCTTCGTCGTATGGATTGGGGGCTGTCATTTTTCATGAGACCGCAGAGGGACACGAAAGGCCAGTGGCATTTGCTTCTAGAACACTTACAGCCGCAGAGAAAAACTATGCTCAGTGCGAACGCGAAGCATTAGCACTGATGTTTGGGTTAAGAAAATTCCACCGCTACTTGTATGGACGAGAGTTCACTCTTTATACAGATCATCAGCCATTGCTCGGAATATTAGGCCACGACAAGCCGGTGCCTGCGCTTGCTGCAGCTCGAATGCAAAGATGGGCAATTACCCTGGCAGCGTACCAGTATAAACTAAAATACCGAAAGGGAAGAAATGTTGAAGTGGCTGACGCTCTGTCTCGGCTTCCACGGCCTATTGTAGCGGCCGATGAACCTTCCGAGTGTCTCTTGCTATTTGACAGCATGCCCCTCAAAGCGGATGACGTAGCGCGAGCCACACGACGTGATCCCACCTTGTCTCGCGTGACGCACTTCATCTTAAATGGATGGCCTTCAGAGTGCTCTGAAGCATTTAGACCATTTTATTCCCGGCGCGACGAGCTATCAGTAGAGCAAGAATGCATAACGTGAGGATCAAGGGTGATCATACCTGATAAGCTCCAGCTACAGGTCTTGCAGCTATTGCATGAGGACCACCCGGGATCTAGTCGCATGAAAGCGTTAGCAAGAAGCTTTGTGTGGTGGCCTGGCCTCGACCTTTCGGTTGAGAGCTACGTTCGACAATGTCAGGTTTGTCAGGCCGTCCAAAAAGCTGCTTCACCGGTTCCTTTGCAACCATGGAATTATCCCACAAGGCCCTGGCAACGCGTGCACGTCGATTATGCGGTAAAGGGCTCTCAGGCGTTCTTGGTTCTCGTCGACGCGTTCTCTAAATGGATCGAGGTCTCGCCTATGTCATCCACTACTGCTAACAAAACCATTGAGAAGCTACGTAGTATGTTTGCCGCGTATGGTCTGCCAGAGGTACTGGTGAGTGATAATGGACCGCAGTTCATTTCCGAAGAGTTCGCGGCCTTCTTGAGTGTAAACGGTGTAAGGCATGTCAAGACACCTCCTTATCACGCGGCTTCTAACGGAGCGGCCGAGCGTTTAGTGCAGACTACCAAACAAGCACTGTCAAAGCATGTCTTGCAGGACAAAGCTAGCCACCACAAACATTCATTTCGGGAACGCTTGGACAGCTATCTAATGAGTTACAGGACTACTCCGCACAGTACCACTCGCCAGACCCCGGCAGAATTATTCTTGAAAAGACAGCCACGGGTAAAGCTGTCATTGCTAAAACCAGATTTCGAGCTCTCCATGCGGGAGCAGCAGCAACGTACCAAAGTGCAAAAGGACATGTCTAGGGGGGTTCCGCGATGTTTTGCTGTGGGGGACGCTGTGTGGGTGAAGACTGTGCGAGGTGAAACAGTGTCGTGGGAAGATGGTGTCGTGACACAGGTTATCAGTCCCGTAACCTATCTGGTGAAAGTGTCGCAGGCGGTGCGATTTACGCATTCGGACCACATCAGAGCCCGCCACGGAAGCCAGGATTCTTCAAGTTATCCGCAGGCACAACCTGCTCCAACGGCATCCGTAGACACGACTCCACCGACGGTTCCGATGGCGTGTGGGCCAGTCGCCGGGTCGCCTCTCGCAAATCCACACGCAACCGACTCTGCGACGTCTCTCCTTCCGGCAACTGCATCGCCCACGGCCGGAGCAGCTGCCTCCGGCTCGCCGGACCAGCCCAGTGCCGACGACGCGCCACCTGCAGCCGAACTTCCAACTCTGCGTCGTAGTGCACGTGTACGACATGCCCCGAACAGATACCAGTCCAGTGACTTTCGGAAGTAATCTGAAGGGGAAGGAGTGTTGTAGCGTGACGTCACTTATCACTGCGCACCCAGTGCGCGCATTCCTGTGCGACCGATCACGTGGTTCTGCGCCTATATATGGTGCGTCTTCTAATAAACTTATCAGTTGCTTCTTGGTATGCTGTCTGCTGCTCACGTTATTACAATGACGACTATAAGATATTGTCCACCGCAGTGGTTTACGCTGCTCTGATGCTGACCCGAAAGTCGCCGGTTCGATTCCGGTTGCGGCGGCCGTATTTCTGCGGAGGCGAAATGACAGAGGCCCGTGAACTGTGCGGTGTCAGAACGCGTTTAAAGAACACCGAATGGTTTAAATTTTCCGGAGCCCTCAACGGTGTGCCTTGTAACTGTATCGTTGGACTGCACGTTAAGCCACACAAGCTGTTTTGAAATATTGAAGGATAGAACGTTGCCTTAATTATCGTTCAAACACGACCTCCAGTATCGCCAGCATGAACTCCCACCCACTGGATTTGGCAATAGGTACACGCTTGTATTACACGTTTCCTTACAGATGTATGCGTGAACACTATTGACAGATAGTGTCGCCTTCTTAAGCTTATACGGATGCGCACGGTCGGGCATAAACATCGAGGAGCTTCTAGCTGTACGAACGAGAAATATAACCTTCTTGTCGTATACTGCACTATTTGTGATTGTAAGCGTTTTATAAGCTATAGCGTTAATGACCGAAACCTTCTAACGTTATGATTACCTATATTCGAACACCTTTCTTTATTATTCCTGAAAATACTGCACGTCATTCTCAAACTATATACGAGTGAAGAAGTCGCCGCCCAAGCTCTCCGCACAGATGGGTAACTCGCGAAGCTAGATCGTAAGACTATATATGGTGTCTATCACGAGCTGGGGTCTACCAAAGTGTGTTGTGTGGTAGCTTTTTGGCTATTCTATCACGCCATCGAACTGATGTTTTTGTAAGCACACATTCCGTTTTGTAACGGTCTTTAAGGGTGGTGAATCATGATGGGCTGTTATAAATGCTGAAAAAAAATAACACTATAGAAGCCATGGCGCAAGAACGCATACCCTCTAAGGTAGCGTATGCAGGCATTGCGTCTTCATTAAGGTTCCTGCGAACTCACAGACCACCAAAATATTTCCGCCTCCCAGTCATGCACAGCTTCGCTATAAAAAAATTTCTAACGTCTCGCTTTTGTTGTTTATCGTCAGACATTCGTCTTGTGGTATTTATTTCCACACCCTCATTTGGTTACTGTTCGCTTCCGACACTATTTGATCTGCTTTGAAATACAGCTATTCTCCGGACCCCGTCATGGATATGATGAGGCGTGTCACTTGACACCACACGACTAATGAAAGGAGGCCGCTAGCTGCTTCGAGCTGTCAGGCCCATCAGTTTAGGAACGACTGCACACCGCTGTATCCGTTGATCCTTCGGTGCGTTCGGAAATTCTTTGCTCTTAGTTCGATATCGTTATGACTGGTATTTTTTTTATTAGGACATGTGCGTTCTTTTTTGTTGTTGATTTCGTTATTTTTTCTAAGCCATATAGTACCATGCCAGCTTTTCTTGTGCGAAATATTTCATCGCTTTAAGAGAAGACGTTGTACACTATTAACGCGTTAGGCTTAAAGAGCTCTTTTCGCAGACATTTTCTGTGTTGGTGTCGGCGTCGCTCTTGAGCGAGAAATGGGCGCTTTTCGTGAGCGAGAATGCGAGTTAGATGCAACTAAAATACTACAGAATCCTTGTTTTCAGAAGGACTGAAATCCAGGACTTCCGCGAAGCCAGTAGGTGCCCTACCTGCATAGCCACGCCTATGCTCGAAATAACTTCGGGAAAAACTACCATTAACGCGCGCTATATTTCGTGGCAGAAGCTTAGAATCGCAGCAGGCGTCAAAAACATGTGAATTACGCAGCGAGTGGTTTAATTCGAAGGCTCATCAAATACAAGGTGCACAGCGTAATTTAATATTATTACCGACAACAGCATCAACAACGTGTCGAGGTGCATAGGTGTTTGTGTTTCCTTACGAACGCGTGGTGGGTACCTCATCAACTGCCCAAACAAAGGATTACGTATCGAAAGTTTTTGGCCTGGGGTGCACAATACAAGAATACAAAGAAGGAGAGAGCAGAGGTTTGGAAAAGAGGAGAACAAGACAAGGTCTAAACTTGTTAGTTACATTACACCGCACCTGACGCAGGTGGTATCTCCTTCCCCAATAATGCTAATCTATTTTGAAGTGTCCCATTACATACAGATTGCCTCATAATCATGTCGCTCATTTATAGCTTATGAATTCAGCACAGAGAAACGTACTTTCGTAAGAGGTGGACACTCCCGTATACGGCATTGCGGCCAAGTTATATGTATACTTTCCGAGCGGTTTATCGCATCGGTAATTTTGTCTCCCAACTGATATCTTCGATTGGACAATATATTAGTCGACCGTTAACCGATGAGGTTGTGTTAGGTCCTTGGCCTGACGCCAGCAGCACAAACTTGGTGATATGAGCCGTTGTCGCATTCTTAAAAGCCACTGGACTGGATGCACTTCCGCAGAGTTACCACAGCCTAACGAGACCACGTTCTCATCTCCCAGCCTTACCATCGCCATTCATCATCACTCTTTCACTCCCCAGTCACCCTTCCCCAGTGTAGAGTAGCAGGCCAGAGCAAACTGCAGCTCAAGTTGACCTTTTTACCTTTCTGTAAATAAATTATATCTCTTGTCTCCCGAGATTTGGGACGGTCATCATCATAAAGAAATAGAAGAATAAAACAGAGTAAACCTTCTTTCCGATACTGAGCTTTGAACTCAAGTCCGCAGGCGAGTGTCTTAGCCACTGGTCTATACCCAACCACGCCCAGTTATACCTGAACCATATGAATTAGTTTTGAATTAGTTGTGCCCGCGGTGCAAAACAAATGTAGGCGCAGAACATTTTTCTATGAAGGCTCAATTGAATTTAGTGGCAATTTAGCCTTGTGCAGGACACAATATATAGAGCCGACGTGAAGGAGGGTCCACATCAGAGAAAAATTTATATTTTGCAAAAAAGTTCGCGTCAAACTCGCGCTGCAGTGGTTGCCTTCAGAGGCGGCGGTTCCAGACGCTGATAAACGCTAGAAGTATAGTTGGAAAAAATGTGAAAAACGTGATGGCAAGAAGGCTTAAAAAAAAAATTGCTGCAGTGGAAATTATCTCTTCAAAACATGGCGGCGCTAGGCGCTGTCTCATTAGGAGCACGATAAACGGGAAATGTTCGGCGAAGGAAATGACGCATTTTCGCCACACAGCCAACGAATTTTATTTGGCAAGTTTTTCTATTTAAATTCCTTTTTAATCCTTCTTGGGTCATATATTCCTCCAAGTGATTTTTTGAGTTACTAGTTTTTATAGTAAGCCTCGAAATCTTGGCAAAATTTATTCGATATCAAGCCAGCAACACATCTCGATGTGGTATTTTCGTCGGCTACAACAATCTTTCGTGTTATATTTCTGGCGACCACTGCGCACAAACCTGCTCAACCTCCGTCTCGTCACTGGTTAGCCCTTCGTGACACGGCCACTTGCTGCAACTCGCTTCCGACAAGGGAAAACGTCACCGCAGCTTCACCGAAGGCTAAGGTAACCACTGGTAGACCCAAGCTGGCAAGCTCGGTTTCATCTTCTGCTTCCTTCACCGTTCGAGCGCAGCATCGGCTCGCCCTGCCACTACTACCACGTTAATAAAAACAGCTACGCTTTATGTTGGGGTGCGTCCTTTCATAACGACACGGCATGCCACATACTTAATGAATCATTTACGATAAGGGATCAAAGCCACTTGACCTCTAAGTGGGCACCACAAGAAAAGAGCAGTCCTCCGAGATTTTTGAAGGGCAAGCGCTGGCTCCCCTATTGCTGGCAGGGCGTTACGGCAGCTTCCACACAATAATAATTCTTAAAAAGTCCTTTCAACATGGCTTAATTCTTTAAAATTAATTTTTGTTGTGCATAAGCGGTAGAAGGTGTCGGGGTGTGAGGGATAGAAAATGGAAGGACGAGAGATACATATGAATGTACAAACTGGTAGAGAGGCATGTCTTGACAGAGTAACGTCAAAAAGAGCACCAACCGCGAGCACACACCAATAGAAAGTGCAACGACGAGCAACCACCTCGCCACATCGTGTGCCTGCCCCACTTTTTCCTCATTCCCTCGTTTACCCCTCGTTTGTTCGCAGCGGCCTCTGCCGCACCATTGCGAATGCATGATCCCTGGTGGCGCGGAGCGGCGATACCGCATGTAGCCAAGTCTAGCGAGCTCCGCGGACCTGTAGCACACCGCAAGGCGTACGCGCTCGTCGCAAGCCTTCCAAGCATGGACAGCTCACTTTGCCGAGCAGTTTTAAAGAGAGCCGCTCTCTAAAGTAGAGCTAGAAGTGAGGAAGCTTTAGAGGGGCCCGGGGACCAACACTCAAAGTGAATAATGTACAAGAGTTTCGGTGTTTCGCCGCAGGCGTTCGCTATACTAGGGGACGCTGCTGCGCTGACTACCGCAGCCGCGCGTTTCGGTGAAAAACGGGCGCACATTTGCCCCTCTCCAACGGCCGGCGACGTTGGCATGTGAGAGCCAGCGTTGCATTGTAGCCCAATACCATTGAGAAAAAGCATAAGTGAGCAATCTCGTGCAATGCCCCGCTGTTACGTTAAAAAAAAGAGATAAAAGAGAGAAAGATAGCTTTAAAAGGAGCGAGTTGGTGAAGGAAACAGCATGCTGCCGTAGTCAGGGCAACGTGCGCTGTGAGTGCAACGCAGGGTTTGCGAGCGTTAATGATGGGGCGACAGTAATGCAACGACGCCCTCTACCATTTAGATCGAACGGTGCGGTGCGTATGGTGGCGTGCTTTGCGTATATTGAGCAGAGGTAAAAAATACGCTCTCCCGGCGCAACTCGAGGGTCCATCATTTCTAATGGTGCACTTTGCATACAGCTGCGGCGCTGCAGCCGTTATACAAGTGTGGAAGAAGTAATGAAGTCTGTTGAATATAAGACAGGAATATGTATATGAATGCGTGAAAATTCAGATGTTGAGGTTGGCCTGCTCTATACCACATATATTCTTTGAAAGATCTTATCATTTAACTTCACTATTAACAAAAATAAGCTGTTCTGAAGCGTACTACAACAAATTGATGGCGCGTTGGCAAAAATATGGCTTAAATGACTTCAACGATGTGTTTATTGTTATCTAATGAGATATCTGGGCCGAGCTCGCAAGTCGCTGTTATTTCTTTTTTATATATAAGCGTTTTTGGTACAGACTAGCTATATTCACTAATGATATGTCCGCCAATAGAATTGACCGATATTTTTTCTTATGAAATCATGGCGCATGATTTTTCTTTTGTATTTGAATATAGAACATCACTTTTTTATTTATAAGGCTCCAGTTTCACCTACACTGGGAGTAGTAAGGACTGTGGACAGTAAAAGGGTGTCGGGTTAAATTTTGCCTCCTTAATTTTCCTAAGTAGGGTCCCCAGATGAATACGAAAGGGCTACGCAACGAAACTTGCACACTGTGTGCTTTTTCTTCTGATCGAGGAGAAGGAAGGAACTCTATAGGAACTGCACAGCCATTCTCTCATCAAGAATTATTCGGTGTCTTAGGACGCTGATAAATTCCCTTTTTTTTATGCTATCTTAAACAACGTACTTTCGGCGAATAAAAATAGAGTGGTGCGAAACACCGCTGTGGACAGAACAGCTTGATTGCACAATCTTAATTTTTACCTCGACGACTTCAGCCACACACTTGTAACATCAAATCACGTTTTCGGCAATACGATTTGTATAGTTATTTCAAGCAGATTTCAAGCAATAATAAGCAGTCGACAATTAAAGTTATATTTACATATGAAAAAGATATGGGAAGGTAGGCAACGTTACAGCCCGCTATCCCATTATCTTGACAAAAGTGTTGAAGAAACAAATACAAAAAGTTAGAAAGAGTAAAAGATAAGGAAATATAAAAAAATAATAATGAAGCACTATGTACATTGACAATATGGGGCGTGTAAATCTTCAGCAGAGTCTATGAGCATAACGAAGTACACACAGCGTGGTCACAGTGCAGATAGCATTCGTACAGATAATTTAGAACATGTACCTCCTGAAAATTGGCCTATAGGCTCATTGGAGTGTTCCTCCCCACGGTAATCTTTAGTAAAAGGCGAAAGATTAGCGCGTGGATTTGAGGAGAGACCTGAGATATCGTGACTATAAGACATGTTCTTAACTTGCCACTATAAAGTAGCAATATTAATAACTATAAGCAGTTTATTAAAATCGTGTCAATTAAAGAAAATCACGAACAGCCCTCCCTGCGCATCTTCTACTACCAGGATGTAGCCACAGTCCAAGTCTAAGCATAAGTGATCGTCTGTCGAGTCTGTTCAAGGGATCGCACATAATCGCACATAAAGGGGGAGGACGAATACGGCGACATCTATACGCGGAACTACCGTAACCGACATTCTTAGTAAGCGCGTGCAACTACAATGGTGCAACTCATTCAGCGACACCGAACGGTAACAGCTACAATAAATGTCTTGCAAGTAAGCATGCTCCCTCCATCAGAAAATTTGTGCACATACATGCCCTCCTGATTGCAAGCCCATCTGGCGTAATGGCGCTCAACAATCGCGGCACGCTTATACGTTCCTGCAGCTTCGTTCGTTTGTGCCAGCACACATAATATTTCCCCACCCCACGCACCCCATGCCCTTCTGCACCAGTGAACAAGCTCGTTTTATTAGCGAACATTCAGGTTTAAGAGCGAACATTCAGGTTCAGGCGCGTAAACTGACACACGAGAAAACGGGCATGCAACGAGAACGTGTCTGCCATGAGTGTTTTGATTGGTTTGAGGGGTTTAACGTCCCAAAATCACCATATGATTATGAGAGACGCCCTGTCATGAGTATACTAGAGTTATTGTGCATGGTTCCTCTAGATGTATATGGCTACTTAAAGGAGTACTACTGACACGATTTTGAGGCACACCAAAACGGGATATTTTGTTATGGTGTGCTATCAACGCTCTCCACGCACCAGAGACACACAACACGTGTAGAAACATTTTACTTTGAGCTTATGTCACGTTATATCAGCCAGAGAGGCGCACCGTAATGAACACAATTGCACCGAGTCAACACTGTACACTGGGTTCGCGAAGTATGCCTCCTGCGTGTAGCCTAAATCACCGACTTTGCTGTCGGTGTTACTCATGAACAATTCGCTCGTGGTTGTTCACGTGAATCGCGTGCAACTGGCAGCAGATGAAAAGGCTGGTGCCGGTATGTCACCAGTCGCCGTCTTCCCGTGACGTCTGACTTGGGTTGACACGTCACCACGAAGCCACCCCCTCGATACCGAAACGAAAAAAGTGTTTTTTTTTTTAATGTTGTGGTATTAAAGATATAACCATTACATTCAAACCGTACAGCAGGCTTTTCGACATCCATGATTTTACTTATAGCAACAAGCCGAAAATATTTAAATTTCGTGTAGGTACTCAATAATAGATCCTCGTATAGAGGAACCAGACCTGCATTCACTATATGATTACTGTATACGACTCCTCAAGGTAGCCGTAAACAGTGGCTCTATAGTGTATGCGTGTCATAAGGTGGTAAGAATGTAGACTATGCATAAAAGTATATTCCTAATTTACTACGCTGTATAAATTTTCTTAACTCTGTAATCCACGCGCCCGCCTCGTTAAAACCCGTTAAGCTTACTTAAAGATTGTTAAGCCGACCTCATTACCAGGAATTCATTTGCACCGGATAAAAGACAAGACAAGCGACTTCAAAGTCTTCGAGAAACACTTTGCAAACTGTTTATAAATATACCTGCCTTCGGTCGAGCTCATACAATGCAATTTTCACTAAAGAGACGGGTTCTTCATTACGTAGCACGCGGTGCTAAACTATCGTTTGCAAAACGCAAGCACCACCGCTGCATTTAAAGATCGAGCTACCTGATACACCTTATTGAGTGCGTTTAGTTTCTTTTGTTATTTTTTTGCACCTGTAGATTGATATCTTGATTTGTGAAAGCTACTTTCTCAGCTCTCATTTTCATGATTAATGACGTTCTCGACAGCAGCTGTTGAGGCACTCAGGTCATTCTTTTCTTGCCCTTTTTTTTCACATGGAGGCGTACACTTCCGTACGCCGGTATGGTAGGTGTTAGCCGCTAATGAATAAATACACCAAAAAGTTCGCACATCTCTCCTCGGAACTTATAAGGGCAATAAGTAAGTTGCAAAGGTGGTGAAACACTTCAACATATATCTTTTCATTAAGTTTTTTTTTTGCAATTTCTACTGCTTCCGATATATTAGAAAGCTCCAGCGTAATTAGGATTCATTATTCGGGACTTGTAAAGAGCCGCTTCGGCCAGCAATGACGTGTAGCATGGAAAATGTACGCCTTGCGGCCGCCTACCTTCGCTGCGCTTTCTTTTTTTTTCCTTTTTCGGTTCTCCGGTTTCTTCTGAATTCATTTGCGCACAGGCTTCTTTTTCATTATTATTGTATTTAAAATTGCAGGGAGGAACTACCGCTTCCTGGAGTGGGGATGCCACCGGCACCCTGGGAAGACCATCTGCGCTCGTAAAAGTTTATTCGTCTTTCTTATACGGCCGCACTTTTAAATCGTGTGGTTTCCTACTTTTCGGAATGAGCGCACAGGGATCTCCTTAGATGTTCGGCTTCGTTTCAATCGCTTTCTGTTTCAATCGCTTCCAATCGCTTCCGCGTACACTTTATCGAAGTGTCATCGTCGTGATCGTTATCTTTATTATCCTCATCACCTTCAACACCGTCACATCCACTTTCACTTCGCGCGAACCACTCTTTTGTAAGAACCGAACGGAAGATATATCTAATTTTTTGTTCTCACCATTTCTCCATCAGGTTTACACCCACCATGTCCTCTTTTTGTGTAGGAACGAACTCAGCTGTTCTAACGGAACTTCATGTTGAACACATCAGACGCCCTTGCATTCCTCTATTCCACCAATCATTTCCGGGACATTTTCAGTACTATGCGAATAGGCGGGAGTCTAAAAGACCGACATGGAATCGAAGCAAATGGCAAACAGAGTGCAAAAAAAGAAAAGTCGAATGTAACTACAGCTGCTTTCGACCTGCACGACCCCCCCTTTTGTGACGGCAAAATATCAGAAGGCAGACGCACAGCTCGCCGCGAAAAATGCACAAAGCGTTACGTTGAACACTGTATCGATAATGGTAACATTAAACGAGCAAACTATTGTACTTACACTGTGGGTCAAGCGTGAGTGTGATTTTCTGTGCCTGCAAGCTTGCTCGCTTATGTATTATATTGACCGGACATAGTTACCGTTTTGGCTAAGATCCATTCATTACCCACGGACATCGTCAGCGTAATCAATACAGTCAGGCCAGACCACGAAAGCTAATTATACTTGAGTTGGTTACGAAAAAGCCACGAAGAAAGGACACGCAGCAAGATTGGGAAAGTCTTGTCTGCAGCTCTTATCCATAAGGTAAACCAGGTAACAACTCATCTCAAAAACCACAGATAAGCGAAACGATCGGCGAAAATGGAGCGTAGCGCAGACCTTCAGGTAGACGGAAAAAAAATAACGGCTGTTGATGCCCGAGTCTTTCAAACAAGGCAGTGTGCTTGTCTTCAATTTACATATGTTATTCCCCAGCTAACGTTATCCTCCGGCTAAAAAGAATGAAAGTCGCTAGGCTGGAAGCCGTAGTAGAAAAAAATGACAAGAGCCTATTCATAGGCAATAGTACAAACTATTAAGACTGCTTTAGCCCCTCTGAGACACCAGAATAGACCAGCTGCGTGGAACAAATGCAGTCGACAAGTCCTACGTACGATTAGGGAACGAAAACATAAGAAATAATAAGGTTTGTTAGTTGGGCGCAGCGCATCAGTCTCCTGCCGATTTAGGCAGCGGAGCACCTGAACTAACCTCCGTAACTATCCGTCTTCCTATAGAGGCAGGTAAGGGAACGCGGCAGCCGTGTACAAGGCTTATTGACAGAATGGCGCTTGTTCAGTGAACCTATACGCAGCTGATGCAGTAGCATAACAATGATAAAGCAGACTCCGTCCCTTAATGCGTGTGGTACCTGTTGAGAGATGCATGCACACTTTTACCTTCTCGGCGCACGTGTACAAATTTTAGCTGACTTTGAAAATTATTTGTAAATTCCAGGCCGCGTGCTGAGCTATAATGTATGGCTGGCGTGTTCTCAGGAGCTTCGACAACCGATAAGCGGCGTTTTCTGACCTTGTTGAAAATGTGTTGCAGAGCCCCTTCACGACGTTGTTATTCTGATGATAAATTGTTAGAAATCGCTACACTAAATATTTCTTCTTTTGCCTCGACGCCAACTTGCATGTCATGTCCCATATAAATGCACATAACTCGCAAAAATATTTTAATGTGACAAGTGATGCATTAATATGAACGAAGTTTGTCACGTTACAACGAAAACGTATCATGTCTAGAGGCTTCAGGAAGCAAAATTTTCACTCAGGCCTGTAACGTTTCACACGGCTTCTGAAAGTGAAGCATGACGTCCCTCGATCAGCAACCTTTCACCAATGGCAGACATCGTAGCTCTTTGAACGCTTCCCAGTAACAACAATCATTGGGGTTTGATGCCCCGAAACCACCATATCATTATGAGAGACGCCGTAGCGGAGGGCTCCGGAAATTTCGACCACCTCGGGTTTTTCAACGAGCACCTAAATCTAAGCAGACGGGCCTTAAACATTTTTGCCTCAATCGAAAATGCGGCTGCCGCGGCCGAGATTCGGGTCAGCAGCCGAGTGCCTTAGCCACTAGGCCACCGTGGCGCTTTTAAACTAGTCCCAACATAGCAGCCGAAGCGGAGAGATTCGACCCGTGAACTCGCAGCTTACGTGATTCGTTACAACGTTGGCAAGAGACTCTCACAATTTCAGAACCACAGATCACTTGCTATGTTTTCTTTGAAGGATTGCTGTCAGTAAAGAAAGAGAAGGGGCGAGAGAGACGAAAAGTGGAGAGTTTGACCGTGCTAAAGATTTGGTTTGTTAATCTGCAGTCGGGTATCATGTAAGCACTGGAAAGACGACGAGAAAGGAATAGCAAACACAATATGTTCGTACTCTACAATTATAGGGCAGCAAAGTTTGATATCGTTCCATTTAATTGCTGACTTACAGTGTTGTAAACTTAACGCTTTCGTTTATATTTCTTAATTGTGTAATCTTGAACGCTCATATTTGAAACAAATATACACAGCTGCGATTGAACACCGTGTTCTTAAGTTAGACTTGTGTGCCTAATCACGTTTAAGTGCAGTAAACTTCGTAAAATTCGGCGCTGTGCGCGGCAACCAGAGATTCCCCACTTCAAACGTGTTTGAGATAAAAAGCGCTAAGGCAAAATTCACCAGTTCGTACGAAGTTCGTATGCGGCGCACGTGCCGGAAATCGATGCCCTTCACTGCAAATAGGCATGCAGATAGGTTCCTTTTCTCTCTCGATATCCCCATGTACACAAAGTAAAAAAAAAAAGAAATGTGATAGAAAAGTGAGAGAGCTAACGTGCAGAAATCGAAGTGCACATGGGCCTAAAATTCTTCGGTAATCATCGCTATAACCCTAGATATAGCTCATTATAGCGTGGGGCGTTCTAAAGACAGAAGAAACGAAAAGCGAGACTGATACGAAACGCTAATGTTCGCAATTATCCGCCAACAGTACGGAGAACACGCCGCCTATAGCATGCGCAAATACGACTCAATCAGTGCTGCTACGCGCATGTTATGTGCATTGCAACATAAATATATATGAATTTACAAAAGCTGGTGTGTATTGACTAAGCTGGCACAGTGGAAACGACAAAGAAGAAAGCCCGTTATAGCGCAGGTCTGCCAGAAAGCGATAGCGACCTCACGGCGCGCCGGTAACATTTCCGTTTCGTTCGTTGTTCCGATTATTGGTTCGTTCATTTGTTTATTTCTCTGATATACCTGCTCATTTACTCATTTTCTCAATTATTCGCTGCTTCATTTTTTAGCTTGTTCGTCGGGTTGTTTTAATACTTGCTTCTTTGTTTTTTTTGTTTTTTGCTTGTTCGTTTGTTGGCTTGTTCGTTATTTGTATGTTTGTTCCCACAAACTTCGCCAACGGCCATCTGTCTGTGAGTGACCCAAGCAAGCTGTACTTGTCACAATGCTTTGTAATTGAACAAAGTAACAAACTTAGTTGCATCATGGGGTGCTGAATGAAAGTACTGGAAAATAAGTATTCTGTGGCAAAACCGCCGTTCGCTATGCGCAGTCACCGAACAGCTTATCCCGTCTTTCCCTAAAGCGGGAGACCGATGAAGAATTAAGCAGCGACAGGAGAGATAAGAAGCCCCGATCGAACAGTAAGAGCGAAAGAAAACAAGCTCGACTGATCGCCAGCTGCAAAGAAAGAAAAGAAAAGAAATGAAACCACTCAGCGGGGGCAGCATCGAAGATTCGCCATTCTCCGTGATTGTTAACACGTGATGACACTTCCGATGCGCCTCGGGCTGTAATCGGGCAAACAATGCCTACGCGGCTCGTCCCTTTTATTGGCGCTGACGTGAATACGGACGCAAGGCACTGGTGACAAGACGGCTGCTGTCGCAATAGGCACCCAATTAAGCGAGGACCAACGCCTATCGCGCTATTGTGGGGTAGAATAGGACGAGACGGCCATCGTCTCATTGTTTCGTCGTTGTTGGCGTCTGTCTTCTAAATACCGCTTGACTTCGCCTCCAATGACTTTATTTCTCACTGGATAATTTTTGCTCGTACGTACCGCAGAACTACACTCAGTGGTATTGTTAAGTACTCCAGTAGCCTTTTCTTTCTTCCCCCCTCTTTTTTTACTATCTCGACAGCTAATTCAAAATAATTAATAATTAAATCATTATGTTTGAATTGATCGACTGATTGATTGGTCTTCACAATTAGCTGCTCGGAATATGTGTGTGCTGGAGAGCACAGATTTCATTTTCGCCCACTTCGTGTACTTATGCTTTCACCAAAATCGAGTAGCACTTGTGCACGAGCACTTTTGCATGCCGTGCACCTACCTGCCTTTAAACGCAAGCAACGCTGTCAGAAATTCAATTCACGACCAAGCGTTTGCCTGCTTCGAATTGCCAGGGTCACTCAATCACTGGGGCACTGTGCTGGTTAAGTCCAGATATTCAGACTCCGATAACTGGGTGTCGACTTGTGCTGCGAAGTAATCTCCAGAACATATGGCGAAACGTTGGAGGGCCTTATGTTGTTTAACAACAAACGGCTTATTAATCAGCTTGTTGTGCCTCTGCCGAATGGAAACATCTTTCGGTATGCAAATAACTAATTGGCTAAGAGTTTCGCGCAACGCGTTCTAAAAGCCAGACATTAATGTTATCACCTCATAAAGGTCAGGATCTGCGCACAAACACTGTGTGGTTGACGTACTCAAATGCTGTGCTGCGTGTGTCTCAGCGTTTTTCTACATCTTCGGTCCATTCAGCGCCAACGGAAAATATACCGACAGAACAACACCTCTTGCATACAGCTATCTCCAAATTTGTGTTCGCAAACTCTTCAGTCATCCTAACTCGGTATAAGAAATTGCGTAACGCTCGCAGACAGCTGATTATGTGCTTGAAGCATCCACATCTGCAAAATAACTCAAGTTTTCTAATGCATGCCTTTTCCTTCTGATGATTGTTTCTCAACGCAAGGCTCAGTACTATAACGTAAATGCATAATGATTTTCAAAAATAAATAAATAGTAACATCAAATTAGGCAGCACATCAAATCTAACTATAGTACACAATAAGTCATAAGCACAAAAATCTTCTAACACATCACCGAAGGTCTCAATACTTATTGCAGATTCATCCCTACGGGCCAAATAACGCAGAAAATGAAAAACCGCTTTTCTAGACACTCAAGCTTAATTGAGCCCTTTCCTGGACGAAATACTCGAAATAGTGCTTGCGCGGGAAGTCCCACACAACCTAAAGAGCCACATGGAGATTATTAGCGTATTTCTTATGTTATTTTTCATTCTCACGAAAAAGACAGCTGACGAAGAGTCAAGCGCAGGAACTACGTGCATATCCACTCATTTCGCGGCTCCGCACACAGCTGAAACGTCAGGATTGCCCCGATTGCTACACACAAAGTCCCTATAACGTCAGACAGCGTCCTGTGTCAACAATTCACGAATATAATCGCAACAAGTACACCTTCCCGCTAGCGTTTTGACGTATATGCACAAAACACTCCTAAGGCACATCAGTTGGATTACGTCGAGAAAGAGCCTCCTTCCGCTGGAATTGTAAACACGCCATAACGTTAAAGCGCGGGCGAGTGAGCACTCATCTCGAGGTCATTAACGGAACACTGCACTCCACGAAAGCTCTCTGCGTCGGCGTAATATACGCACTCGGTATACATATTGAGCCGAAGCTTTCGTTCTTTGATCTCGCCGACGAGTCTTTCCCATGTGCGCCCACATTCCGCAAAAGAAACGAGCTCGTCCAGCGTCGCTCGCTTCTTTGAGCACGCAACCGTTAGTTACGGTTTGGCAACAGCGGGTAGTTAGTGTATCTGTCCTGCGGGCCTTTCGCCGAAAGGGGCGCCGCGCCCGCTCGAATCACTTGATATGCTGGAAGCGCGCCCGCCGATGTCAATACAACTTTTTGATACGCTCGCTGGCTGAGTTCGACAGCAAAGCCACCCATGCAGGCTTCTATCCCGACTCGTGTGTGGCTTTCCGCGCCGTTTGTTTCGGCCGAAGTCAAAGCACGCGCCAAAGCCGACCGCTGTTGTTCTCTTGCGCTTCCCGAAATGCTGACGTACGAGCGAAACGTGTCAGACGTGACACCAAAGCATGACGTAGAGCGCGTTCAGCGCCTCCTTTAGCAAAGAACGGAGGCTACAGATACTTCAAACTCGGTGGATGATAGATACGAAGTGTGCCGGTATAACGTGGAAGCAGAAAGCACAGGACCGAGCTGATTGGTGGAACATTAAAGAGGCCTTTGCCCTGCAGTGGGCGCAGTCAGGATGATGATGGCAGTGTTGGTGGCCGGGGTGGTAGTGGTGATAACGATGATCATGAGGATGAGTTCACAATGGACGACTATCAACGTCCTTAGCTGGAAACTTAGTACGTGAAACGCGAAACGAAACAACTTCAACAGAAAAAAAAACGTTTTTCACGACAACGGGTGTTGCAGAGGGTGTGCTGCAGCGACGACGTAGTAAGTCGTTCTACAAATAACTGTCAGCTCGTTGTCACGGCAATGATAAAATAATGTAAACATTCTCGTTATTGCACGAGAATGCGTGAACGTTTTTGACCCTACACCTTCCACGTTAAAAACAGACGCCCTATCCTTCGTTTTCGCGCACGATACCAATGAAAGGCACGTTCAAAAAGAAGCAAGAGCTCGCAGAGTAGATATATGCCTAAAAATGGCGCTATACGGCGGACAGAAAATTATGTTGTGAGCGCACCCTGACGTGTAGGGAGACAACAATACGCCACGGTATACAGGCGCTGTAAAAGCGAATATAAAGAAGCGCGAGACGAGTTGCACACGTCTCAAGAATGCGTAGCCGCGACTTTTCTTTAGGACACCACTGCACGGACAAGCCAGAGGAGAACAGAACGAAAATGCAAGTATCCGGTTTAGGAAGCGGTGGCTTCTCTTTTGTACAACAGTTTCCTAGAGCCAATTTGGGCTCAACCTATCCGCCCGTTTTTGAGGTGGTTTTCGAGTGTAAGATACAAAGGCTTATAGCGCTGCGACTGTACTTCACTGCTGCAGAGCAGAACGTGACTACACATTCGCCCTCGTTTCTCTAGGAAGTACGAGATCTGCATAAATCTCATCATGTCTCTACGCGTAATGAGATCCACAGTTGAGTTACACTTGGGTTTGCTTCATTTTGAATTCTATTTGAAACACGCATTTCACTTTTTTTTCAATGATCCCTAATTGTACTTAGAAGCGCGAATTGCACGAGACGCAATATAAAGAATACCCAGAGAAGACGAGCACTTCATCTTTTATCTAAAATAAAAATGAAAACGTGATTATGCGAGAAAGGAAGAGAACCACGCACAGCATTGAGCACAGCACTTCGCGCAGCCTATAGTGTACCAATTTTCGAATTTGGTCTTTTTTTTTTTGTCCCGCTGTTCGTTCGCTAAGGCGCGGAATGAACTCTACTGGAGAATTTATAAACGCAATGTAGTAGGCGCTCCTCCGTTTTTCTCCTCCCGCACTGCCTGACTACATAGTAAGCCGTGTTGCTGGGCTTGTCAGTTTAGAAATCCAGAAATCCAGCAAAAAAACTATAAGAAGCAGACTTCGATAACAATTGTTGGCACGCTATAGCTGGCGATGCATAACTTGTAAGGAACAACAACAGCATGGACACGAGACAGGAAGACTAAAGCTGTTGATATATCACTGATAGCTCATTGATACTCGCGGGGTTTTCCACATATCTGCAAGCTGAACCAAAATAAACTGTTATCGAAGTCAGCACCCCATCCCATTTCTTTCATTGTTCTCGGATCTCGTGCTGTTATTCGCTAAGGAAAAAAGCAGACAAGATGTGTACAGGAACATAGACGCACGCGCACACGCATACACACGCACACACATCGCGTATTCAAGATGTTGGAACCTGACTATAGGAACACGTCTGGGCTTGGCTCGACACGCGTGGGAAGGCGAAGGCTGGTTTGACGGAGAGAAGTATTCGCTGCAAGAACCAACAATGCTCGTTCGATAACTTGAAGGACATCTCAAAACGGCCTTGCATTTCGAAGGCCAGGAAACATCTACGAGATGCGTAATAGGTGATTTCTTCTTCACTGCTGGCCATCACAGCCAAACTGAAAGCACGCCCCTATATTTTTCAATACGGTAATAATTTTTCACAAAGAAAGGACAGTCTCTACGCTCAGTTTCTGTTTCTTTTTTTTTTTTTTTTCACTGTGTGGGCACACGTGGGCCGGCTTAACAACCAAGTCGGACCGCCGCTTTCAACGGGACAACTCGAGTGTTCCGTTTCCTCGCTATATGGCTCCCGAGGATGGTTCCTGTTGACAAAACGGAAGCGATAAAGCACTCGCGGTTGAAGTGCTCGTGTGAGCGCTTTATAGGAAGGGGATGGACTAAAGCTTGGGGAAAAATGACACATGTAGGACATAGTCGTTTTTTTTTAATTCCAGGAAAATCAAGCTCCCTTTCAAAGCAGGCCGTTCAATACGAAACTACACCTCTATGTTTCAGCCGCTAACATTGCAAAGCATCTGAATTTGATGGCAGCTTACGCGCCATATACGCATGACCCACACTGCGTAGCTGGGCTTGTAAGCACAAAAGAAGGCTGCAGAACTGATACTGGATATATGGGGTTCAACGTCCCAAACCAGCATATGATTATGAGAGACGTCGTAGTATGATTTCAGAAATTTTGACCACCTGGGGTTCTATAACGTGAACCTAAATCTGAGCACACGGGCCTACGGCATTTAGGTCTTCATCGAAAATGCAGCTGACGCAGCCGAAATTCGGCCCCGCGACCTGGGTCATGCAGAACTGCTCGCATGCGAACGAATTGGCGCCACTGCTAGCGCTATATAGGCATTGTTTTCAACGTCTATATACAAAAGAATCTCTTTGATACGTTTGTCGTGGTAATCAGGAAATATGTGCGAAAGTCGTATTAACCAACAACGTTTAAAAGAGTATGAAAATCTGAATGCTCCATCAGTAACTCGCTCTCATTGAGGAACATTGACGCAACTCGGCAAGTGGCGCCGCATTTTCTTCTTTTCACAATTACACAGAGCAGCCGTGCGCAGCAACGATTTTTTCGCCACAAAACCGCGACGCTCCTGCGGCGTCAGCGGCTTTGAAACTTGCGGATTGTGGCTTCTAGAAAAATGCTTTGAGCTGTTATACCATATAATAAACGTAGGGTTTTTCGATATATTGCCACATGGTCTGCTTGTGTGAGAACCACGAGTGGAAGAAAACAAAGAAGCTCTGTCTGAGCCAATTCTTGCCAGTCAATACATCCACCCTATTATCGTTTGGAGCCAGTCAGTTGGGTGTGGGCCGCAGTGCTATTCTGTCAGCGCTACATAAATTCATTCAGGCAACCGGAAGGATACGCTGCTAGTGGTACTGCCAGGTATATCCAATTCTTTCTCCCCTTCCTCATTCTTGTTAACTTGTTTTATATAATCTGGTTTATTGCATTCTTCTGCAATTTTTCACGTTTTTTCAAAGGAACATTATTATTGTTCCTATCTAATTTCTCTTTATTTTTTTGCGTTGTAAAAAATGATATATTATGAGGTTCAGTGTGGCCAATCCCCCCATGTGGGTATGAGCCAAGATCTCCTAGGAGACAAGACAAGACAAGACCAATCCCCCCGAGTGGGCAAGAACCATAGTTGAGGCATCATCATAATCATCACAATGATTCACTCCTTGGCTAGTCTACCCAACGAGCCGAATAAATCAAGGCTGTCGTCAGAAACGTGACAACATCAATCAATAACCACTTCCGCAATCGTATCTAATTTTGGGTGAAGATGTCAACGTACTGAACCTATGAAAGTGCATTAAATTCAAGGTACGTTGGCTGATAATAAAAAGAAAAATGTATCTGGCTGAAAACGTATTATGCAGAAGTGTATCGACAAGATTCGACTGTAGCATGAGTACTGGCTCCAATTCGTTTTGATTTAAACGGAGTTTTAAACGGTTGAACCCGAGTCGTGCAGAAAAGTGCTTCAGATTAGCTGTGGTCATCTGGCGTTCCCTAGAATCTGTGAATCTGAACAGAACTACGTGAGCGATGCTGTATCTTGCCCCGGATCGAATTGCGGGACTTCCATTTCTCTCACTGTATAACTTTCTCTTACTCCTTGACGCAGGAATGTCTCTTTTAGGGGCGAAACTTCTTATAGCGGCGCCTGTTCGTCCCCCGTAGTATGTAACAACTATAACATTTCGACCTCCAAGGTGGTGCCGGTGAGAGACTTCTTCTGTGCGTTGTTGAACAATAAAAAAGAGTGCTCAATGTACGTGCCAGTGGCTGCTAATGGGGAATGAGAGACAGGAGCATTTGGCTTTTAGTTAACGCGCAGGCTGCGATCACCATTAGCAGCCATTGGCATGTACATTGAGCACTATATGACAAGAAAGGGTTGCTACGTTATACTCGCTGGGTGTAACCTCCTTAGCTTTAGAAAGGTTTAGCGAGCGTTGAGCCGCAGTGCCATGAATACAATGAACTTGTATATACCATGAATGAACTCGAGGTGGTTAAAAATGGGAAGTAGATACGAAGCGCAAGCCGTAAGAAAGTAAAAGCCGAATTATCCGCCTCTCATTTCCCATGAGCAGCCATTGGCATGTACATTGAGCACTATCTGACTGAAAAAGTTTGCTACGTCATACTCGCTGGGCGTAACCTCCTTGGTTTTCGAAAGGTTTAGCGAGCGTTCGGCCGCATTGCCATGAATACAGTGAACTAGTATATACCATAAACTCGAGGTGGTTAAAGGAGGGAAGTGGACCCGAAGCGCAAGCCGTAAGAAAGTGTGCGTGTGCCACCTCTCGTTTAGTCCTTGGAATGTGCGCTGGATGGCGGTGCTTCTATATGGGGAATATATGGTGAAAAGATGCGAGATGGTGGTACTTGGAGTGTTGAATAGATGGACGAACGGACACATAGACAGATGCATGGATGAACGCATGAACGGACGCATGGGCGGCTGCATAGACGAACGCAGGGACGGACGCACGAACAGACGCACGCACGGACGGGCTGATGGACGCATGAACGGTCACACTGACGAACGCATGGACGGACGGAAGCAAGAACGAATGGACGGACGAATTCCTCGCCCCACTCTCCATCATTCACTCCGTGGATATGCTGCCTTTTTTTTTTCTTCATTTATGAAAGCGATAGCGAGAGAGAGAAATATAGATGTAATGAGGAAAGGTAGGAATATTAACCAGAAGATAAATGTCCTTTTCGCTACCCCGCACTGGGGAAAGAATAAGCGTAGACAGAAAAGTAAGAAGGAGGAGAATTAGAGAGGTGTGAATATAAGTATAAGTATAAGTGCCTGCACACGCACGCACGCAAACACACACAAACACACACACCGAAACCACCGCAGCTCTTGCGGTGGTTTTGTTCACATGGCATGTTGCAAAACTGGTATGGTACGACATGATTGCATGGCGAACACAAGCGACAGACCCTATAACATGAAAATCATGACACACACACACACACACACACGCGCGCGCGCACGCACGCACGCACGCACGCATATATTCCCTCACTCATGTGGGAAGGTCCCAACCGTTCAACGAAGCGGTTCTTTCGCAAAAAGAAAACGGCAGCAAGGCCTTAATTCGTCGCCAGAATTCTGGTGTGAAGCCTCAGCTTTCCGGCGTTCCAAGAGGTATTGTTGAAAAAGCGGATGGCCATCGAGGCGTGCAAAGGCTGTATTTTGCGTAATTATACTTTACATGTCCAATGGTTTCTTCGCTACCGCAGCTCTCACAGGCGGCAGCACTGTCATTCCGGTGCAGCAGGCAAATACGTTTGTGAAGGACACTCCGAGTCACAGGTGACAGAGAACGGCCGTCTTAGATTGTGATAGCCCAGGTGGAACTATGAGTCCGAGGCACGAGTCCAGGCGGCAAAGACATGTGTGGAGTGGACTGGGCGTGTTCCACATAGATCGTGCGTTATCACTCACGAGCGCATGAATCTATGTTGTTACCTCCCTTCCTGACAGTTGAATAGGTGGGATGGTATTGTATGACATTGTCAAGGGGTCGTCGCGTGGATGAAGGCAGCAGACAGCTTGTTCAAGACCAAGCTACTTACCTGGGCTAACCTGTGCCCTAGAAAATAAAAAAGTAACATACAAGTAACCTACACTGTATACTTATAGCTTCATTCCTTTCCTATCTCATGGTAAGAATGTACACCGATAGCGGTGAACAGGGCGGCGGCCATCGGTAATCTGATCATCAGCGGAACGTGTCGTCCTTTGCACAATGGCCACCAAACACTCTAGTCGTATCACTGATGCTCGCGTAAGTTCTCGCACAGACGCGATTATTTGCCTATACTGTGCGCAATCTAAACAAAATGACGTCCAGCGATCATGAAGCTTCCCAAGCAATGCGGCGCATTCTGTTGCTAGCGGTCTTTCGGGATGAAACCCGAACACATCGAAATAAGCACTGCGCTAAATTAACAAGGTAGTAACAACACCGCGGTAATAAATATTTGGAACGTTGCGTTATTGTAAGAATAGGCAGCTTGCTGCGATAGACAATAACAGGGAAGAATCGAGGACACGGTAGAAGTGCACAGCATGCGAACTACACATTCCTGTCCAAGTGTACCCGTGATTTCTCATCGGCCTCTGTACGCCCTTCCACAGCCAATGCGGATTGATAACGACTGAACTGCGTTTTGTCAAACGTCATAACAAACCCCACCCACTGACGTCGTTTCGCATCCGTCGCAGTCCATTTTTGTTCGGACTTGCAGGAAGTGCACGTCGACGAAGACTCGCACGGACGGGCGGCAGCCGGTGCGCAGCCGCTAGTCATCGTTTACCGCAGGCCGCTGTCCAGCGCGGAAGAATTAATGACCGCGTGTGATGCAAGACAACGCACGCGACCGTGCAGAGTAAAAGCACCGTGCAGCTATGGAGCACTCAGCCGCGGTTGTCCTGAGCGAACGAGCCATCCACGCTGCTTTCACGCACAAGCGCTATGCGTGTCTTTTTGCGAGCATTTTCGCTGCAAAAGCTGCGAATAATATTCCGATAATAAGAATGAAAAAGTTACGATGGCGTTACTTTCTCCACCCATTTACATCCAAACCTGAAGAAAATATTGTAGCAGCCCCGCTGCAGTGGTCTAGTGGCTAAGGTACTCGTCTGCTGACCCGCAGATCGCGGGATCGAATCCCGGCTGCGGCGGCTGCATTTCCGATGGAGGCGAAAATGTTGTAGGCCTGTGTGCTCAAATTTAGGTGCACGTTAAAGAACACAAGGTGGTCCGAATTTCCGGAACCCTCCACTACGGCGTCTCTCATAATCATATGGTGGTTTTGGGAGGTTAAACCCCACATATCAATCAATCAATCATCGAAATATTGTAGCACTTGTTGAATTCTGTTCTACGGGAACAATGTCATGTCGTCACTGCCCTAGAACACTCGTCAACGCCTATCTATCTATCTATCTATCTATCTATCTATCTATCTATCTATCTATCTATCTATCTATCTATCTATCTATCTATCTATCTATCTATCTATCTATCTATCTATCTATCTTTCTAGCTCTTCTTTCTTGTGACGCTAGGTTGTGTGCTAATCTAGTCAAATTAAATATTGAACCACTTTTCTTGAGTTATTTGATAAAGTCCCGATGCGATGCAGGCTTCTGCTGATAGAACATTTTTTTGTTGTTGTTAATGGTGGTGGTGGTAGTTTTTTATATTTTTTTTGAATATCAGTGACATAACTTCGAGCACGAACAGCCTTTACTGATAAAACATATTAAGACACTTTTATCGTAAGGCCAACATTATTCTGCCGCTTTTTGCGCTCAAAATTTGAACTCAACAGCCTACGGAGTAGGTAAATCGAACAAAACACAATGCATGAATTAACAATTCATATGCATAGTTTAGCGTCCCAAACCCACCATATGATTATGAGAAACGCCGTGGTGGAGGGTTGCGGGAATTTTTACCATCTAGGGTTCTTTAACGTTCATCCAAATCTGAGCACACGGTCCTACAGCATTTTCACCTCCAACAAAAATGCAGCCGCTGCAGCCGGGATTTGATCCTGCGACCTGCTGCATGCATTAACGAGTAAACATCGTCTACTCCAGCACTGCATTCCGAAATAGTGTAAAGCGAAAAAAAAAACAGGGGTGCGGAAACAGGATGTCTTTTACTAACGCTTTCCTCAAAGTTCCCGTGCCATCTCTATTGACGGAGTTCTGAGATTTCTTCACATATATTTTACGCTTTGAGAAAATCCCGCATCATCAATTGATGTATAGTATCATTCAAGTGATTATATATATATATATATATATATATTGTATAGTAAACAAGACAGATAGCTCACTAAGACGTTCCCAGACTGATCAAAATGACTCCGTATGGAATTAAGTGAGGTGGCTGATTTGCAGCTTAGAGTGTGCTACTGCTAGGAAACTTTAGAAATCCATGCGGAGTTTACTGAATGACAGCGCAACCACATTGGTGTCATATACGAAATGTAGCACCACTCATAATTTTTTTTTACCCAGTGCAGGGAAGCTATACAACAAGACGAGAAGCAATCATTTCTGTTACTAACGGGCGTTTTTCAAACTTTCGAGGGCCTGCAAAAGTGACATGACCTCTTTCTGAATGAAACCATTTCTCGTAAATGCCGTCAAAGAGGTGACGGTTTCCGAAAGGCGCATGCACTGTAAGGCATTGCGATGTTTAAACTAATACGATATCAGCTCCGTGCACCACTGAAAAACACTGTTATGGCGGCGATCGCGACGTTAGAAATATTTATGGCGTGCGAACTTTGCGAAACGTTAGATAGCAAATAGTGGTATAGCTATACAGGGAGGTGTTGAAAGCAGACTTTCTGCCAGCCCTCTCGGCCGCCCATCATCCTGAAAAAGAACGCGAGGGAGTATTGTTTATAGACAACCACGTCAGCAAGGTTTGTTGGCTTTACGCTAACAGAGTCCTGTTTAGACTGCAGATTTGTCGGTGGAGTTTGTCACTGCTAGAATAAACTCTTTGTATAATCATTACTTTTAAAATCCGCGACGGTGCATCACTCTTAAAAAAAAAGGCAGTGCTACTTACTAACTTTGAGGTAGTAAATTGTTGTCACAACATTCACTACCTAAGTAGTAACTGCAGGTAGTAGACGGCAGACATTTACTACCTCTAGTTGCTTCTAAGGTAGTAAACGTCTGTGGTATACTACCTGCAGTTACTACTTATGTAGTGAATGTTGTGACAACAATTTACTATCTCAAAGTTAGTAAGTAGCACTGCCTTTTTTTTTTTAAGAGTGATGACTTAGCGTATCGGCTTAGCCGTTGCTCTGCAAAGCGCGAGGGCACGGGATCAATCTCCGTTCACGGTGACAGCATTCAGATGGCTGTGAATTGCAAAAACGGCGAGTAACTTAAGTTTAAATGCGCTTCAAGGAATCAGAGACGGTCAAGAATTGGGCTAGAGTTCCACACGACTGCGAGCCTTATGTTATGATCGTATGTCATCTTCTGACACGCATAATTAAAAAATTAAGGATGCGGGGAGCTTCTAAAAACAGAGAATAACATTTAGACCGATAGCTACATTAGCCTATAGAACTATGATATATGTTTCCCGCAGACATAAGAATGGTAGCATGGCTTCCACGTGGTCGTGGGCGTTTGTGTTCATTACTTGTGAATCATGCAGCGTAATGGCGTTCGTACACGTACGCCTACCTTTTCATACGTATAACTAAATGAGATTCTCATTTCTAATTTTACTGATTTATTTGGTAAATACAGAAAATATGTTCACTATCAGAGCCTCGCTACATCAAATCCATTCAAGTAGCACATTAAAGCTCATAGAACGGACGTTCGCGAAAACAAAAGAGAGCAACCTGCGATGAAACAATGTCAAGCAAGCAAGTAGCAAACCGTATAAGTTCAACTTGACTCAATATTAATTGTGATCGTGCTTCTCAAGTGCTTCTCAAGAGCACAATAGCACAATAGTGCTTCTCAAGAGCTCACTCATTGGACTAAGTTTATGGCTGTGCGCCAGGCTGCCAATGTATATTTTTCCACTTTCTCTTTCCCTTCCATATCGCTCCATATGTAATTATGCATTCATGCATACAGAGTTGCATAATGTCGTTAGGCTTATAATCGCTTGTTTTATATTAGCTCCCTGAACGCTGCGCACAGACAGATAAACAGAAAAAAAAATTGTGAAAGCACAGCGTTATGCTAGTTTTGTTTTGTCTTGTTCCTTGATTTCTTCCTCGCTTGCTTTTTGTTTGCTGTTTGTTTGCACGTTTGCTTGCTTGCTTCTTGTTTGCTTGTTTTTTTGCACGTTTGCTTGCTTGCTTTTTGTTTGCTTGTTTGTTTGCACATTTGCTTGCTTGCTCATTTGTTTGTTCTTTTGTTTGTTTGTTAAGTGGCAAATTAGTAACCGGCGCCCCCTCTACCATGTTATCATGTCGCTTAAAAGAAGCTTCAACACGCCAACAGAGAAAAAAAAAACCGGAGGACCGGAAATGCTTTTGCTTGCTTTTTAAGAAAAGTGAGAAAAAAAGCAGAATATTAAGCGTGATTTCCTCTGAAATTCCAACTATACTAAAGAGTATCCCAATGACGCAGAAAGGCGGACGCGGCTAATTTAGGCTATAAAGCCGAACATACATAAACGAAGCACTCAGAAATGACCGCTCCATGCACATAACGCGGAGCCGATCCGCGTGGCAGGCTGCTTCTGGAGAATCACGCGTGCGCGTCTGATGCAATGTGTCTACGCGGAGCCCATTAAAGAAGAGTACATTACGGCCATGCACTAAGCTTCGTAATAACGTGGCCGTACCGACGGCGAGATGAAACGGCAACACTAAATCGAGTTAAACGAGGGCGGTGCAGAGACACACTATGAGTACATGCAGGAGCTCATGGCTACGCGGCCTTGCGCAGAATTCGCAAACTGTTAGACTACACAACGAGAATAAATATAGACAGTCTCTTTTTTCCCGATTCACTCCCAGGGTTTCGGTATGGTTTATCATAGAGCGATTGAAATAGCCGCAACAGCGTTGGAGCCTATGCGGATGAAAGTCTTCTAGCGCGTATAGGGCGTTACGGCCGTGACGCTATAAGAATACGGAAATTGCGCAGCATGAACGTACAGTAAAATCCCAGCCACTCCTAGTCAAAGAAGTTCCTCTTTTAGTTATTATTATCATCCACTATTTCACGCGTGTGCGGGAAGAGTACTCGCAAAATGTACATAAATGATGGCGTATAGCGATGACGATGTTCTTTCCGCCATTCTTCACAGCCATCTCTCCCTTAAAAAAAGAGAAAAAGAAAACAAAAGGATCTTCGTGGAGGGTCACGAGTACGCATTAGTATTTAATTATCTGCGCGTCATTGCTGCGCGAGCTTTTTCTAAAATGGCGTTGCTTAATCCAAGCACGTCCATTGCGGTTCATGCATAAATTCTTATACGTGCGAACTCTGCGTGTTCCTTATACACGTCCTTCCTTTAAACACTCGAGCCGCCACTGTCCTAGTCAGCTCGACCGTGTGTGCGCAAAGCATTACTGACGGTCGCGAAGGTACAGTAAGATTTACAATGCAATGTTAACAAACCCACCGAGCACCAACTCGAATTAGAATACAGTGTGCAGAACCGAGTCTCGAAAGCTAACAAAATTAACGCGGCATAATCAGAATCACTAATGTAATATAAAGGCGACGAGTGTAAAATGGAAGGTGCAAAATTTCAATGTGACCGAGTCTGGTTGGTTAATCCAACGCTGGAGAAGAGTGCTAAGCAGAAGATGTGATACTCGGGAGCTCACGCGCGCTGAAGACACCAACGCTAGAAAAATTCTCGGTGCTCAGTGCCAAACAAGATTCTCAGCCTTCCCTTTATCTTCGAATGATGTGTGCCGTCATGCACAGAACTTACATTGCATAGTTGCTGTGCTCCAATGGCATTGTACGGTATTTAGGGACGAAGCTCCCTACGCCGTGGGTCGTCGTTCCCTCTTGTTTAGCAGGAGTCGCAGTGGTAGTATATAGCCACCTCTAGTTTATTAATTACTCTATAGATGGCAATGTGTGTATATGCCCTTAGGAATAATATAACTAGATGTCGTTAGTAGTTTTCACAATTAGTCGGGCGGCTAACCGACGACGAGGAATGAAAGAACACGACATAACGCGACTCATTCAGGCATTCGTTATCAGCCGCATAACCTATAGCTTTTCTTATCTGAGGGTATTGAAAGCAGACAAGCACAAAATAGACAGAGTCATATACGTGACTCACAAGAATGCTCTGAACCTTCCCCCATGGACCCTCACGGAACGTCTGCTTCAAATGGGGCTCCTAAATACCGTATCAGAACTATACCACACGAATCAAGTCATGCGCCTCGCCATCACTAAAACGGGACGGAAAACACTTTCAGAACTTGGCATCGAAGCCCCCATTGAGAGAAGGGGAAAACAACGTATCCCACATGAATAGAGGCAGGACTTCATTATCAAACCACTTCCACGCATTCATCCTCAGTTCCGCGAACATCGACGTCGGGCACGGGCAAAAGTTCACGACAACTACTCAGGTACTGAGGGCGCCTTCTTTGTCGATGCAGGACCAGTTAACGGCAAATATACAGCAAGCGTCATTCATTGTGGAAAACAGGTTGATTGTATATAAGTCAAGGACACAGACACAACTAGTATGGAAGAAGCAGGAATTGCCCTCGCTTTACGAAAGCCAAGGTCCACTCCCGTTCTAACAGGTTCAAAAGCAGCCTACCGAAATTTTTGTGAAAGCTACATTGGCCCCGTTGCGCATCGACTTCTTACACAACTATCGTCATCACACTCAGAGGGCGAATGGAAACAGCTGATATGGATACCCGGCCACTGCGGAGTTAGAGGCAATGAGCTCGCCCTTGCCTCGGCCCGAGAATTATCTTTCCGGACCTCCCGCCCCGGCTTATCGCACCCACCCCCGGCTATGCGTATGGACCCGATCCTAACATACACAGATATTCTAAAACATCAAAGACTCGAAAGACGGAAACTTCCGCCCCTGGCGCCAAAGTTCAGTAAAGAATCTCAGGTAGCGTGGCGTCGCCTGCAGACCTTGTCTTACCCCAATACATACATACTCTCCGAAAAGTTTACTACCTACCTACCTACCTACCTACCAAGATAGATCCCGACACATACGCACGAAAGCGCAGGTTCTGCGTCACTAAAACAGCCACCCTGTACCACACGGTATGGGAATGCCCACACAATCCACTTCTACAACCCAGAGCACAGCACAACACTGTAGGGTGGGAGGCAGCTCTCTGGGATCCGAAGTCCCAAGAGGCCCTCGTGAGACGAGCGAGGACAGGGGCCCGTGCCAATGGGATCCCGGACTAAGGAGCCTACTCACCGACACTCCTTCCTCGGTCGCAAATAAATGTTTTATTCTCTCTCCACGGAGTGAATAATCAGTAAGTCGAAGCGTCCGTCCGTGAGTCCGTCCGTTCTAAGGAGGCAGACAGACAGATGGACCGACGGACAGACAGACAGACGGACGAACGGACAATTCACGGTTTACCCACAAAACCCTCCGACACTTCGCCCCACTCATCATTCACTCTGTAGATATACTGCGACTTTTTATTTTCTAAATGTACCTAGTTAGCCTCCCTACATTTCATATACACACCCCCTCTCCTGTCTTTATAAAATTATCTTCTGGATATCTTGAGTTCACCAGTACAGGCGTGGTGCTTTCGCCTCTATGTCGGTGTCTTATATCTTGCGTCATTGATTTATTTTTCCAGTTTTTACCTCCCTCTGTTCATTTTTGCTCTCTTATCTGCGTTGCGTATTATTTTACAAGTGCATAAGCGCAGACGCGTCCAACCTCTTCCTGTGCGCTATAATTAACGTTCGTCTTATTCATTCACACACTACATAATTTAGCCGCACAGAAACGTAATATCGTGACTGCGTACAATATAAAACGGCTGAGCAATAGATAAACTTGACGCCTCGACTGTCAATGCGCTCTCCGAGCAGCGTTGAAGCAATCGGAACGCACCGAAGCACGTTCCCGTCATCGATCTGGAAACGGAGGTGCCGCATTACGATGAACGGCGTCCAACCCCGTGAACGCGTGAACGCGCTCCATTTTCGCGCGATAGGTGAATATACAGTGGTACTTTTCGCTTCTGCCGAGCCATTTGCGCGTCTGCAGGTGCGTGTCTATCGGGAACTCACCGGGATTCACATTCGCGCCCCGACACGAGTGTATGGACCCGTATATAGTACAAAGCTCTACGCGCAACATGCCGAAGGCGGTAGAAGTGGATGGCCGCGGGGATGGGTTGTTTCACTATATATGAGCACCTATGACACATTTCGGACAGCGAGCTCTTTCGGCGCATTATCAAAGTTCAAGGATTACTTTGCGTGCTCCGCTCAACTTTACCACAGCATCTGCTGCGAACCATGGCTGCGCACACCACACGAACATGTGTCGCGTCTGCTCCTTTACGTTACACGTACGTTATTTGCAATGTAACTTAGCCAAAGTTGATTCATTGTGTTACTTTTCAGTAACTTTTAATCCAGAACAAACTGAAATTCTGCTTAATGTTCCAGCAAAAAAAAAAACGCAGGCATACGGTTCTTTATCAATTCGTCTTAGACGATTCGCAGGCTAAAGCCATCTTTTTCTTGGTGGATGCAGTTATCCTGCAGTGTGACGTCACAATTACGTCACACTGTGGGGTCGTCAGAGCGTAACCGCGATTAAGTGACTTTTTTTGCATCGTTCGCGTTGACGCAAACGCCGCCAACTCCGGTGGTTCCTCCTCGCGTCTGATGGAGCGTCTAAGGCTTTCGCCTTCATAAACACGCTTCGAATGCATAGTAGTTGGACAAAGCCTATCAACTCGTCGATGCGAGCCTTGCTGATGAAAAACTGGGAGTCCTACGGACAAGTGAACGCTCTTCCAAGTTTCGTTTGGCGGAATTTCTCATTAAATAAAATTCAAATGAACAGAACGTTTGCAAGAATACACTCCAATAAAAGCACCTTCCTGGACGCCGTATTTGTCAGGCCACATTCGTCACGAGTCCGTTTCGGAAACTGTGTTATTCCACCATATTGTAAGGTTCTGCTGCTGCGGCATTCCGAATTCAATCGGACAATTGAAGGGAGAAAAAAATGGGCTAGCTGTGAGCGTGCATATGTCGTCGAGAGACGATATCCTTCTTCCAGCCTTTTTTTTTTTTTTTCAAGCATGGGATCGCACTTTAGCGCAGCCTGAAAACAATGGATCTTTCAGAAGTACGTATTTCAGAAGTATGTTTCAGAAGTACGTATTTTCTAGCAAAATACACCCACCTAATACCTACGAATTATTGTTTGCCTCAGATCTGATTATATTTGTTTTTTGATCAACAATGTTCACAAGAATGACCACAGCCACCAATTCCAAGGTGGCTGAGCGTTCAACAAGTGCTTAAACTTTGTCCGGGCAAATGAATCATGTGACAGGCAGGCTGGCAGCCAGAGAGAAACGATGATTCTGCGTTAAAGTATTCCAAGAAAGACTATCGTCTTTAAAAGAGAAGGTTAATCAGATAAGCCGCATCAGCCGGATGGGCCAATCAGAGTTCACAATGCGGAGAGCCCTAAAGCACTGTGAAATTCCACGGAGGAAAGAAAAAAAACATGAAGAAGCGTTACGTGTCAACAGTGAAGCCTATACTCATGCAAAACCAGGATATAAATAGGCCCTGCTCACGTGATAGCCAAGCGCTGCTGTAGGTCGGCTCGCTTTGGTTGCGTCCGCTGAGGGAGGAGCGGGGTCCTAATCCTACTAAGGAAGCACCACGCCTTGGCTGGGAGGGGCGGCCTGTCAGATGAGCTTGGATTACCGAAGCTAATGGAACCACGTGACGCTTTATCAGTTTTAGGAGCGAAGCTCCTTAAGGCGTAGGCTTGTCTACCGTAGTTGTCTGTAGTAGCCACCACTAGTGCGTGAAGTGTTCACTAGATGGCGCTCGCATCGCTCGAGATGTGTGAAGTGTTCACTAGATGGCGCTCGCATCGCTCAAGATCGCTCGAGAGCCACGAGCGCCGAGCCCATTCAGACATAGGGTATATTAACATGCAGGGTGGTAGAACCAGGCTGAAGTGGGAAGAGATAGAAGAACAGCTAAGGGAAGAGAGGCCTATGGTATACGGTTTTGTAGAAACACATCTCAGGGACATGGAACAACCTCTGAACAATCCGGACTACGCGTGGGAATATTGTAATAGAACAGAAGGCAGCAGAAAAAGGGGTGGTATTGGGGCATTCATTCATAAAAGTACAGACTGGCAAAGGGTCAAGCAGGAGTGCAAGGAACATTTATGGCTAAAAGGAAAAGTGGCAGGTCAAATGACACTCCTTGGTTTCGTGTACTTGTGGACGGGAGCAAAGGCCAGAGAGGAAAACCAGGCAATGGTAGAGTGTATATCAAAGGACATTCAGGAGTTAGGAAGAGATTGATTGATATGTGGGGTTTAACGTCCCAAAACCACCATATGATTATGAGAGACGCTGTAGTGGAGGGCTCCGGAAATTTTGACCACCTGGGGTTCTTTAACGTGCGCCCAAATCTGAGCACACGGGCCTACAACGTTTCCGCCTCCATCGGAAACGCAGCCACCGCAGCCGGGGATCGAACCCGCACCCTGCGGGTCAGCAGCCGAGTACCTTAGCCACTAGACCACCGCGGCGGGGCGAGTTAGAAAGAGAGTGCGAGATAATTATACTAGGAGACATGAATGCGCACATAGAAGATATAGATGGGTATACCGACCCGACAGGCAAAATGATCATGGATATGTGTGAAAGGCTTGATTTGATCATTTGCAACAGTACCGAGAAGTGTGAAGGGCAAATAACATGGGAGGTAGGAAGGCTGCAGTCGACGATAGATTATGCACTGATGTCACATAGGATTTATGATAAGCTCAGGGGAATGCACATAGATGAAGGTGGCTCCAGAAGTCTCGGTAGTGATCACAAACGTATCAAGCTAAGTTTTGGAAGAGCAGTGAAAGTGGGAAGGAGACAAGATGAGCAACAACAGGGAAATTTTTATTCAGAAAGGCGAATTGAAATAGCCACTAAATAAATTGAGAAAGTAATCACGGAGGATAATAAGTGTGTACATACACGAATTTAATTAGACTCTTTGAGCTAGAGTTTGCTAAGACGCGTAACAAGTCACCCCGGAAAAGAAGACACAAACCCAAAAGTTGGTGAGATGAGGAAGTCAAGAGAGCCGTAGCAAAACGTCAGGAAGCCTCTAGGGAACACAGACATGCTAAGCAGCGGGGTGAACCGACAGATGATGTTGAAAGAAAATGGGAAACCTTTCTAAGCTGTAGAAGGGCTGCATGCCTCCTGATCAATGAAAAGATTAGAAGAAAGGGAGCTCAGTGGCTGGCAGAAGTACATAAAAAAATAGAAAGGCAGCTGCGAAATTTTGGAACCATCTAAACTCCCTAAGAAATGAGACGAGCCTAGAGCAGAGTTCCATAACTACAGCCCAAGGTGCCAGGCTAGAAGGGGACGAAGCTATTGAATATATAAGAACTGTAACGAGGGCAGTGGTTAGGTCTTCAAATTTTCGCTGCCAACGCAGTTCTTGCCTCCGGAACTGCGCCCGTCAGTTTTCCCCTCGCGGTGGGCTGTTGCGACGTAACATCGGAGAAATAGATCGACGACGAGGAGAAGGTGAACGGCTTGCGCCGGATGGTCGGCGACCGGGACGTACGTCTAGAGGTGGGTCGGCAGGAACGGAATATCGCGGCTGAGTGGGCATGGTGGGCATGTATTGTGAGGCCCCTGCAATGTCGTGAGAAGGGAAGCTGCGACGACGGCAGTGACGAGCTACGTGGCCTGGGATGCCACATGAAAAACATATCGGCCGATTATCCGGAGTGCGCCATTGGCTGACGATAGGGGCACTGTTCGCTGAATAAGGTACCGTAAATGGTCGTGCGGGCGCCGGCGTCATATAAACGTTCTGACCTGTTTCATATACAGCCAGAGACGGGACGGTCAGCGAGCGGGAAGGTGGCGTCGACGAATAAACGTGGCGAGTAGCTTCGTAGATGGCCGGAGACGCTGGCGCACGTGGCCGAGCAACTGCGGCTGCATACGTTAGTGGTGCGGTAACAGTTGGTGGAGCCTGAGCTGGAGGCAATGCTTCGGCAACTTGCGATTGAATGACCTGGCGAAGCGAAGGCGACAAGGGTGCCATCGGCTCGGTAGTTCTTGTGATTATAGATAGCTGCCGGGCGACCTCCTCACGTATGAATTGCTTTATGACTGGCATCAACGCAGAGTGGTCGGCGGTGTCATGGCGATAGTCGAGGGATGAGATGTCCGCGGTGTCTTGAACAGCGCAACGTGTAGAAGCGCGCTGCGTACGCAGCTCATCATAGCTTTGGCAGAGCTGAATCACCTCGGCGACCGTCTGGGGACTCTTTGCAGCCAGCATTTGGAATGCACCGTCGTCGATTCCTTTCATGATGTTCTTGATCTTGCCTGCCTCGTCGAGAGTCGAATCGACGAACTTGCAGAGAAATAGCACATCTTCGATGTAGCTCGTGAAAGTTTCATCTGCTCTCAGTACTCTGCCCCGCAAGCGCTGTTCAGCACGAAGACGGCGGACAGCAGGTCGGCCAAAGACTTCCGCGAGGGTTTTCGCCAATTCCGACCAGGTACTGAAATCACTTTGATGATTTCTGTACCATAGTTTTGCCACGTCGGTCAGGTAAAAACTCACATTTGTGAGCTTATCGGCTGCGTTCCACTTATTGACGCCGCTCACCAGTTCATACTCGGCAATCCTGTTGTCCACATCTTGGTCCTCTGTGCCACCAAATATGGGGGGGGGGGGGGTCGCGCTGCCGGAGAGCGCCAGCGCAGAAGACAGGCACAGGTGCGAGATCTGGAGTAGCGGCATGAGATGGCCCCGGATCAGTCATTGTAGGAGGTCGTTGGAGTGTGCGGCTGCGAAGTTCCAGGGTGAGGACCAGATGTACCCCGCACCTCCACCACTTGAAACGGGTTGTTGAACAAGCAGGAGTTGACTCGGTGAAGGAGAGCTTTATTTAGCGCAAGGGCTAACTGAACGCAAGCCTGCGATCACAGCAAGTCTTCTTCCTTTTCTATACTCGAGCTCCATGCCCACTGCCCTCGTTACAGAACAAGGGTGACAGAAAAATTTTAACGAAGAAGTACTTTATGCATCACAATAGACAAGGACGAATCAAATCGTGCAATGGCTCCAATTTCACAACAAGAGTGGGAAAGGGCTGAGAAAAAGGTTCCTAGTAGTACATCAACAGGCCCAAATGGCATTCCAATTAGGCTGATAAAGACATTAGGTCCGAAGTCTAAGCAGGCTTTGAGAGAGGCAGTGAACAAAATAATAATCGATGGTGAAGTTCCCGATGGATGGAAACTTAGCAGGATGAGCATGATCTATAAAGGAAAGGGGGACAAAGCTGACATAAACAACTACCGTCCTATAACAGTGACATCAGTGGTCTACAGGCTGGCGATGCAGATTACAAAAAAAAACTGCAGGCATGGATAGAAGATGAGGGGGTGCTGGGGGAACTGCAGAATGGGTTTCGGAAACACAGGAGGTTGGAAGACAATCTGTTCTCACTGACGCAGTGCATAGAAATAGCAGAAAAGGAACACAGGCCCCTGTGGCTAGCATTCTTGGATATCAAGGGAGCATACGATAGCGTGGTTCAAGAGGAATTGTGGGGAATACTGGGCACACTAGGCGTGGAACATGTAGTGACTAATCTTTTAAAGGGTATCTATAAAGGTAACAAGGTAGTTATAAAGTGGAAAAAACAGGTATCCAAGCCTACAGAGGTAAAACGGGTGCTTAGGCAGGGGTGCCCCCTGTTACCCTTATTATTCATGATGTACCTACAAGGATTAGAGGCAAAATTAGAGGGAAGTGGGCTGGGCTTAAACCTCTCTTTAGTCAAACAAGGAAAACTTATTGATCAGGCACTACCAGCATTAATGTACGCAGATATTATAGTGCTAATGGCCAACAACAAGGAAGATATGCAGAGATTGATGGACATCTGCAGTAATGAGGGAGATAAGTTAGATTTTAGATTCAGTAAGGAAAAATCAGCAGTCATTATTTTCAATGACAACGAAGGTAGTGAGCTTAGGATACAGGAGGTCACGCTAGAGATAACAGATAAATACAAATATCTGGGCGTATGGATAAGCAATGGGACCGAGTACCTGAGGGAACACGAAATATACGTGACGACTAAAGGTAACAGGAATACAGCAGTGATGAAAAATAGGGCACTGTGGAATTACAATAGGTATGATGTTGTGAGAGGAATATGGAAAGGGGTCATGGTTCCTGGGCTGACGTTCGGCAATGCGGTCTTATGCATGAGATCAGAAGTTCAAGCAAGATTAGAAATTCAGCAACGTGGAATATGTAGGCTTGCTTTAGGAGCTCGCGGGAATACACCAAATCAGGGAGCACAAGGTGATATGGGATGGACATCATTTGAGGGCAGGGAAGCTAGCAGCAAGATAAAATTTGAGAAGCGATTGAGAGAAATGAAGGAGGAGCGTTGGGCTAGGAAGGTTCTCAGCTACTTGTACATGAAGAATGTCAATACAAAATGGAGGAAGCGAACCAGGAAGTTGACTGGTAAATACTTAGAAAACAGCAGGTGGCCAAACCAAAAAGAACTATCAGTTAAGAAAAAAGTGAAGGAAACGGAGACTGACATGTGGAAAATGGGCATGATTAAGAAGTCCGCACTAGAGATCTATCGAACTTTTAAGCAGGAAATTGCCAAGGAAAGGATCTATGATAATACTCGGGGTAGTTCTCTACTGTTTGAGGCAAGGACGGGAGTACTGCGAACCAAGACATACCGGGCCAAATACGAAGGGGTAGACACAGTATGCAGTGCGTGTGGAGAGGAAGAAGAAACTGCCGAACACTTGATAATGTTCTGTAAAGGGCTTCACCCTATAGTTCAGAATGATGGCGCAGAGTTTTTCAAAGCACTGGGGTTTAGAGACCGCGAGGGCAAAATAGACTTTAAGCAAGTAGACTTAACTCGAAGGAGGTTATCTGATTGGTGGCTAAAGTCAAGGCACGAGTGATAATTAAACTCTTTACTGCAAAGTACGAATCCTCAAACTCACTTTTTAAGGAAAAAAAATAAATATAGTTTTGGGTTCATTAAGTATTACGGCTTGGGGGCGCTAGCCACCGCCCGATCTAAAGGGTACAGCCATATCCATCCATCCATCCATCCATCCATCCATCCATCCATCCATCCATCCATCCATCTTTGTTTCGACAGGCAAACAGACAGACACTGTTCGTCACGTCTTTGATGATGTACTGGGAAATATTCACGGTTTTACCGATGAACCACCGGAGCTTCGCCCACTCATCGTCTTTCACTCCATGGATATGCTGTGATTTTTTTTTTTATGCGGAATTCGACGATGTTCATTGCGCACACAGCTAGATCTGAAAATTATTGCAGTCCATTTTCACGTACATTTATTTGCACTTGTAGGGACCCAACGAAAGTGTTAAAAAGCAAGAACATCGCACAGCGCCATTTTTTGAGGGCAGCGTTTTGGCTCTCAGTGACGTGACGTGGGGCGCGTTGTTGCGGCGTGCGGGAAACTGTGTGTACAACTAGCCGCACAGCTTCAATTAGAGAGAGAGGAAAGGATAAACGGATGCATAAAGTTTCAACGTGAAAACTTTCACGCCCGAATGCCCTTTCATAGTGACTATAAGCGTGACCTCGTTTAAAAAGGGTATCAGCGCGGCTGGGCGCTTAAGTTTTCAGGCTGATCGTCACATCAGGAATGCACCGCACCCTCCGACGCGCGCTAGCTTACGCGCGCACCAGTCAGAAGGGTAGTAAGTAGCCAGCGAAGATTCGCCAATCTTTCCGATCAGCAAACTTGGACTTTGCTGCCCGGGAAAATTGCCTCTAGCGCAATCGATCGACCATGAGCGGCGGCACGCCTCTCGCTCGAATACAGCGATCCACATCACAGTCGATGCTTCTGCGCCAGCAAGCTGCGAGCCGGCAAGAAGGCATGCGTGTAATTTCATCACGAAATGCACTACGCTTCGGCACTACTCTTCAACGTTTTTATTTGTTGTTGTTCGTTTGCTTGCTTTTGTTCGTTATCGCTGTCTGCTAACACTGCGAACGGCACTCTCTGCCGACAGGAGTGTTGCCAGGTAAACTAATCTGGAGAAGTAAAGACAGTCGCTAATTACTGCAGCTACGAAGGCGTCCTTTTAGAACAGCAGTCAATTTTGTATATTGCCACGTTTCATTTCTGAAGTTTTGTTATCGCCCCAAAACATTACACAATTCTCAGCGCAGACCGCGCCTGCAGTTTTCGAGAAGCTTCCGGACTGTAGTAGATCATTTCGATAAGATCGTGCCCACTCCGCGAACTTTACAGATTATTCTGAAACACTCGTCACCGCCAGCGATGACGCTAGAACATTCGATGGCAAGAGTATAAATGCCTACGCACTTCGCCGCTTGTCAGTAGTTGATCGACGGCCGACGCTCCGCTCACTGTTATCTGTGCAAGACTGCTACTGTAATCGGACATTCCGTTTACCGAGCACAGGTTCGCCCAAATAAACGTTTAAATCCCAACATAAAGTCTTCTGTCTTCGGCCACGTCACGACCCCGTGACAATATACGCAGTAGTATTATATTCAACAGTCTGTGTGTTGTTCTTTGGTGGCTATATTCTGTCGGAAAGCACGCGCACGCATTGCACAGTATTGCACAAGTTATCCGTTAAACGCTGCCGTTGGCATAGCCAGGTAAACGAGAAAGGCTCCAACACCCGTCCCAGTTTTTTCAAAGTTTTGTATGTGTATATGTGCGCGTACAAACACGCGCGGGAACATACATAAAGGGTGCTCGAACTCCCACCCCCTCCTCGCTTAAACCAACACATCGAATATCGAGCAGTTTCATGACTGCGCACTAACTACTCTCTTAAAATACTTTCTTATATACTGAGCTCCCTCGACGCTAAACAAATATAAATTATGCAATGAAAACATACGTTATGCTTCTCAAAAACGCCAGGCCTGCGCGGAAGGCGCAGCACAGTCACAGCGAAATCTAGAAGAGCGGCCTTGCAGAGCCTTTTCTAAACACTCCTTGAGTAACTACTGCTAGCACACTTGCTTTATACCCGCTACGGCATTATTAATAAAAAGAATTTGGGCAGTAGGCCGGCTTGTTTCTTGCTGGATCCTTTCATTTGTGACTCTCACCCACTAAGGGGGATCGGCCAAGAAGCCGGTGTTTAATGCAACTCAATACCTTTAGGTTATCCAGGCTAAAGAAATAGGATTACTTTGTTTTGACTTGGTGGGATTAATTTGGCACAATGTGAAAAAAGGTTAAGAAGAGAAATAATAGAATTTGTTGAATATCTGAGGTGTAATCGTTATATGAAATTCTTCTGAAGGTTAAATCATTATAGTGTAATAGCTAAATAATAAATGTTAGATTGGCTAGTAAATATTGAGGGCTGATCAATGGCTCAGCAAGGTAATCTTGTGTTACATAGGAATTCGCAGAGAGCCCCGCAGATATTCCTGTCACTGCGTCCCAATGAAGCAGCCCCAAAAGTAGGCCAGCATTCTCTATGCTATTTTTCGTCATTCTTCTGAGAAGCGTGGTATCTGCTAAACTTTTGTAAGGAATGTTGTACCAGTTGTTCATGCATTGGCTCACGACGATAAGTAATTATGGCTAAAGTGGGTATGAGCCACAGTTAATTGCTGAACAAGAACAAGCTTTTGTATGCTTCTAACGTTATGCTTCTAAAAAATACATTACTTTGACTGATGTTATGAAGGCTAACCTTGCAACTGTGTGCGTGCGCTTGTTCTTGAAAATGTGCGTGTTCCTTGTTCATCTTTATAAGTTTTACATGTCTGTGTCAATCTTAATGTTGTAACAAATAGAAGTCCTTGTCATGTTGCTGCTGTCATTTTACGGTGACGTGGGACCAGTCAAGCTGCCTATACGCAGCTTTTATCTCACAATCCTTGGTTTTTGTGTATGCTTTGCACTCATGTAACAAGAAAAAAAATTCGATTCCAGTTTCAAAAAAAAGCAAAGACTTCATTGTGACCCTGACCTGTCAGTTATTTTTCTTTTGTCAACCTACGCCCCTCCGCAATTACGTTGATTCCAATAGTGGGCAAAGGCCACCTATATACCGTAAAAATTCAACTGTCAAGCACGTCACGCTGCGAGTTTTGCGAGGCCAGAGAAACCGTGGAACGTGTGTAATGGGAGAGTGACGGAGGTGGGGCTTCCAGACGGGGACGCTGCGTCGAAGCGAACGACGCTGCGTCCTCGAGGACCAACCTGCAGTTGTTCTCGATGACGAATGTCCTCGAGGACCAACTGCAGGCCGTCCGGTTTGCCGAGGCAGCCCCCAGACCTCAAGGGCTCGCGGCCGACGCCTAGGCCAGGATATTCGCCCAAATCACGAAAAACTTCAGCGGACTTGATTCGATTTGATTGAATCGACGAACAACTTTTTTTTATTGAACAGTGTCAAGCAACAAGTATCAGAAAAAAATTCTTTTTGAACCTACACGTCGTCATCGGTGCAGCATTTTTCAAAGCTCTGAACAAGTTTTCGCGTAAGACAGAGCTTTAAAAGGGACTGTAAATAACTTTTGGGCGTTCAAGGTTTCGATGCATCATCGCTTTCATCCTCATTATCATCAACACTTTCTCTCTACTTTTTATCACCCCATTTTTTACCAAACGCTGAGAAGAAGGTCAGTGAGTGCAACAACTTTATTCACCTCTTCAAAGACTGGCTTGCAACTATCACAACCTGATCCTCTTTCATTGGGAGCCTCTACACTGGGTTTCAGCCATAGGGATGTTTTATTCGCCGTTCAAGAATACATCACTGCGACTAAACGATTTTTTAGATGCGGAGCATCTTATACTCGCGCCTTGTAGTGCGCCGTCCGCGCCGTCCGCGCCGTCCGCACCGCTTCTCGAACATTCGACAGCTGACGCGCGCGCATGCGCCGTCGCGCCGTCGCCCACTCTTCCACCATCTGTGCATCCCTTCCTCCTCTACACACCGCGCGCGCTTCACTCCTCCACCATCTGTGCACCCTTCCTCCTCTACACACCGCGTTCGACATCTACAATTCTCCTGATTCTCCAGTGGACGCGCATGTGGCGTCGCGCTTCGAGAACATTCAACAACTGACAGTGCATGCGCCGTCGTGCTGTATATATACTCAAGGTCGGCGCTCGCTCGCTCAGTTGCCGCTCGTCGGTTGGTTTGTACGGCGCGTCGACGTCCAAGGTCGCGGTGAAATGAATTCCAACGAATCCACAAACACAATGATCGACGTCCCTTCAACCAGCGCCGCCCTTTCGCATACGTGTGTACGTGTTCACTCATTTAACACCCCCTCCTACAACCACGTTAACCAATTTAGCCATCGACCCAAGTAAGTCGCAATTTAACACCCCATTTCACAACTACGTTAACCAATTTAGCCATCGACCCAAGTAAGTCGCACTTTAACACCCCGTTAACCAATTATATGGTCCGCATCCTCCTCAGTGTTCCCCCGAGGGAAGCTGCGGGCAATTTTTTTGCTAAACTACTGTCTCACTATTTTTCTTCTTTTTTTTTGCAAACTTGATATCGGTATTTCAAATCAAAATTAAGTTACAAAAAATTTGTAGGAATGACGCATTGCTGAAAGTTTAGGGCAAATTCACCTTATGATCAGCCAATCCCCTTCTTTGGGTACGAGCCATTTGCACAGGGAAACAACAACAACAACAATAACTTTATTGACGATCCGGAATAAAAAGGGAAGTGGTAGCGGAATTAAGGCAAGACAGTAATAGCAGGTCAGAAAATTGATTCAGCCTGAGCTCTCAGTTTTTCTGTCATAATAAACCTCTCTCTCTTCTCCTCACGTCATAACTCGTACCAAATACAGAGGATTGGCCGAAGAGAATTTTTCCAGTATTTTGTCTTGTATTTTTGTTTATTTGTTTTCTTGCTTGTTTGTTTTTGCCTGTTTGTTTGAGCCTTACAAAATACGGCACATACCACTCTTATTCGAGTGCCGAGGTCGGGCGGGTTCTAGAAAACGAAGAAGTGCGCGAGCACGCGCACTGGGGGCAGCTCGCGCACTCGGTACCCGGCCGAGCAAGCCGCCGCCGCTGAAGGCACGCGTTGCGAGAATCGTCCGAGGCCCCGTCACCGAGCGCCGGGTTCCGGTGAGTGCACTGCGGGGACTCCTGAACCTCGGGTCCGGGCGCGCCAGCACCGCTGACTAGCAGCGGACTCCGGGAGGCAGAGCCGCAGTTCGACAGCTGCCATGGCCGCCACTCCGGACGAGCCGGCCATCGGCATCGACCTGGGCACCACCTACTCGTGCGTGGGCATATTCCAGCATGGTAAAGTTGAGATCATCGCAAACGACCAGGGCAACCGCACGACTCCGAGCTACGTCGCCTTCACCGAGACCGAGCGACTCGTCGGCGACCCGGCGAAGGCGCAGGTAGCCCTGAACCCGGAGAACACCGTGTTCGGTTCCAAGCGACTCATCGGGCGCACCTTCGATGATCCCAAGCTACAGGACGACCTCAAGCACTTGCCCTTCACCGTCGTCAACGAAAACAACGCGCCCAAGATCAAGGTGATTTACAAGGGCGAGGAGAAGGTGTTCAACCCGGAGGAGATTTCGGCCATGATACTGACCAAGATGCGAGAGATCGCCGAAGCGTACCTCGGTCAAAAGATTACGCTCGCCTGCGTCACCGTGCCGGCTTACTTCAACGATTCGCAGCGACAAGCGACCAAGGACGCCACCACTATCGCCGGTCTCACGGTGCCCAAAATACTGAACGAACCAACGGCCGCTGCCTTGGCCTACGGCCTGGACAAAGTAACCAGCGGCGAGAAGATCGTTCTCATTGTCGACCTCGGCGGTGGGACTTTCGATGTTTCCCTTCTCTCCATCAAGGACTCGCAGACGTTTGATGTGCTCGCGACGGCGGGAGACACGCACCTCGGAGGCGAGGACTTCGACAGCCGCCTGGTGGACTTCTTCATCGGCGAGATCAAGCGCAAGTTCAACACAGACATCTCCGACAAGGCGCGCGCCGTGCGTCGACTGCGAACCGCGGCCGAGCGGGCCAAACGCATCCTCTCTTCCACCGCAGAGACCAGCATTGAGATAGACGCCCTCTTTGAAGGCACTGATTTCTACACCAAGATCACACGCGCCCGGTTCGAGGAGCTGTGCCTGGACCTCTTCAAGAGCACCCTGGGGCCGATCCAGAGGGCGCTGGATGACTCAAAGATGGACAAGATGAAGGTCAATGACATCGTCCTGGTGGGAGGATCAACACGTATTCCCCGAATACAGAAGCTCGTCAAGGACTTCTTCAACGACAAGGAGCTCTGTTTTAACATAAACCCGGACGAGGCGATCGCCTACGGGGCTGCCGTCAGCGCCGCCTTGTCGGCCGGCACCAAGGATGAAACCATCAAGGACGTCAAGCTTCTGGACGTGGCACCGCTGTCTCTAGGCATCGAGACGGCGGGTGGCGTCATGACAAAGATAATCAGCCGCAACACGAAGGTGCCGTGCAAGACTTCAAAGCCGTTCACGACGTACTCTGACAACCAGACGGGAGTCACTATTCAGGTCTATGAAGGGGAGCGGGCCATGACCAAGGACAATCACCATCTCGGTCGCTTCGAGCTGACCGGCATACCGCCGGCCCCACGGGGTGTGCCTAAGATCGAGGTCACCTTCGATATCGACCACAACGGCATCCTCAACGTGTCGGCCAGGG